>VZRV01009338.1:0-523020 GCA_013398115.1 Falcunculus frontatus
AAGGCCCGGGGCAGGGGCTGCCGCGCCGCGCCCGGGCCATCAGCGGCGCTTAAGGACTCAATGGGGCATCACCGAGCGCTCGCTGGCATCAGAGCGGCCGCCGGGGGGAGGGCCAGGTGTCAGCCAAGAACACCGCACTTGCGAAAACCCTATCCTTTAAATCTACCGTCTTTTTTTTTTTTTTCACCCGAGAAAGGCTTTGATTGCTGAGCCCAGGTGCTGTTTCCTGTCGTTGCTGCAGCAATAAAATGTATACTGGGACGTAGGCGTGAGTTTCTGTACTTCCCTGCCTCCGGAATGTTCGGGATCCCCGTTATCTTCCCGTCCGACAGCCTGAGGAATGCCCGGGATCCCCGGTACGCTCCGGTCTCAGATCCCGCGGAATCGCCGCAAGGGCGGCCCCGGTGCCGGGGGGCTCAGCCGGGCTGCTGGACGGAGTCTGAAGTTCCCCAGGCTCAAAATCCGGCCCTACAGCTGCCCAGGAGGAGGAGGCTTTAGGGACAGAGTCCGGGGTTCTGCTAGTGCAGTGCAGCAAGAACAGCCAGGCTTCGAAGTATTCAGGCATAGGGGCAGGAATACACATTCTGAAGAGCTATTTTAAGGCTTATCTATTTCCCAGAGTCAATCAGCTTGCAATTATTTGCCTTTTTTTCCACCCACTGGATTCCACCTCCCCCCCCCGAAAAAAATACTAAAGCAGAAAACCAACCCAAACAAACCCATCCCGGCCCTAAAGATCCTGCATAGTAGTCCTTTTTCACAGTAGTCTTTTTTAAGGCATTGTGGCAAGTTACAGAGGAGCAAACAGGCATTCCTGATGGTTCATACAGCAGTGCCTGTTCTGCTTGTGCCACACTGTGCTGTGCTCTCTTTCCAGGCAGGAAAGCAATGGGAGGTAGTTTGTGGGGCAGATAAAAATGTCTGCTGGCTCCTCTGCTTAGCCACACGATGTTGGACAGGAGTACTTGCACTGAGCAAGGAGGTGGACCTATAGGAGAATAAGGTGGAGACAAAGAGGCCACAGTTTCACACGGTCCCAAATTAGCCATTTGAAAAATAAAAAGTTTAATCTGGATTGTTCAAATAGCTCTGACACAGGAAGCATTCACCTTTCGCTGCTCTAAAGCTGAAGTTCCTTGGCACTTGGCCATGCAGCTCTTCAGCTTCAGACTCCCTCCCATTGTCACTCATTCCAGCCTTCAACTATTGTAGCCATGTTTGAAAAAAAAAGAAAAAAAAGAGTAATTAATGCTATATTTTGGTGGTTTTTTTCACCATGAGACAACCATGCTGAACTAGTTCGCCACATGAAGTGCAGAAGACTAGTGGAGGAAAATGAGAAACAGTGATGGGTAATCAAACCAGTGTAAAGAGCACTGTTGCTGCACATAAAGCTTCAGCCAACTTTGATCCTCAAAACTCTCCAGTTGTCTTCTAAGTGCTGCAGGTATCTCAGCTCATGTCTAGCAACAGTGCCGGATAAAATAATACCCATTCAGCTACCCATCTGAGAGCTTAGAAAGAGACTAGTAAGGTATGAGAAATCATCACTATACTGTTTCTCAGTCAACCTAAAAAGCTTTGCTTCCACTCCACTGCTTCTTCGCACGCTTATCCTCACAAACCCTACCCTGCCCTTGGGTGTCTTCATTTACTCCCAGTATCCTCCCTAGGCATATTCCTTCATTTTTACTCTCATGGTGCTGCTTCCAGACATTAATGTCTGGGAACACATAGCTAGGGTTCCCAAAGAACCTTAACTCTGCCCCAGAGGGAAAGATTTATGAAAAAAATCTACTCTGTTTAATATAAGCTGGGACCACAAACAACGAACTGCCTCTATCGTAGTGCAACTGCAGAAATTCCAGCCTACAGTTAGCCAAACGTAACCCACTGAGTGCTGTGTTCTTTTATTTTCATATTTCTGATTAGGCAAACAACATAATGAAAGCCTCTCTCCCCATTCTTCTGTAAGACTGCATGACTCACCACTTATGTAAGCCTTATGCAGGAGTTGGTCATAGCTCCTCTGATGATTCTAAGTCCTGTTTTGCAATTAGTGCAAGGCTTCAACCTCCCTGTTCTGTACCATAAAAATAGATTCTCTCAACTTACATGTTGTGAGCAGTGTGGCTTTGGGAGCCCAGGAAAAGCTGGGAATCTGTAGGGAACTATGACAGATAGTTAACTTAAAATTTTAGGTGGATTCTCTAGAGTTTAGCATTGGCATTGCTTTCCCTTCTCTCTCAAATGACTGGATAAACATATTGTTGGGTCTGAAGAGTTCACAATCATCTGGCTTTCAGGTGTAGCTTATGGGTAAGAATGGTGGTATTTGTTATACGGCCTCCCACATCATCTTTGATGCCACTGTGGTGAATATAGGATAGCGATATTGAAAAGGCAGGGTTATTGCATGGTATCATCAGTGGGCAGAGCAAACCTGGGAGCCTTCATTGTGCAGTTCAGAACTTTGTGAAGGTTGGACTGAAGGGCACATCCAACCCTGCCGCTGAGAAAGTAAGAGCTTAGCTCAGAACATACCCTCCCTTCTCTCATTTGTGTCACATTAGCCAGTAACGTGAGAGCCAGTGGGCAGAGCAGGCTGGAAGTTGCTTCTTTCTCAACACAGCTGCCTGACACTTCCTATGTTTTCTGCGCTGGTTCTGTAGTTCCTGATTTAGTGACGCACAACAGATCCATTCTTTCTGGGCAAAAGAAAAGATTACTTTTCTGCTCCGTGAATGAAACAATGATGCTCTGCAGTCTTCCCTGGGTTTTTCAGGCAGGGAACAAGAACACAAAGTGTTTCATTCACTTCCATAGCAGCTTAGGCCCATTTGAAAAAGAAAAGAGGAATGGCCCTTGCATGAAAGATGTCAGACTCCTCTTTACTTTTAGTAGTAGCAGAGGCAAGAATAAGTTAAGAATTACTAAGGAAAGCTTCATCTTCTAAGTCTCAGCTGAAGGCACAGGACTGTACCACATCAGCAATACTATGTGAAGTAGGAGTGGTGACATCACCCCAGAGCCTAGAATAGCAATCCCGTGAGGGCTGGGTAGATGGAGAGAACCACTGAGTTAGTGAGCATTTAGTATATTCAGCATTTAGCCTGAATGCTGGAACATGGACATTATAAATGGCCCTAAGTAGCAGAGAGTGTTTTTACCATGTATCTAATATATAAATACCTCTCCCAGAGGAGATAAACTCCCAAGTGCAGACTCGCCAGCACATCCTGACTCCTAGACATGTGCCCTATGCAAGCCCTTCTAAACTGGACTCTCAGCAATTTTCTCTGATAGTTTTGTGTAAATTAGAGTTGCTGAATTAATGATCTAGACAATAAAATGCCATATTACCCATTTTTCCAACCAGGACTTCTTTGTACTGTGCTATCATTTCCTGAAGCACTTTTGAAGGACCTGAAAAATGTATTGCTTCCCTCTAAAGACTGTATCCATCAGATGGAGAAACCAATGCAGGAATAAGAGGGCTGCATCCAAAGCTACCCAGAGCTTTATAGCAGGAAATTCCAGACACCCCTGCTCCTAAAAGACCAAGCAGGTAGATTACTCCACATCTTAAAAACATCTCAGTGACTATGTTACCCAACATAAAACATGAGGGAAAATTAGGAAGAAATTCAGTAATTTCTTAGCCCATACATTGGAAATAAGCCAAATTTGGATAAAGTTGCTATAGGGTCTCTTCATATTTAAATTTTTCACCATCTTTATGTATCATTTGAGAAAGCACAGCCACCAGCAGCAGGAGACATTGAATCATTCTTCCTTGCTGAATCACTGCAATACAGCTGTTCCACTGTTCCTTAACACCTCTTCCCTTCAAGAGAGAAAACTGCTTGAACTGTAATTACTGGATTTTACATATGAATCACAGCAGTATGCAAAAAGAATCCAAGTTAGATATTATCCCACCAGTTTAATTATTCATCTACCCAGTTCCTTATTTTAAAGATAAAATCATTTTAGAATAGGAGAAAAAGAAAATAAACAATCAACTTTGTCCCTTCTGTTATGGCTTCTTGAAAGGCAGAAAATTCTACTAGAGGCACTAGTAGAAGGCAGTAAAACTTGACCAGGTTTAGCAATCTTGGAATCAAAAGCAAAGTTGACCTTATGACTTGAGTACCACTGTCTACAGGGGACTGTCATCTGAAGCTAAAATTTGCAGATGTGAAAACCCACTTCTTTACAGCCTTATTTGGGCAGATGACATTTATTATCTGCAACAGACTCAATTCTCTACATGGTGCAGCCCTTTGAGAAGAGGCTGAGCCACAGACAGAAGTTAGGCATTTAAAAATACCATATTTAATCACCATTTCTAATCAATCTATCCATTCAGCATCTTACATTTCTTTGGTGGTGGGTCATTATAGTCCAGAAAAGTCAAAGGCCTACAACCTTTAGCTGAGTCTTTTTTCTCTATGTCAAAATTTAGTTCTATACCAGAGATGTGTTGGTTGGCTACACATCTTCAGCAACAGGGTGAACACAGAAGAGTAAGCACCTGGAATAATGTAAAAGGAGGACGGGATGGGGGGACAAGGAATATCTTAATAAACAAGAGGGTTTTTCTACCTCCCCCTTTACAAATATGGTTTGAAACCAGAAGGAACAGTTAATGATGTTTTAACTTCTGCTGTTAAAGTATCAATGCAGCACGTTTTACCTAAACAGTGTACACAGTTCCCACAACTGCTTACAGACCAATCAAAGTTTCTGCTATTTAGCTTTCTAAATTTTTATTCAACTGCATTTGCCTGCTCAGTTGTGTGGATGGTAGGTCACATCCCACAGTAGCACGGTGCTCAGCTTTTAGCATCTTTACAGGAAAGAAATTTTCAGTAGTTCCCTGTAATATGCTTTTTTAAAATTTAAACTTAATAATCACTGTTCCATGCTGACATGTCTTTCCTTAGTAAGATTTAATGTTTTTTTCCCAGCTTGATTCCTAAATTAACATCTGTATTTTGATCTTTCTGTATCCCCTTTTTACTGAGGTAAGAAAAATATAAGAACATAAGCACTCCACATGAGTGATTTTTGGAGTCATGCACAAATAAAGTAGTAACTACCAACTACGGCATTGACTACTTGGAAACTGAGACAGCTAAAATACAAGATTTGTTTGACTATGCAACACCATTAGTCAGGAACTACTTCAGATATTCTGTGAAGATGTGAAAGGAATTCATTTTACACGGGTAAAGCTAAACAAACAAAAATAATGTTTTATGGAATAAGAGTAGAATTATTCTGAAATAACTCTTCTACATTAAAATGTATAGTAGGTATATTATATTCTAGAAAAACTTACCTATAAATCAGCCTGTAAACATTTATTCACATATGCTTTTGAGATTAACTACTTACACATATTTTTGAGTATTATATTAATATAATTCAGTCCTTAAACATTTTCAACAAATGCAAGTACTAGAAAAAAAGCTAGTTGTTAGGATGCATAATACGAAATTGCATGGAAAACGGAAATATAATTAAAGATAATATGAATCATTTGGTCAGTGCACAGTATACTGGAGAAGATGCCTCCCCGCCCACTCTCCCCAGTGCCCACTGACTTCTGGAACATACTTTTGTTTTTCCTTTTTTAATAAGTCCATAAAAGCCAAGGATTTATAAAAAGTACATGCAAATCCATTTACATTAACAGACTGAGAAGCTGCAAACTCTCCTTAGTATACAGGAACTATGTCCTTAAAACCGGGAGTAGAAATAAAACAAGACACCAGAACTTACAGATAAGGTGACGACAGCAGCTTTGCTGACTGCTGAATTCCTGGTTTGTTGCTGGGATAAGCAGAGATGCATGGGAACATGACACCCAAACCAATTCATATTTCCTATAGCTTTGAAGAAGACAGCAAAATTGGTTTGTTTTTACTCTTTTTCTGATCCATTTCAAGTCATATCAACAGCAACTGCAGCCCAAGTTCCTTGTTTCATCTTTCTCATGAAAGAGGGAATGTAAGTGAATATAAATGGGATCAGAGAAAGAGCTGTCAGGAGAAGTCCCATCTTCAAATGCTACTAGGAAAACAAACATTCTTGGATTGTCTGCCCTGTCCAATTCCAGTCCCTGAAAAGCCAATTGACCAGTTCCTGAAACAATGAAGCACCACTTTTTGCAAATCTCTACAGATCCTTTATCACTGAGTAAAAACAAGAGGAAAAGCCATGGAAGTCTCTTAGGTTTTTTTACAAAAAGAAAGTTAATATTCTTGTTTCACCATTCATCTTCGAATGTTTGTACTTCCACCTAAAGTAAACAAGGTAATTTCACAGTGAACAAAAAAGCTAAAAGTAGCTCAGCTTTCCATAGCTTAGGGCTAGGAAGGACACTAGGTATATTTAACTATTCCTAGTTTAAGCCATACAGTAATTTCGTGTTGCTGCAACCATATGGTTTTCTCCAAATCTGTCCACATTTTCCACCTTAAAATTTCCTTGTGTAGCACAGGAGTACCTTGAAGACAGACTCAGCGTTGTACTTGGATTTGCTTAGAACTTCCCAACTGTCAAGAAGCTTTAAGTTTTCCCGACCTATAAAGACAAATGACGTGTGACTTCTATATATGCTCCAACTATGCCCAAAAATTATTATGGTGAGTAAAATACAGTGACACCCTTCCCTCTCTGACCAGCTAACACCCCAGTCTATGTTAAGGTATAAAATTTTAAGTGCTAGGAAGTAACTGGAAAGTTTTGGACATAAATCACAGTAGAACACAGGAACATTTAATGAGATTTCAATTATAAGTCCAAACCTGTGACCAACGTAACAGTTACTGTCACCTCAGTGTTAAGAAATACTGTAGCAAGCACTTGCCAGCAGTGTACAGGACTATAACTGGATTGCTGATTATGGTGTTAATGGGTGTTCCGGAACTTAGTAAGTTTTCCATAATTATCAATTGTCAGTTAACTCAATATCCTGCCATGCTTTCCATTTTTTGTGATTAAACCTCCATGGCAGTAGAGTTATTTCCCAAGTTAGTTAAACATTAAAACAAAATTCTCACTACTGATGAAAATTACATAAAATGATTCTGATGCACTTGTCAGTACAAGTGAATCTCTCATGCTGACTACTAACCTCCCCCCCCACCCCGCTCTTTTTTGCTGGCACACCGTGTGCCCTACGACCGTTCAAGTAACAAACAGGAAATCAAAGAAGCAGTTTTCTGGAATTTCACAGAAATCAAAGTCTTACAACCCATGGCAATATCCATGGTTCTTATTATATAAAAGGTCAGCATATATTTTTCATCCCATTTATATTAAAATTTCTTTTAAAGAAAAGGTGCTGATGTTTTGTATTGGTTCATCTATGAGGTAGATGGCACGTTCATATAAATAGTGTAAATCAGAAATTAAGTTAGCTTTAAGCCTGCAACAAGTCCTGCCCCACTGACTGTTCAAGGCATTAATTAATTCAAGAATACAAAATACTACACAATTTTAAAAGTCAAACAATGTTCCTTCTTCGAGTGGAGAATGTTGGTCAAGTGGACAGAGAGGTGCCTTTGCTGGTCAAGGGTCATCGGAATTCTGGCTTTAGCCTCCAGACCCCTTCCCCGTTTGGGCTCCTATGGAAGGTGCAGATATTGCGGAGCAGTTCTCTAAAGACACAGGAGTGCTCTGCAGGCAGTTTGGACTCAAATTCCTGCAGCAGTTCCCGAGTGCTGGCCTCGCCATCCACGCGGGCCTGGAATGCCAGGAAGTTCCGTAGATCTACAAGCAGTTCATCATATTCTGTCGAGCCCTGGACTGGGGCGGGTGCTGGCTGATGATTCTCATCATCCTCATTCCTTGTCTGTTGTGGTAAAACAAGGTGGTTTCTTGCCCTCATACGAGCTAATAGAGATGAAGAGTCCAGAGCGCTGGATGATGATTCTCCAGATTTTCCATCGAAGTGCTCACTGGAACTACACTTCTTTATATTTTGTTTCTTTATTGTATCTGCATCCTGCAAATAAACATACAGACTATGGGGAAAGTTCAATTTTTGAGACCCACAGAATCCATTAAACAAAATCTGCCTGTTGTTTAGACTTAAATAACAAACATGACCACTCAGAACTTGGTCATCTGAAATATATAATAAAGAGGTGATGTATTCTGGTCTCAACTTTAGAACTTAGGAAGCAAAAGAAAAGCATTGCTGGTCTTGAGACAGATACCCAAACCATGGTGAAATTTGTGGCTGCTTTATCTAATTAGACTTCATCAAAACAAAAAATCAAATTCACAGGTAACTAAAAATTCTAGAATTCTACATAGTCATACAACAAATGTGTATGAGACATCTACACTGTAAGTCAGATTTACTGCATAAATCATAACACTTCACATATACCAGCTATTAAAAGAAACGTTGGCTTGTGTTTCTTACCTTGTGCTTCTTCACAGGTGATGCACAAGCGGAAAGTGAAGAAAGCAGCATGGAGTTTCTTTTTTGACCAAACCGGCTCCTGAAAACCCATGAAAGAATTAACTCCATAAAACATCCTTCTTAAAATGACTAAGATAGTTTTTCAAAGACAGACTGGGTTTGTGTTTTAGGGTTCTCAAGAGCCCTCTGCTAAGCTCTCTCTTCTACTGTGCAACAATAATGCTTTCTTTGTACTTCAGAACAGACTACCTACGCTTGTAATATGCTTTCATGTCTATATCAAATATAAAACATGAACATGACTTTGATGCATGTTACTGCAAGTACCAAGGCAAAAAATGTAAATCTTTAACATCCTAAGTAACTCCTCTGTTTTTGGGAAAGCAGAGTGAGAACCGAACTCACTTTATTCCTGACGGTGCACCTGAAAGACCACTCGTGCCTGTCCAAGTTGGCACACCAGAAGCAGCTCCTAAACATTGCTGACGAGAGAGTCTTAAGGCTCTCAAGGCGTCCTGGGCCACTCTGCTTGCTTCTGCTTCCTCCAGCACATGATCTGCACTGGAAGCGTCCATAATGGCATCATGCTTCATAACACTGTGTACCCCTAAAAACAGAAGATATAAAAGGTGAAGGAGGACATCTCTTGAGTTATGTGAAAATCACTCACTTTTTAAGTGAATGCCACAATTGCATTTTTCCTTCTTCAGGGTGATTATATTAAGCACATTAGTACAGTAATTTCTAATGAGAGAACCCCCTTCTTTATCAGTTAAGTAATCAATCTGACAGCAGATCACTTCTGCTGTGCTGATGAGGTCATTATTCACAACAGACCTGGCAATTATGGGGGTAAATTGATCATTTCCATTGTTATGGAGAGGACAGACAGAAGTGAAACCCTTGTGTAAATGAAGGTTGATTACATCCTGGAAATATCCAGGAGAAACACTGCATATACTTTTATATCCAGAAGTGCAGATCTCCCTGAACAGTTTGTGCCAAGGTAATTCGCAAATTCATAACTGGAGCATTTGAACAATTAACATTTTAAGGTTTCACTACAGTAACAAAACAAACATGTTTTGTATTGTAGCTTTAACCATCAGAGTAACAGATCTGCTCTTTCCCTTATTTGCATAGCTGTTATCTACCTCTGTTTAGTCAGTGGCCAAACAACAACTGTTACCTGATTTTTTGAAAAGTTTCTGCAAGACATAGTCATCATTTTTCTTTGAGTCTTGCTCCTCTTCACTGTTCTCCCTTCTATACCGCTTTTGTTTTACTAGATGAGGAATGCGCTTTCCTTCAAATTTGGCATCCTTGTGATGTTTCTTCTTAGACTTATCTTTGTGGCTCTCCTGTGACAGCATATCCACCCTGTGCTTTGTTTTTGAGATACACTTAGAATGATTATTATCAAACTGCACATCTTCAGTTTTAGTCTCCTGCTTTTCCCAAGAGCCAGCTGCATCACAGGTGAGGCTAAGATCATCCCTGGAATCTGCGTTAGCTGCTCCGTGTCCTTCACCAGCCACCACGGCAGTCATACCTTTGGCATTCTCTGAAGACCCTGCACTGCATGGCATCGACTGCGACATGCATTTGTCATCACCTTCCAAGCATTCCTCCTTGCCTTTATCGAATGAATTCACATCAGTACCAGCTTGTGCATTATCTTTTGCGTAGCTGTTTTGGTCAGAGGTTTCCAAATTTCCCTCGGTTTCCTCACTTGTCTCTATTGCTTTAGAAGAAGAATCTTTCATGTGTATGGTGGAATAGGAATTGGAGGACTTGATCTTCTTGTGCAAGCTGCTTTCTGCAAGATGGAGATCACGTTTAGAAGTGCCATTAACAGGTGGCTTTGGGACTTGAACATCTGAACCAGTACCTGAGGGATGAATGAAATTAGTATCCATTTAACAAACACTTAAGAAATTTTTTCTTCCAAACAAATAGAAAAAACCACACGTACCTGCAAAAATTGCACTTGTTTCTGTCCCCTGAGATACATCTGGGCTGTTTAGAGTAAACAGTTCATAAAGGTCATTGGATTTGAAAAAGCGATTCTGCTTAGGGTCTTTCAGCACTCTGTTTGTTAAAAACTGTTTGAAGATTTGCCTAAAAAAGAAAAAAAAAAGTACTTTGTGCATGAAACAATGTCTAGCTACGTTTAAGTACTGAGTACAGTACTTAAACAGAAAACTATAAGCACAAACATTACCCTGCAGAACAATTAAGCAGCGGGAAGATGATGTTAGTTTCCAAAAGACCATCTTGAGTTAGTAACTTTCAAACAACCAACTAAATTGTTAAACACAGGGATTTATTATTTTGCTACAACCCCGTAACACAACAGGTAACCACCATCCTGAGATGTCCTATGAGGCATCCCTTAACTAAGCAATAAATAACTTCACAGCTAGAACTTTTTTGTCCATTAAAATGGAAAAGCTTGCATATGTTACAATAAAACAATCAGAAGACTCCTGAAGGAAAAACAAAAGCTTGTTAAAATGACAACATTTTAAGGGTTCAATTGATTGGAGGAGTCAAAAGCAGCAGAGTAGCTCAGTCTGACAGTGATGACTGGATGACAGCCACTGAAAAGGGAAATCAGACTTGTGGCTGAGAAGAGAAGAGCCCATCTGCAGAGGACCAAAAGGAAAAATCTGTAGGAGAACAAAGCTGCAAGAAGTCTTCTAGGATTGGTAAAACTGCTTCTGCGCCATGTTTGTACTACATGTTGCCTAGAGCAAAAGCTCTTTTCTTCTGTAGAGAAAATACATCCCTAAATAAAACCAGAAATCAGTTCTCTCAAATAGTTTTTATCATGCTTTTGGCTCTGCTGACAGTAAGGAGGGAAGCTATTTTTAAATCCAGTGGTCAAAAACTAAGTTTTTATTCGCAGTCAAGAAAACACAGGAAAAGGGAAAAGACAACTGCTTAAAGTTCAAGGTCCATTGCACTGTTCTGGAAAGGAATGAATTTCTGATGGCTGTCCTGACTGTTAAGAGTCCAATTCCTTGATGCAGTCAGTGTTGTTCAAACAGAAGTGTGCCAGAGGGATGCAAGCCAAACAACAGCGGGTGCTTTGTGTCCGTGTGGCAAAACAGACTAAAAAAAGGCATTCAGTAAGTGTGGGCACTTCATTATTTAGAGCTTTTTGTTCATCTGAATTTTCCAAGAGGGTATTTCAGTTCTGAAGAGTAAAGTCTAGACAGAGGATTCCCATGTACATTCATTTGGAATTCATGTGAGTGAAGCTAACTACTGAGAAAGCTGAATGGGAAAGCAAACCGAAAAGATTTCATTGATTTTGAAATACAAGCACTTTAAAGGCTTTAGCTACATTTTGGAATAAATAACATGAATATGACTGGTAGTTATTGGGATTTAGTTCTTTCACTTTGGAATGAATTGGGAATAAAATCAAATTGGGTTTTCACAGTAGTAAATAGATGTATGTACCACATACATCTTGATATATCCCAAGGAGAATATAAAGAACTTGATGATTTGAATTTGCATTTCAGACTTGTTGAGTCTCATGTTCTGAATAAGGTGCTCACTGTTTTCTGTCTATGCCTCATACTCTCTTTTTCAGTGAATTTTGGATGCGCTGGACACAGCTGCTGGAACAGACTGATAAGGTACATTTAGCACATGGGTCTTGCAGATGGAACAGCACAGCTGGGAGTCTTGTACGAGAAAAAGTTCTCCATTTCTCAGAAGAAACTTTAAGAAGCTTTCCATGATGTGCCCATCTTGACCAAGGCTGGGGATTACAAGCAATGTGTGCACACGCACAGGTATTTCACTGTTACACCACCTTGGATTTGTTACAAACATTTTCCTGAGCATGCAGCTGTACCCAAGAAACCGTTCTGACTGACCTGTGGTATATCTTCTCCTCAATAGTACCTGCAGTGAGTAGCCTGTACACAGTCACCTCTTTCTTTTGGCCTATTCTCCAAGCACGTTCCCGAGCCTGGAACACAAGAGGTTTGGTTACCACACATGAGCCTCTCAAACGTGTCTGACAGAGAGCTAACGATAACATCGTTTCAAACTTAGTTTGGACATTTAATACATACTTCAAGAAGTGGTATTTCTAGAGCACAGGATAACTAGCTCAGCAGGAGAGGAAAAAGATTTAGAAAGTCTCCAATTGTACCAAGAAATCTATACAAAAATAATGAATAAATAGATTATGTTAAAATTGGAACTTTTACCTAGTATGTGTACTTTATATAGATTTATTCCAGAAGGAAATTTCACAATAGAGCTTTAATACACACCTTTCCTTTGAACTTTTCTTCTTTAACTTAACTGAAATCTTTCCTACAAACATCTTGAACCAATCACTAATACAGAGCAAAGTCAGACACTTGCAGATCTCAGAGCTACACAGGATTTCTATAAAAAAGTTTCTTCCTCTCTAACTTGTAAGCACCATGTAACTGCTATGTGATTTGATAAATCAGTCTTATCATACCAGCTACATATCATTATCTAGAGAGAAAGCCAATTTGAGCAGCATGCATTCTCTTTTTCTCACCCTGCATTGTCATCAACAGTCCTGCCTTGTCAAGAGCTTGCACAGCTGTACCTTCCCTTCAGAAACATCTGGTTTATTTATTTTAGAAACACAGGCCATTTAAACTGTTTTTTTGACTGCACTGTAACTGATTACATGAATCAACAATACTGAAGAGTGGTAAGGTGTAACAGCATAAAGGGGATGTAGCGGGAATCACTTAAATTTGCTTTGCCACAGGAGTAACCATAATGTGGAGCTGCACCCTAAGTGACCATTGCTGGGAACAGCAACTTAGGAAAGAGCAACATAGTGCTTTAACACTATTTGAGGAGATAAATGTCATTTGATCTTCAGTTTTATTTTAACTTAGTTGGGAAATGGAATATAATAAACCAAACTCACCTGTGTGTCTACACTAGGATTCCAGTCAGGATCATAAATAATAACCCGGTCAGCACCAACCAAGTTAACTCCAATGCCACCAACACGAGTTGTTAGAAGAAAAAGAAATATGGATTTGTCCTGTAACCCAAGTGAGAATTTTTTAAGCGAGAATTACCAAAATGTAACATTTAAAAAAATATATTTATTTCCTGGATTATTTTATCAGCATTATTTGCAAAGATGCAAAGGGAGCCAAGAGAAGGAATACATTTCCTTGTTCATCTAGTATTTCTTTTGACAAATAAAAGTAGTCTGATATAAATTTCATTTACTGTTATCCAATAAAATTGCTTTTCCCCCTTCTCAGGTGTATTTCTTTATTTAGCAGAAAACCCAACTTAAGTGTGAAAGAAGAGATGACTTTTTTCCCCCTCTCTCACAAAGACAGGGGTTTCATTTCACTGAACTCCCCAGTTTTTTATCTCCAACCTGAAGTAGTACATCTAAAACCAGAAGAAAAAGGAATGGAAGAACTCAATCTTACTCATTAATATGTATTTATGTGTGGGATGCAACATCTCACCTCATTGTATTTTGTTACAAGAGGCTGTCTGGAAGCTACTGCTGTGGTGCCATCCATCCTGAGGTAGGAATAGTTTCTGTATCTCACAAAGACTTCAAGTATCTGCATCATCTGTGGTGATGGAAAACATTTAATGAAATCCAGATGTGAAGACTGAGTAGCTGTGTGATCAACCTATAGGATTTCTAGTACTAACTGCAGTGTCAATCAAACAAATGATGACAACCAAAAACTTAAAAAAACCTTCTTAAATGACAGAAAACCAACTTATGTAAACAGGAAAAAAAATTATTTCACAGCTGAATACAGTGGAATATTTGTGCCTGGTTTGGAAAGTCCAGGGCCATAGACTGGGATGCAGGACCCCAAGGAAATCCACAGAAGGAAGATAAAATTGTGAGTACGCAGGGAAAACAAACAAAGGTCACTGCTTGTGCTGCTGTCCCGAAGGGACCGATTCTGAGGATCAGACATGCACAGGCACTACACAGAGCATGCAAACTGACTGACAACACACAGCAGGGACAGCCTGGTAGGACGGGTACAACTGATACAAGCTTTGACCCAGTATATTGAAACCGGGCCACTGCCACAATGCTGGGTCATTCCAGTAAAGGTTACTGAGTTTGGGAACTGGTTTCTGATTATTCCAAAGACATGAGTCATTTCAGTAACTTTTTCAATAAGACGTGAATTTCACGAGAAAGACACTACAAAAGGTGGTTCTAATTACAAGTCTTTTTGGAACTCATGCACACGTTTTAGTAATAGTAATAGCTAAAACTAAAAACAATTAGCTCATCTTACCTGTCTTGACTGAGTAAAAAACAACACTCTGTGACCTTGCTTGTGCCATATTTTCAGCAAGGATTCTACCACTATCATTTTTCCAGAACGTTTCCAATATCCAAACTGATCTGGATCCTCTCCTTCAGCATCTGGCACACTCTTCAAAATTCTGGGACTATCCGCAACAAAGTCAGGGTGGTTGCAAATCTTTCTCAAAGTTGATAGACCTAAGAGAATCTAAAGAAGACAAGAAAACACTATTTTTATTTTCATGACAAATACTTGTATCTATACGGGTTGTGGACAAGAAAAATAAACAGCAATAGATTATCCACTCACCATCAATGTTTGTTTTTAATAGTGTTTTGATGCTAATACTTGTTTCAGGGAAAGTTTTAGGAAAAATCAGTACAAGAGAAAGTGATTGAAATTTTATGTACCTGTGAGCCTACTCTGGTGACAATGTTAAGAGAATTCTGCAACAACTTCCACACTAGTAAAACCAGTCCCTAGCTGTAAGGTCAAATTTTTCTTATTCAAAAGGAAAAATTCCACCAGTTTGTTTCTTGAAATTATTGTGTCCTGCTTTCTGTTAATATGGTGAAATCATCAACTGTTGCATCACAAAGTTACCACACCTGAACCATACTCTCAGGACTATGCTTTTCCTTTGCTTCACTTCTGCAGTCAGTTGAAAGCATTCATACAGTTACCTACAACGGGTCATCCAACAAGCCACAATTTGTTGCCAAGATCACAAACATATTGTGAAGCTCATTCCATTCCTACTTTTACCTGGTCATGTCACTACACATGGATCACTAACTCAAATATATTTCATCTAACATTTCTGAGAAAAACAAGTAGACAACTACAAAAACTGAACAGAGATCAGTGTGTTTGCTTCCCTTTCTGCTCAGAATCCAGCTAGAAGAATGCAAAGGCCAGTCCATGATTTTATCCATCAAACCCTACCTGTCATTATCTTTAATTAATGCCCACCTGCATGTCTCCATTGAGAATCTGGTAAACTTCTTTAGAGTTGATGTAATTTTGATAGATTTGACGCTGCTCCTCTGTCAAACGGCAAAAGAGGACCTACAAAACAAACCAACCACTCAAGCCCAACCTGTGTGAATTTTAAAATTTACCATGTACTACAATGAAACTTCACAGATGTCTGACATACTGAAATACTAAGTTAAAAAATACTGTATAGAAATCATTACAAATAAAAAAAAATTTTAGAGAATGAACATGATCATTAAGATGAGTTTCATGAGGTTTTATGTGCTCTTTCACAGTAGTTACCTTTTCCCCTCAAATTGCTTTAGTTTTGGAAGTGCTGTCATTCTCTAGTTTTAATGAGGTAACTGTGCAACATTAGCATTCTCTCAAAGACATGTTTATAGTATATAAACTCCTTGCATTGTGTGTCTGTCATGTCCCTTACAACTTGCAAACCCTTAGAAGTTTAGCTGACGTGATCTGTCCTGTCTTTAGACCTTGAGCATGAAATGTGATTTCTCTCAGGTGCTCTGACAGGCTATAATGGTACAAAATCACTTCCTTGCCTCCTGCAAGGCACCCAACACAATGCTCCAATTGATGTAGTGCCCTATAACTGACAAGAGCAAAAATCAAATTTGTTTAAACTATGATCACATTCTTTAGATTAAATAGCCCAGACTCTTTAAACTATATAGAAATTTAAAAAATGGTTAAAAAAGATCATTAGACTGCATATACACAGTATGGCCTACTCCTTAATTATGTACCTTTCAGCACTGTCTTACAAAGACTAAAATGTCTACTTCTCTTTTACAGGGAGAAGACAGGAAAGGACTGAGGACAAAACATGAAAGCCTGAAGCACCGAAACCTGAAGAAATAGCTAATAATTACTACAAGTGAGTATTTGTAGAAATTTCAGTTAACTAATACTTTCAATCTCCTCTACTTTGAATGAAAATGTTTCCTAAAGAAGCATACCACCTTGTAGTAAAGCAAACAAGCTTTACACCACCAGGCTAGTATTTTGGAAATTTATTAGAATGTATAGGCCAGCTAGCTTACGCTATGAACAACTGCCACCAGCTATTTCTCTATTATTTGCTGCCCAAATTAATCTTTCTACAACAGGAAACAATGCTGAATTTTTTCCTGCTGTAAAAAAGGAAACAGACAACTCATTTCAATGCACTTGAGACCTAAGGGACAGTATTAAGTAGCCCTGACTACACTTCATCTATCCTCTGCTTTTTAGATAAGTGAACTCATATAGACCCTGCAAGGAAGCGATCATTTAATACTCAGAACACTGGTGAAAGAACACAGATCTTGAAAGCTCTGCACCCTATCTTTAATTAAACCAGCATTTAATCTGCTACTAGCACAAATTATTTCCAAATGTTCAGGAAAGACTAAGTTTTGGGGAGGGAGAGGACTCTGATCTAGTAGTGAAATAAAGCAAACCTGTTCATTTTTATCTGGAAGTGAAAGGCTCATTTTTACATCAGCCTTCATTCTTCGCAGCAAGTAGGGATTTATGGTGTCCCGTAACACACAGGCACATTTGTATGCAGTTTTTACCTGAGAAGAAAAGGGCGCAAGTTGTATTTTGATTCTTAGTATTAATTTTAGCATAAACTAGCATAATTACATAATTAGCAGTAGGAAAATCCTAATAAAATTAGATGGCTTATTTTGCATGGATCTATAGTTCCATGTTCAACACAAGTTGCAATAAAATTCATGTTAGCAACAATAAAATTGAGTAAGTAAGGCTTCCTCAGATACTCCAGATTTGTCTTTAAAAGAGACCAAAAGTAAGATATTTAATTTAGAAACCAAAGAAAGAAGTGAGTATAAATCTGTACAAAACCGAAATCCTCATAAAAAGTAGTGAATACATATACTGAAGATCAAAAAAGAAGCCTGCAGCAATGGTGGTTACCAGACAATAAGTGAAGATTAGTGCTCACTTGAGACTTTTAAAACAATCGGTACAAGAAAATCCCTATGATCACAGAAACTAAAGGTCACTTCAGCCCTAAATGGAGCATATGGTTCTATAACGGATAATGGATGTGTGAGATAGGTATTAACTGTACATAATGGCTAAAAATACCTTAATTTGTCTTGAAGCAAAGCAAACAACAGAATAAATTATTGATATTAAAAGAAAAAACAATTGAAAGGCCAACTTAGTAAATTACTAATATTTATACAAGAGAAGTACTTGAACTTGAAAAGAAAATAAAACTTTAGCAATGCATGCAAAACATTACAAACAGTAGTTAAAAGGACACAAGTTTATTAGCATTTATATGAAACTTAGTCTGCAGATTATGATGTAGACAATTTATCTGCCATCTAATTAGAAATCAATACAACAGCCTGCCATCAATACTGAGAACCACAACTACAAAGGTTAATAAACACTTATTCAAAATAATTTCCCAGATAATCTTTTGCTTTCAAAATTAGCATATCTACTTCCAGACTTCCAACACCTAATTTAGCTTTTTTAAATAAAAAACTGTTTTCAGTTTGGATTTAAGGATTCCTCTTATTGCATAACCGGCCAAAGCTTGATAGCAAACAGGAAAGTTCTATTTAAATACATCAAAATGCAGGATCAGTACCTCCCATCCCAGTTTGTTTATCTTTACTTCATATCAAAGAATACTTGTAATGATTTTAGGGCTTTTGACAAGAAAAGCTTGTATATAGGCTGCACTCCTATATAAATGAAACAATCTCATTTAGTTGAATGTTTTTTTTTCCACAACCAGCAGTAAAACACACAGAGCTCTTTTTTGGGTTAGTGTCTAGAACATACAGCATGAAGTACATTTAGAAGTCAGTTTAGAAACAACGGTAAAGAGTTGGAACAGTTTCCTTCACACAAAATGCTATTTTGGATGCATTTACCTGGACAGGAGAGGCATTGCAATATCCTCCCATGGTTATCGGGACAGAAAACTGCTCCATGAACACAGGCAGTGTTCCCAATTTTCCTGGGAATATAAAGTCAAAGAGGGACCAGAGCTCCTTTAGGTTATTTTGCATAGGGGAGCCAGACAAGATGATTCGATGGGGTGTGCGGAACTATTAATAAAAACCACAAAACCAAAAGAAAGTTATTTTCATGGTTCATGGTGTATCCTGCCTCCTGCCTCAGAGGATATTCAATTTCACTATCAATAAATTCTCATGTCAAAATATGTGGCCTCACACTCATAAAAAATACAGGTTTCTGCAATACACTGTTCGTATAATGTTAGCAGAAAATTCACACCAGCAATCTGACATTTATCCCTATTGGTAAATTACTATGCAATTCAAAATTTCTAATTTTTTTTCCTCTACCATACTTCTGTAAATTTACCCACGTAAATTCATTAAAAATGTTAAGTAAGTTAAATAGTCAGATACAGAACATTGTGATTTATGTTTTTATTCTTTATTAATGATCAAACATATATTTTTATGATAGGCTATTAGATACTGGAACCTCCCTCCAGAGCACTTAAATTTATTTTTTCTGAAGTACCTGCTTGCATGCAAGTGTGACTGCAGCATTTGGATTTCGGATTTTGTGACCCTCATCCAGAATGACATAATGCCAATCATACGTGTGGATGTTGTCCTGCATCAGTCGAATGTACGAGTAGGATGTAATTAAAATTCCATGGCATGAAGCAATTTCACGAATTAGTTTCACCTAAAAGCAAAAGGTGCATGTCAGTGAGAGAATTCTCAGACCTACTGAACTACACACACAAAGATTTGCTATCCAAGGCACATATAAAAAGTATTATAAAAGCAGATGTATAATTTACCTTGCAAAGAAAGTAAGTATAGGCAAGATTTTGATTATATGATTCTCAGCTCATCTGTCAAAGAATGAAGCACTTGAATACTGTGTTACAGCAAATCAGAATTTGACCGAAAGCCTGGTCAGAAGGAAATGGTTTTTATTTTTAATTTTTTAAAGGCAATGTCTGAAAAAACAAACATTGGATTTGATTCAGGTAACTGGTTTCTTCAAGTTCTCCTATATTCACTTCACAAAACCAGTTTTGCGTACTGCAAGCAGGATCAAGAATGTTAGAGGAAAATTAAACAAGTGAAATACTGAAAAACAAATACAAAAATCTATTTGTTTAATCCTAAATTCTGTCTAACCATTCTCATTACTAGGATTAATATAGTTGCTTTCAGTCTTCAAATTTTGTGCTTCTCTTGCAAGCTTTAACCTTCCCCCAGGTTTTTACCAGCCTTTATAGCTGCAAGTTAAGTAGGGCAGGGACAGTCCATATCACTTTCGACAGTGTTCAGGACTTATCTTTATTGCATTGATCCTGCACATATAAATCTAGAAGATTTAAACAGCAGATGATGAGACAGGAAAACAAGAAAGTACAACCACCACCACATTTGCTAAAGGAAAGACAAACCCCTTATTATCAGAAGTGCCTTTAAGGAAAAAAAAATCCACAAAAAAAACCCAATTAAAAAGCCAAACAAAAGGGAAAAACCCATGTCAAAAACTCAGATGTTGTCAATATCCATGATCTTTTACTATAAAATTACTTGCTCACATGCAGCCAAGATTCAAAAAACTCTTTTAACTGTTTAAGAATATCTGCTTTCTGATTATCATCTCCTGATAAAACCACAACACATTTTGATATCACGAGCCTCAAGAGAATAAGTAATCTTTAGAATAATTTGTATTACAGACAGAGTAGGATTCCTCTGCAGGTGTGGACATCCAAAGCTTAATTCTACCTGGTACATTATCCATAGTCTGCAACTTTTCTCGAGTCTCAGCAACGGTCTATCATAGAATATTGTAGACATCTCTACCCAAACACTTAAGACAAATCATCTCGGGTGATTTAAAATTAAAAGCTTGTAAAATATGTAACCTCTCCTAATTTTTGCAATTAATAGGGTATGTCTGCAATTAGCCTGACTTACAGAATGCTACACTCTTGTCATTAAAAGATGTTTTGTGAAAGTGCTGCTGTTATTATGGAGGCTCAAGAGACCAATCCCTCCTAGAGGGCAAACAGTGGACTGGTAGAAAACAACAGCCATAAATCACGCTGTCAGGTAGCAGAGAGAACAGAAGTGAAACACAGGCACATGAAGGCCATTCACTGTAAACACACCACAGCAGAATCCTAGTCAGGATTTACTGAACCTGTAATTAATTAAAGTTTCCTTCAAGCTAAATTTTTAATAAACAAGGATTTGTGCTGACAATGAAGAAATACAACAACACAGTTTTATCAACTCACTCTACAACACTTACTAAGTCTCATTTTACTGCATTGGGTACTTTTTCAAGGTTGCCTTCGCTTTAGGTGCAGTTCTTGGAATAATTTAAAATATTTTAAAACATGGTAACAGATTTAATATTGGATACAAACTCTTGAGGGTGTGGTATTTCATAATTTATGCTATTTCATAATGTATTCTTCAGTCCCGAGTTCTTGTTTCATTAGATTAAGGCACATCTAACTTAATTTTATTTTTTCTCTGGAAATACACTTCAGTGAAATATTTCAGGTCATGCACTGTTACACTAAATTAAAAGAAGTGTGCTTGAGAGAGAGAAATCCTACTAATGCCAGAAGATTACACAGCAGTTACCAAATTTTGAAATTCTGCACTCCGGCCTTTACCTAATACTAATGAATAGAAGAACATGTGAGTAAATTGAGTAATTATGAACTTGCATTTTTGTTCAGCACAATACTTCAGGCCTTTATAATTCAGGGACAGTATTTTCTCCCAACCTTGGGTGATAAGTTGATGGTGTTGCCTTGTCTTCACTGGAGGAGAGGAGATGTACAAAGACTGGATGATTTCTTAAGGCTAAAAGGTTTATGATTTATTCTAAGGACATACCTCCAGGCAAATGCTTTTTTCATGTTGGTACCTCACTTTACTTACAAGTTTGTTTCTGAAGGTACAAAAACAGGACCATTTTTTGGACTGATGCTTACAGAAATAAGGTTTATTCTTTTTTCTTTTGGGTTAAGTAGTCTTTAAAAAATATCTAAGAGGACCTGAATTCTGAACACTTATATATTATGTATTAAAAATGGTAATTTTCTTAAGATAGAAATGTGTACGTTAAGACTGAACTTAAAGAAACAGAGTAGTGATAACTACAAAATTCACTAAACATTCAGATACCTTTGAGGCAAGTGTGAAGTCAGAGATAGCATCTAGTCACTTATTCAACCAGATATCATTTGTGAATCAAAAGTGCATTCTTCAGCAGGCTTATCACTATCTCATAACCAACCATTAGGCCTGGGGATCCATAAATTCAACATATAAAACCTCTTTATTATTTCCCTGCCCCAACAAAAAAATCTAAATGGCACCATGAAGAGGATTCAAAAGAACACATTATAATGTTTAATAATGTAAAAGTTGCAATAAAAAGAGCTAAAGCACTTAGTACATATTTAACAAGAACGCTACTTCTTGGAGTACAATACTAATTTTATCTGAGTTTGGTCCTTAACTCAGAAATATAGCCTTTGGCTAAAATGCAGGTTCCATATGCAATCATGCCAATAACTGTAACCTCTGAAATGTATTTTCTTCACATGTAGATTATGTACTCTACTGTCAGGCTAGAAAGTCTAAAATTTTCCATCTGTAAAGTCATCTTCAAGCTGCAAGCATCATGAACTGACAATTACTTTTTAGGGCTGAATTGTGTGTCCTGCATTTGACCAGAATAAGGGAATGCCAAATTACAGATTTACAAATGGTACTTGACTAACGTCAGAAAGCATTGTTAACCTCAGTGATACCTGTTCTAAAGATTAAGAAATTAAAAGTTCAGCCTTGAACTTAAAAAATACAGCCTCCTTCCATACGTGATATGTTGAACAAGATAACCAAAGTTCATGTTGCCTCTTATATTCTATGATTTACAAATGCTCATGTGCCAACAGAAGTTTTAAAACACCAAGACAAGCTCTTTGCTTGTCAGAAGCAAAGAAGGCTTTTTTTCCAACACTATCAAAGTTTTTTCTCCTTACCTTCTGTTCTACACCATAAATAAAACAGCACTTGTGATATACTATATTGGATTTACCTCTTTGTTTTCTCTCATGCTTAGACATCTCAGAGCACTCAATGTTTACAGACCAGATTTGAGTCTAAACCATAGCAGGAGCTTAATAGCATAAGACAGCACCGCAGGACACACTTAACCACAAATGCTATATCTTGTTCAAACTGAAAGCTGACTTTACAGGGGAAGACTATCACTTAAATCTGGTTGCACCTAGTGCTCCAACTTAAGCACATTTATCATCACAGAAGAGGTAAATAATCTTCTGTAATAAAAAATAATAATAATAATAATAAAAAAAGCAAGTTTTACATTTCATCTGAATGCCTTAAACAAGCTCAGAAGTCTTGGAAACCCCTCCAACTTACTACTGTGTCTTCCTTTCATCATCTAAAATAGCAATCTGCCTTCCCTTGTAGATAGCTGAAGGCCTTAAAATTAGTCATAGTCCAAGGTGTGAAACTGGAAATTTACACTTCCCTCCTTTACTGTCAGAATTTTCTACCATTGTTATTTGAGAAAAGGAATAACACAGTCTCTCTTTTGAAGCTTCACATATACTAAAAACTACACAAATATTATAGCAGCAAGATATCTAAATGGCTAAGCTGAAACGGGCTGACAAGATTTGCAGCCAAATTGGTGCTCACAATTCAGGCTGCTATTTCACACCATTATTATGAAAATCCTATAACTGCTTGCAAAGAAAACCAAAATGGACTGGTAAAAAGGTAAAAATCAGTGAGCTTTTCACTTACCATATTGCTCAAAATCCATCTGTAACACTAAAGAAGTGTCACTAACTGAACAGATGTGGGAAGTATTGCCTAGAATCAATTTATGAGGGAAGAATCAGAACAGATGTCTTCCCCACTCTTTACTATCAAGTGAAATACTTCTGTGGGCAACTCTGAAGAACTGGGAGACAGGCTCTTGCATCAATGCTTGTGTATCTTAGAAGGTACACCAGAAAATGCCTATTCATAAAAGCATATAATTTCACCAATGTTGAAAGATTTAGTATTTGCTAAGATTTCAGGATTCCTGACAGTGTTATGGTAAAAATTATGTACATCCATCTCACCTAAAATATCAACTTAAATTTTATCAAGTGAAACTTCTGCTGGTGTCTGTTTCTGCTATGAAATACTGTCTTGCCTTATGGGACATCTGTCATTGCTTAAACCTTTTTCTGCAAAATTCTCATTCAATAGTTTTACAATTATTCTTTGTTCCTTAGAAGTCACCTGCTCCTCTTTCATAGACCTGTAGAGACTTCCATAGACCTGCAGAGAACAGGCTGCATACTGTGTTTCACCACAACCTCCTGGCCAACCACTACAGGATAAGGTACTCCTCAAAATCCATTAGTATCTTCACTGTCTGATGTCCAGTTAGTCTGGAGGACAATTATGTTCCTCCACTGGTTCAGAGAATTGTAACCTCTTCAGAGGCTGAAACGACCTTTCTCACTCCAAAGCCGATAACAAAGTTCAATTCCCCAATCTTCTCTTGGAGCTGTCCAGTAAAAAAATCTTCTCATTTACTTTGTGATAAACTGTGATACACTAATAGAACAGATGAATCCTGGAATTGTCAGTTAATTCCAAACAGGCCTGTGCAACACTGAGACCACAGGTGAACAGGGAGTTGGCTCTTGGCTATGTAAAATTAATCTCAAAGAATTTATGCAGTCTAACCACTATTTTTATGTTACTTAACTTACTTATTCTTTCATGTCTTATGCCAGAGCATAAGGGCAGAATGGTCCCTGGATGAGTATTTCAAAGTTAAGATACGTAAAAGTGGTCTTCTGCAATGCCATAGATTATCAGCAGATGGAATTGCTGTAAGATCAGATCAGCACTAAAGTATTCATAGAAAGAATGTGTATTGAAAATAAATCCTAGGCAGGAGTAAATCACCTGTCCTGTATTTTATGATATATTTTCAGTGTACAAGTGTTACTTATGCTAATTTATTAGTAGCAAACTTTTATTGCAAGTATAAGGGGAACTAGAATGGGAAAGTCGGGTTTTTTCCCTTACTTTAGCTTGCTCTTCTTTGATTAAGAGGCATCTAGGAAAAAAATGTGCATGAGGTTAAGACCTTATCAGCAGTGACACTTGTTTAAAGCACTGTTGCAGCTCTTAGAAGATAAGGCATTAGGTTCAGTTCTCTAAATCTGCTTCCAAGTGCTAATATCTTTAAGTTGTTGAATATGCATTTGAAGGAGGACAATGGGATGGTGAAATCTTGAAAACCTGACTATTCCTGCAGATGGAAAAAACTGAGTCAGTCTGTCAAGTCCATTAGTTAACAAACAGCCCAAAATATGCACACATGATTTAATTTAGGAAGACATGCGACCATGTTATTGAGGTCAGCAGACTTTTAGGGCTTGAAAACACACCAAGTTAATTGAACAAGAGGAAGCTATTAGCACATTAGAGTGTGCTACTCCTTTTTTGCCATGTACTGTAACTACATCAATTACTTCAGAATACGTTTAATCAAGTGCAATTAAGCACCATATAATCTTAATGTTATTACAAGAAATTCAATAAATATTTAAAGAGAAATTTAAAAATGCCTTGCTGAATCCTGAAAATCCATTTAAGCATCTGAAATATAAGGCTAGGAAAAAATAAAAATCTAAGTTTTCCTTGTTTTGTTCCTGTAAGATACCAAAGTTTGAAACTTCAAACAAGTCAGGCTTTCCAGCTTAAGAAACAGACAAAGAACATGCATATGAAGAGACTGACACAGAAAACTGAAAGACAGAAAGGGCACTGCTTGAAACAATGAAAACTAATGAAGTAACTCTGTCATTAAAGAAAATGAGACTAAGTGATATCAACTGACAGCAACCAACTGAAGAGAAATTGCCCATGCACGCAAAACACATTAAATATCAGATCAATGACACAGTGATGCACAGAAATGCAAGAAGAGAATTCATAAGTGCTACAAGCATTTAAGTGGTGCACAAGCAGTCTCATCATAAACTCCTAGCATGGACTACAGCACAAGGAAAGCTCAAGCAAGACACCTGTTACTATGTTTAATTTGTTCAGGCAATACAAGTCTTTATCATAATATGTATTCCGTGTCATCCCCTTTTTAGTCCAGATTACTACCAAATCTACACAAGACAATGAACTTTTTGTTCTTTTAAGACATTCAGAGAAAAGGCACAAGCTCTTTCCTACAGAGAAGCATTAAGCAACAGGGGATTTTTTAAGCTAGTGACAAGAAAAACAACAAAAACCAAAACCTCTGGAACTACAAAATAGATGTCAATCATTACCTTACTCTTTGTATAAGAACCAGTTTCATGGAGCACAGCAACTCTAAATGGGGGCCACCAAGTGTGGAATTCTTTTACCCACTGATGCAACACAGTAGCTGGACAAACAATCACTGTTGGACCCAAACCCTGGTACCTAAAATAGAGTATTCAAGGAAAAAACCCTTTAATGTGAAATAAACAATCTGTATTAAGTGGCTCATTAAAATACACACATATTAAAATGACATACTTAACAGTTGGAGTGGAATATGAGAGCTATGGAAATTAATTGGCACTTTGTTTTCCTGGAAGTCTGTTTTTTAAAGGAAGATGAAGAGGGTACTGCTAAAAGAATCTACCCATTGAACAGTTAATGGATGCATCTATCAAGATAAACAGGAATAGAAAAGCTCCAAACAATAAGGCATAAGGGAACTTCCTCCTGTGATATTACAAATCACGTTTTAGTGACAGCTGTTTCTATAAGCAAAAAGAAATCATTAACAAGCAATTATTTTATTACTTCTATTATACAGAATGTGTAGCTAGAGTCTCACAAATGAACTTACACAAAGGTGTTCTGCTTCATGTTGGTAATATACTGTACACTCATCATCATAGTTTATACATAAGACAAGGACTCTGAAGTGGCAGACTATATCATCCGTGGAAGTTGAGATCTGAGCTTGGCTCAAACTGTCTCACAAGTTTCTTATTCATAATTATATTATTGTTTCTGATAATTACGAAAGAAGTCTGAAAGTCTTTCTGTATATTAAGTTCAGAGCTGCTCTTAAGGTTAAGAAGCGAAAAATCTCTTGCACACCAGCCAAATAAAAAATACTACTGCCACAAATAAATATCAACAATCATCTAAGAAATATGTTAAGTGGTTACTAGCAGTTATTTTTCAAATATATTTGCCCTTTAAAAAATGGAACAAAATGACTTTGCAAACAAAGGCAATAGCTTCAGTTATCATACACTGATCTGTGCCTATGTACTATCCAAGCAGTAATAAATAAACAATGCAAAAGTTCACAGTATACATTCAAGATCACACACTGACAGCAATAAAAGACACCAGCAACACCCCATGTTAAAAAAAACCAAACCCTTAATGCCCTCAGAAATTGCTGACACAAAGAAATAATATTCTTTATTAAAAGCTTTTACATATGCCGAACAACAACCCGGATGTTGCTTATTATGAAATACTATAACACAACCTTACATGGTCTAATTAAAAAACTCCCAGCAATCCAAAGGGAAGTAAGAACTTGGAGATGCAAAAAGTAGCTTCAACTATGCTGCGAATCCAAATAACCACTGGTACTGCTCTTAAAAAAATCTATGGCAAGAAAGCCAACTTTCCCAGAACATACTAGGTTCTCACTCCTCGTGGGTAGTAACAAAATACCTCTGTTTATTCCCTTGGTCTGTATCACACAAGCTCACATGCAGGGTTTATCCAGATTTTTTTTTCCCCCTCAGCTTACACAAAGAGTTCACACCTCCTTGGATCAATTTTCAGAAAATCCACTCTCCCTCCACTTGGCTGTGTGAAAACTCTTCTGTGTCTAGTCTGACTCTAATCACTTTCCACTAGCCAACACTTTATTATTCTCTTGAGAGCTTTTATTTATGTATATGAAAGAGTCATCTAGCTTCTTCCAGTCTGAGCTGTTTCACAAAACTAAGCAAATCATATACTTCTGCTTGCCACACTTTGGAGGCATCCTTCATTCTCCTAATCACTGCAAGACTTGCTCTGCTGCCCATCCAATTTATATTTGCTTTCCTTGAACAAAGGTCACATTAAAAACATTCAAAACTAAAGTCTTACTAGTGCCTTGTACAAAGATAGTACTGTCCTGTTCCTACTCCAAATATATTGTCATATTGTATTCTGTCCTTTTTTCACAGACACACTGTACTAATTGCTTATGGTCAATATCATATATGACCAATATATCAGAATCTCTTTCTTCTATTGCTTCTAGTTTATAAAGCCCAAATTCACAAGTATCCTTTATTTGTTATTTAGCTGGATGCAATTAGAATTGCACATAAGATCTATTCCTGCAACTTACTACCAAGAAAAAGGAAGCTGTATTCATACTATATTTATAATCTTTAAATACTCAAAAAATTAGCAGAGGAAAACATCTTTCATTATAACCAAATGTTGCCAAGGACTGGCAAATCATGTTTTCAAGCTGAAACAATAACTAAACCCTAGTGAAAATAAGAGAATGGGGCAGCAAGAGCAATACACATTTTCTAGGGCAATGGATTTTTATTTACCTAACCGCCATGGAAATTAATCTCTGCCACTTTGAGTAGAGATTGAGCTGTTTATGTTTATGTCTCAGTATCCTGAAGAGCACAGTTGGGTAAATATTCAGTGTATAAACTTTCTGTCAGTTTCTCATCTGATGTCTCAAATAAATGAAGGAAAGCCCGTAGTGAAAGGTTTTTGTTACACACCACGGTAGCAAGACCCAAGCTAGGCTGGAAGACACTTAGGGCTGGCAATACAACTTTGTCCACTCTTAGTGCTGGCTTTGCAGCAAGGCTGCACAGAAAGTCTCCTGCCGAGCAGACCACACGCTTTCAAGTAGAAACAAGTTAACCAGTACTACTGGTTACCAGGATTACTGCCTTCTCAGTCCAGGGGAGGAAAACACTTGAATAGGAAAGATCAAGTAGTTTAGACTGCCTCCCTTACAGCACACAAGCAAAATCAGAGCAAACTTCACCAGCATATTAAACCTTGTTTCCTCCCACGGAATTACCATCATGATGGACTCAAAGACATGCACCAGCCAAAACATGAAATTCAACACATTATCTTCCATGCAGAAAGAACAATGCAACTTAAGTGGCCAAATCGATTTTGGCCTTTTCAAAGTTTTACTGTAGTTTCACACTATTAAACAGTATCAAGAGATGTCCCTGAAGGATTTCCATCAACTCAGTGGTCTCCCAAGTGGGGTAGGGAATATAAAATAATCTGTACAGTAGCATCCTTAACCAGCTAGCCATATTAAAGTAAATCAACTGGCCCGAGTGATGAAGCACCTGTGGGGTTTTTTTATATTAAGGCTATATTAGGAAGCAACTGGAGAAAAACAGGAATATTTTCTCTTTAAAGCATTATTTTACAATCCATGTACAAGCTGAACATAAATGTACCTCTACATAAAGGTAATTATTTTTGTTTAGTACAGTACTATGATAGTTGCTAAATTTCATGTAGCTATTTACACCAGGTAAACAGGCCAACAGAAGTAAAAAAATCAAGTAGTATTCATGCGTGCATTTGCAAATCTGAGGACACAAACAAGTGTCTTGCCAGTAATTTCACCTATGAAGAAGAAATTTTAAAGCACTGTTCAGTAACAAAAAACCATAAAATATCTTATAAGAGAGGCCAGTCACAGTAGCATATATTTTGAAAAGCAACAACAACAAAAAACCAAAAACTGATGGAAATTCCGCTGTATAAGTTACTGGTTTTACTCTTGCTACTAATTTTTGGCAAGGATAATTCCCTGCCCATCAGAAACTCTAACTTTCACTGCAAATCAGCTTGCTACTTCCTGTAAAACATTTACCTCGTGGCTTGCCAGAACAAATATTTTAATGTAAAATTTAATAAATGGAACTAAAGGTATTACATCTAATTTAAAATTCCATATTGTGTAAACTATTGATATTAATGTAATTGAGTTTGTAAACAATCCATTTGTGGAAGGTAACCTTAGACACTGTATTGACTCAAAATATCTAGCGTGGCTCATCTGCAAAATGAAGCATCAATGCCTGGAATTCATTAAAAGTGTTACATGTTTAATTTTTCCTGCCCTACAGCTCCATTGTCTCGTAAAATTTTTCCTTTGATGTCCCCCACTAAAAGAATTAAAGGAATATTGTAATTGAAATGTCATTAATAATTCACAGGACCCTCCTCCACCAGTAATACATCTGATGAAATATTAATTGAGCTCCACAGACTGACAGTCTGCAGAGAAGCACTTGCCTGTAATTTGAACCACGAGTCCTCATATTGCTGTAGCTCAGACCTGCCAAGAAGGCAATTATCTGAATGGTCTTACCCAATCCCATCTCATCTCCCAGAATTCCTCCTGCCTGCTGGCAGTGCAATTCCCAAAGCCACCTAACACCTGTCTGCTGGTACCTAAAACAAGGAAAAAGAAGATGGCAAATGTTTGATAATACAGATCATAACAGAAAGTACTCATGAATTAATCATTTGGCAAGGTTCTTATACCAGTTACAGTAACATGCTGGATGTGTGTTTTACATGAGTGCTGTATTTACTAGGTCATACATTTTTGATGCACTCAGACATTACATGTGACTTTCATTCCTTATGCAACACTAAAACATTTCTAATTAAACCAATAGTCATGGTAATTAGAGGGTATTTTATTTCATATATATTTTAAGTGCTAAAACCTACTTGGAAAGTTATTCTTATAAAGTAGTATTTTTTCAGAAAAGACAACATGCAAGGGCCTAGTAAATAATATTATTTGGAACATATACCTTGAACTGAAGGAAAAGGTTGACTTGTAATGGGTACCGACTTCATACTCCACCACAAAAACCGATCACATCTGCAAACCATGCTTTTTTTTAACATTAATTTATTTAATAACATTTAGTCTCTTTCAATGAAGAAAAAACCCAAGGCTAAGCAATAGAAACTACTGCAGTGCATGGGATACAGCAGAGCATCATGTGAGAGCATCAGAGCAGTTTCTACTCCCAGTCCTTCACTGGCAATCGAACAAGCAACAACGTAAAACACATTCCACTTAAAAGAAGTGGACTAGAAAGCAAGATTTATGACAGCAAACTAAAAAGGTGAAGATAAGATGCTGGACTGAGAATCATTTTAGGATGTACCTTTTTATAACAATATGAAATAGTGAGCCCAGTAGTAATAACACACCATGTGTGGGGGTTAAATTGAAAACAAAAGAAATAAACGAAAAACCGTATCTTTAAATCACATTAAAAAAAAATGTTTCAGCACCTCAGTGCCTTGTAACTTACAGGAAAAAGAAGGTACTCATAATTTTCTTGATGGCATGCATTTCTGGAGCGCAGAGCACAGCACAGAACTAAATGCTTTTTCTTTAAATAGGGATTGTTCATTTTTGGTGATTTCCTGTGTGCATTTCAAAATCCTGTTTCCATCCTTGAACAAATAATATTTAGGACTACTGACAGCTAACGACACTAGTGTCTACAAAGTACTATTAAAAATCAATTTGTGATGAGTTTGGTATGGATTTAGAGAATGCTAAATGGAGACAAACAAATGGCTTGAGTAGTTAAAAAAAGATGATCAAAGTACACATCTAATGGTTCAGACATCACACTATCTGCTGGTGTCTCAAAAGCATTATGCCACGAAGCCCTTAAGAAACCCTTTTATTAGAAATTAATTCACCTTAAAATGCAGCAATCTATAAAACAACTATGAAATGGCTTCCAGGATTAGCTATAATTGGATTAAGATGCCATCATTACTACATTTTATGAAGACAAAACATTTTCTGACAAACATTAAAGAATTGAAGATAACCCTAATTCCAGTCAGAAGGTGCTCCCCCAGACTAATGTTCAGCATGTCTCTTCAGAAGACAACCATTCAATAGCTTCCTAATATAAATTTGTATTATTTTTTAGGATTACATACAGAGCATTAAAATTAGATGAATTTGTAAGCATATTTCTCCCTCTCCTTCCTTCTCCTGAGAAAGTTTCACAGTAGAAAATTAAGCTCGTGAAAAATTCTGCTCCATGGTTATATAAAAACGTGAAAGATGCAGGTGCTTTCTTTGTGTAATCATATAAACGTGCAATAAATGTAACCATGCAAAAGTTAAAGGAACACATCCCCCTCCATTTTTTGTGGAAAAGAAAGATAATTAATTATTTTCAACCTTATACTTTTATTGCACCAATTTTTTTTAAAACCAAAAATATTCTGAAGTAAATAAAAGTGCTGCTGGTCTTCCAAAATAGTTATATTGGACTGTATTTCACATGAGCAATCATGCTGTGATGCATCCCTCAAAATTCACCACAGTAGCTACCAGAGTTCAGCTGCATTGTTGCAGAGACAAAATTGTGTTTCAGATTTATCAGGGAAATCACACACTGGAAGCAAATAATGATGAAGCCTGTTTTCTTTTACATACAGAGAACATTCTCTCAAGCTTATTGCAGGCAGGACAAGGCAATGTTTGCAGGTCTGCTCGGTTTTGTTCCACAGCAGCATCAGCGCTATTCCTGCTCAATGTTCATCAAAGCAGACAAGTGTGCAGGGAACAAACAGATTTGTCCACTTTAACAGCCTTACCAAAGAACAGACCTGAGGGTCTCCAACATGAGCTAACTTCTTTGGACTTTAACTATGCAGGAAGATAATTTAAAGTACATGCTATACATGCCCATGGGTCAATATACTTCCATGTTTTGTACTAAACTTGCTCAGAGCTCAACAGTTTAATGCCTATTGACTATGGGCTTTCCTGCATTGGAGATTTCAGCATTTAAGTCACAAGTCAGACAAATCATTCAACTCAATTGATCTTTCTAACCACTTAAGAAGTTTGGCCAACTGACTCATGCTTGCAGGGATACCCTTCATTAGTGAGGCTTGCATCTTCAAGATTAATTTTTAGTGACTACTCTATTTCATTTCCCTTCGGGTTGCTCAGACCACACATCCGTCCTCAAGACAAATACTTGTGCAGTACCTTCGCATAAACAACTGGAGACCACATATTGGCTCTGTATGGTCCCAGCAACCAAGTCATTAATTCAACCCCATTTCAGAGCTAGTGCTTTCCTTCTGAGGACTACAGGACAACAGTAATAATTTCTTTGAGGTCAAGACTAAGTGGTTCTCTTGGAAGGGATACCACACACACCCATTATAAACCAGGGCTTTCTACTACAGTAAGATTTTAAGAGTTTGCCTTTGAAAGAGAAGATGTTTTTCCCACTGTGTGAGATGCTGCCAACAAAACTGAATTCAAGCCCATTATGCATGAAATTTAAGGGAGAGATTATGGATGAAGTTAACTGGTCAGCTGCTAGCTTGTTTGGGCTGTCGTTTGTCATTTTTTTTGAGATCAACTTGAAAGCATCACTGGGCACTGTGTTTTAAAAAACTGAAACAGAAAACAGTTATGTCCAAATCTGTAATTAAGCATTAAATAACTAAAGAATGAGTTGTAGAGTGTTTTCCATCTACCAGAGGAATTAAGAATTCACTCTCTATATTTTAAAATTTTACCCGGCAAAATGTTCATGCGAATTACAAGTAGTTACTTTGAAAATAGTTTGAGTAGTTACTTAAAGAGTTGTCCATATTTTTTACTGGCAGAAAATTTCACTCCACCCAGTCAGAGAAACACGGTATTTCTTGTTTTCTTTTATCACATCTTGCCAACACCTTATGTTTCAAAGTAAAGTTATTCTACCGCTGCACATCCGAATTAGGAGCAAGCATATATCAATAAAAGAAAGCATTTATAAAAATAGACAAGGAGAGCTTCTCAATTCATAGTTTAGCCAATATACATTTACAATAATCACATCAGCCAGTTGTCTGTATTTTCATGTAATTGCATTTTATGCTCACAGTAAGTTAATTTCATTGAAGTTTGATCCTGAAATCTTTTTTAAAGAAAGAATCCTACTGAAACAATTGAAGTAAAAGTTGAGGCATCATTCACTGAAGTAAAAGTTACAGCAAAGGGCATCTGGAACTCACCATGACTATTACTACTAATATTATTAACAGCATACAGCAGCATAATACAAAAATAATGTACACAATACATACTTAAAAAGCTTTTTGAAGAGAAATCCTGGTACTTTGAAACCCTCTTCAAATTCAACGTCACTTTCTTCAGAAAGTTCCTCAGCTGGTTGACGTGCTGTGTCCTTCAAACGTTCTTTTTGCCACTTCCTGGAGTGACACAAGGAGTCAACATTCAATTATAGCATGGAAAAGATACTCTACGAAAATGACACTGAATTTTCAATCAGGTAAAAAAACAAACAAAAACACATGTTCTGATGTCATGATTTAAAATAGTAATCCTTTGGAGGAGAGAATTATGCAAGTAAATGCTTGAAATATCTGATAAATTAAAAGGTACATGTTTTATAGCTAGTTAAAATTTTCTATAGACAAAAATACTAATATAATGGATTCAACAGTTAACAGCACCAAAAAACCTGGCTATTTTAAACTCCTAAATCTCCCTCCCCTTCCTCCCCCCCCCCCCCCCATATTGATAAAGTTTAGGTATTCCAAAGCTATTTTATTAATTTAACCAAACACTTAAATTTAACTTCCTTCCTGTAGAGAAATGCAAAGCAGTGTATAATCTTATACACAAGACCCAGTTGGAAACATCACTATCTTCAGGGTGACATGTTCTAAATCTGTAGAGCAGTCATTATTAAGAGAATGAGTTTTATGAGGTTTTGAAATTACAGTGTGATTTGTGGTTTGCAGCTGTATCTTATTTGGACTCCAGGCAGCTTAGAGAATTAGCTTCCTGTCCCATCATTCCCTCAATACTGAAAAAGTACCAAAGAATCTTCAACATTCCAACAAAATTATGAACTTGCGTTTCAGTGACCCAAACCCATCTGGCTCTAATGGTAAAGTGTACTCTAGCTGGGTATGTACTACTCAACCAACAGCACTTCACTGACTATGGTGTATAAACTGACAAAATCCCTACAGAAATTGGCAAGGTACAGAACAGATTAAAAACATTCAAATGCTACTGTTCTGGATGCAATGCAAAGGCAGACTTCCACTTAATGGTCTCTGCATATCTGGCAAATTTGTTTCAAAACACTTGTGTTAGGAAAATGAGAGCAGGGAAGAACTTCAACACTTCACATACAAGCAACACAATCATACACTCTTCCTCATGAAAAAAAGCTAATTGTGTGAGGTTTCTAGATGGACTTTTCAGCAGTAACTTTTGAGAAAATACTTCAAGTCTGTCTTTACGGAACTAGTCACAAACTTCGTATTGTTCTATTAACTCAAAATAAACACCACCATCTCCAAATACACACAAGTTACAATCACTGCCAAGAATGAAAGCACTGAAAAACTAAGACGACACAGAGCTGGACAGGTTTAGAGAGCCAGTTTCACCGAAGCATATTTTACATCAAGATGCCTTCAGAAGCAAAAATGATGGAGAGAAGAAAGAGTACACACAGGGAAAAAATTAAATGAACAAAGACAAAGACAGTCTTCAGTTTGCTGATGTTTATTATCAGATTCTTCTTATTTCATTATATGAAATCATGTATCCAGCTAAGTAGTAAAAAAGAACTTGCTAAAACCACATAAAGTGTCAGTGTTTTCCTCTCTAACACACCTATCCTAACAGGAATAGAAATCGCTATCTTAGACTAGCAGTTTGCTAAATGTTTGACTTAGAAAAATTACACTCATGCTCTGGAGTCTAACAGGCAGATGTGATACATTCTAGAGTCACAGCATAAAAATGGACTTATTTTTCTTCAGTACTACAATGTTATGCTATCAGGCACAGAGGGTCCTACTTTTCTGAATTCCAGAAAAAGGAATTCAAACTGACAAATGCTGTTAGTCTTTGCTTCAGACTGTGTCACTGCTAGAAACGAGACATGCTAGAACTTGATTATTTCATCTGACTGGGTTATGACAGGACTCAAACCAAGGAAGGAAACTCTTATTTACCTCACTAAAAACAAAACAACTACAGATTACAAAGCTTCCAAAGAGACATCTAGGTAAACAATCCATACTAAACTCAAGCAGGGCAATAATCTGTACAAGAGATTGCTATTAATTTTGTACTCCAATGCGAATCACCACCAGCCAGCACTGGAGCGGCATCCTCCCCTGGGAAGGAGCAGATTGCCCTCTAGTGTGCATTGAGAAAAATGATCCAGAAACAACCGAGAGGAAACTCCGAGGTTAACTTGAAGCTGTCCAGGAATTTAGGCACTTCACCTCCATATAACTACTACATTTTCTGCAAGAAGTGTGATCGATACTGGGATTTCTCCTAAAATTATACCTAGAAAATATATACATCGAGAATTTGAACTAATAGACCCTGCACTTAATTTTCTTAAAAAATGTTTGCTTTTTATATGCTGTATCTGTTACTTCATTGAAGTACTACACTCTTCCAAATGTCTAGAGGTTTTTTGCCACCAATTACCAGTTAAAGAAAGAGCAGCAACTTGTTATCAAAAAAACCTTCAAAGTTTGAAGAAGCTGCTCAGTTTCTGAAAGGCTGTAAAGGAACTTAAGGTACCACACACCATTACAATATTTTAGACTGAAACTTTATCATTTTCTTTAGGAAAGTGTAAATATCCAAATGGCTGAAGCCATGAGAGGACAAACACTATTTCCAAGACCAGATCAGTCTGTTGGTTAATCTGGTCTTGTACCTTTCCATGGAAGTCAAACTTTGGAGGGAGAAATAGTGATAGCTCATCTTTGACTTACATACACAGTAACTTACTGTCCCTTTGGTCAATATATTCCTTACACACATCAGTTAAACATAATTGGTATGCCTAAACAATCAGAAAATACAGATTTTTTCTATATTACCAAAGTCTCTTGAAAACAGAAGCATGACCTTTGAGAAATCTGTCTTATATTGTCCATTGTCACTGACATAAATATAGTTCTATCCCTGAAAGTGAAGTATGAAAGCCATATATCATACAATAAATTTCTTCTTAATATAAGAATGTATTCAGATACTAAGCCCATTTCCCACTTATTGCAATACCCTAGAAAGAAATTCTGCACCCAAAACAGTAATAAGCACAATCTGACTTTTACAAAAAAAATACAGTCAGGAATCAAGCCGAGTATTTAATATAGCTTGCATTTGTGAAGCACAATATGTTTTATATTTTATACAGCTAAGAATCCCTTACAGATTATTCTAATTTGCTAAATTGACGCATTCAGTATTACTTTTTTTGATCTAACTTTTTATGGTCTATATGGGTGGATTTAATTGGTATGTCCTAACAGATGAAATACATGCAGTTAGTACCACAAGTCTCCATAAGTGAATTAAGACTGATGTAGACAATTACACACTTGAGTTTCGAATGAAAGGTGTCAGCGAGTGAGACAAAATATATCTTCATTTGTGTCCTGGCTTTGTCACTTTAAAGAGCAGTAAGGATGCTTTAAGAAAGTATCTTTCAGGAAAGGTAGTATTTAATCCTTTTTTAATTTATAACTTTGAAATATCGAGGGATTCAGTAATTCAGATACATCAAGGAAAGCTAGCACATGAAAACTGATCTATGAAAGCCAATTTAATTTAAACCAATTTTTTTTTTTATCTGAATCAACTGCTTTGTATACTGACAGCCAAAACTTCCTGCTACTCAACTGCCTGGATATCACTTGAGAGATACAAAAAGAAGCAGCTTTCCTAGCCTTGCCTCTGTGCACTTGACAGCAACAGAAGTCAAATACTGCACTCCACAAATGATCCAGAATACACAAGAAAACACAGATATGGCACTTATCTCCCAATAATATGACATGTAATTCCTTCCCTGAAGCAGCAGGCAGATACATATCAACAACTGATACGGGAATGGTGTCTGTAAGAATGCTAAGGTTTGACTCCAAGCTACTACCTTATACTGACACCTTACTGATGTCAACAATGTAACATAATAACTACATACAAGCAGAAAAAATTAATACTTATGCTTGGCATTTTAAGACATGCAAAGGAAAAACCCTTTGATAATCTGCAGTTTCCACATCTGGAAAGCTTGAAAATAATACAAGAAAAACACATAGCAGTTTTCTTGTTGAGAAAAAAACAAAAGAGGTTTTTTCCTACACATTTAAAATGCATTCAGGGTTAATTTTGTTTTGTGATTCTACATAAAAGAAGTTGAAAAACAGGTCCATTTTCATCCTTTCCATAGTCTTCAAAGAAACTGACTCTGCCATGACCTGTTGTGCTGGTTTTGGACGAAGTAGAGTTAATTTTCACAGTGGCTGGCATAGGGCTGTGTTTTGGATTTGTGCTGAGCACAGGGCTGATAACACAGAGATGTTGTTGTCATTGCTGGGCAGGGCTTACACAGAGCCAAGGCCTTTTTGCGCTGCCACGCTGGCGAGGAGGCTGGGGGTGCACGGGAGGCTGAGGGGAGGCACAGCTGGGACAGGTGACCCCAACTGACCAAAGGGATGTTCCAGACCAGATGGCATCATGCTCAGTACATAAAGTGGGGGAAGGAGGAAAGAAGTGGGGGATGTTTGGAGCGATAGAGTTTGTCTTCCTCAGTCACCATTATCCGAGATGGGGCCCTGCTCTCCCGGGGATGGCTGAACACCTGCCTGCCCAGGGGAAGCAGTGAATTAACTCCTTTGGTTTGCTTTGCTTGCATGTGTGGCTTTTGCCTTCCCTATCAAACTGCCTTTATCTCAGCCCACAAGTTTTCCAGCTTTTACCCTTCTGATTCTCTCCTGGTGTGAGAGTGAGTGGCTGTGTGGGGCCTGGTTGCTGGCTGGGGTTAAACCACGACACCTGAGTATTCCACTGGACAGGAGGGAACAGGTTTAGATCCCACCAGCTCCAGTTTTGAACACTTCTAGACAAAGATGGTCACTACTGAGTATGACAAAATAGATATTAATAATATACCTGTTGATGGGGATCAAGTCTCTGAGACATTCCAGTACCATCCTAGAGACTGATTACCTAAGCCTCTGGGTTCAGCTGGTAATAGCCAGTAAGATGGACAGCTGGGAATGACAATACACTAATTTTCACTGAATATTTAAATTACCTTATAGGTGCATGACATAAATCCTGCTTATTTACCTTACTCTCCATAACCCTGATGTTTCTTGGTATTGTTCACTATTCTAGCAAGCTATGAATTCATCTTAGGCACTGACTTTTCAGAACAGAAGATTTTTTTCATCTGCATGTCTACACAGCAACATGGCTCTGGTAACAGTAACTAGAGAAAGGCAAGACCCACACAAGGGAAAAAACCTGAAATTCCTGATAGCCTAAGCTGAATTCTGCATAGCTAAATTTTACTTTTTCATGTTCCATTGATCACACTGCGTTGAGTGACTAGGCCAATCTCTGGAAGTAGCCTTTAGAAGGACAGAGAAGAGTCAGCTGCTCTCCCGCCTGACACTTCCTACAGATAACAGCTCCTGTTCTGACAACAGTCTCTTGTTCTAGAGATGCTCTGCAGTCGAGCAGTTAGCTAATTATCATGCTTTAACAACATCAGTGTAGTTTCCCCTTGACACAGACCAATCTCTTGAAGTCCCATCTCTGAAAAGTTTTAATGTTAAGGAAACTCATTTTCAATCTCTAAGAGTGTAGGACTGAATTCATTGCCAAGCACAAGACTAGATGTTCAGAAGAATAAAGTAATCCTGAAGGATTTTCCTCTGCCTCTCTCACGGGTAAAATACACCATAATCTCACCCATTCGTTTGCATTCAAAAGTAAAACTGACATGAAACAAGATATAAATGTAAGCAAATGACAGCATTTCTATAGCATTCTTAATATGTTTCTTAATTCACTACATTTTATTTTCTCATGGCATTTCCCATAATGAAGATTACCTGGGGGTGTCAGCATAAAAACATCAATGTGGACAGCTGCAGCTTAACAGCCACAATAACTGTAGCTATGAAATTTTTAAGAGATGTAGTGTTTTGGTAGCAATTACAGTTATTGATATTTCTAAAATTCATTTAGGCTTTTATTGTAACTTCAGTAACCAAAAGAAATGTAGTCTATGATATGACTTTGCTAAGGATAAATTGTCACAATCTTAACGTTATTAAAAAACGTTTTTGAACGAATTTAAACTGTGAGTCATATTAAAACTTTCAATCAAAATAAATTACTCTTGATGAAAACACTGAATTAAAAATGATTTAATATTGGTCTACTTTAAATGTGAAGAATACAGTTTTATTCAATAAAACAGTAAATATTTTACCAATTAAGAACAATTAATTTTTGTTAATACATCCAATAGAAAACATATTTCGTTTTGACCCTTTGGACATTGTTCAGATTAGCCTCTTGCCGAAATTTCTATTCAAGAGCAATAAACTATGCTTTAATTTTGAAAAGCAACATCCTGGGATTGCAAACCTATTGCCTTATATCAGTTCCTGATCTGCCTTTGTAACCTGGGATATGAAAGTGAAGTTGGGCTCTTCCTACGTGAGGTTTTCTACAACTGAGGGCACTTCTGCTACCAGAAGATACCTCTTCCTGCACAGCAACCCAGGCTGCCACCACAGGAGAGATGGTGTTTATACCTCTACTTCTTGGTTCCTTCTCTGACACAGCATCATTTAAATCCGTAAGCTTTTACATTTCCATAGAAGTGTAAAATTTGAGCCTCCCAAGCATTAATCAAGTTCCTATGCTAGGGTTTATCACTACAACAATCACCCTTCACTGACAGTCCTGATACATGTTCTTCCTTTCACTCTAGAGAAGCTGTTTTCAAGTTTCATGATTTTTTAGAGGACTATATAACTTCCTGAAGGATATGCAGTAAAGGTAACTAATTAAAAGCACATACGCCATTAACAAGCTGAAGTTTATTAAATGAAGCTCAACCCCTAAACTAGAAAAGAGATGACATGCCAGTGGTTAGAGAACAATTAGAACAAAACAACTATTTTAGTGATTTTGATCTTTTGACTCCCAGTATGTGCAGAAGTCTCATAACTTCACTGGCATGTCTAGTTAGCATTTTAAGTCTAACACATTGCATGTCATTTCATTGCCCCTTCAAAATATTTACCAGCAAGTTGTGAAAAATGGAAACACTGCTCAGTCTTGTTGTTAGGAGTTCAAAAACTATGCAATCAGTAGACAAAACATCTCAACAGCACACTGTAGCTGCAGAGATCACCAACACATAGGTTATACAAATTCCATAGATCACAGACTAGCACAGATGATACACAAGTATGGACCTATAACAACCAGAAAAATTTAACAGCAAAGTTCTTGTAATTAAGCTCCACGTCTGAATCCCTCTGGAAGGCTATGATCCTTCTGGATGCCTCATTTCCCTTACTTCAATACAATCCCTAGCAGTCTATAATAGACACTGTCCTTTGCATGTTCAACATACTAATTTATTAGTATTACTAATAAAAATGCCTAGGACTAACCTTAGTCTCTGTTTATAATAGTCCACATCTCCATCATCTCTCCATCGCCTCACTTTGTGCTTCCCTGGTGAATGCTCTTCCTCAGAGCTTGGAACAAAGTCAGCATCACTTTCAGCTTCTTTAGAACCCTTCTTCGCCAAATGTTTTCTTCTTCTTGATAAATTCTTAAGTTCATAATCAGAATCATTCTCAACAAGAGAAGATGCCTGTTCTTCTTCCTCTTCTGCTGCTTCTGGATCAAAGAGCTCCTCATCAGGTACATACTCAGACTCCCCACTATCATCATCTTGTTCATGCCTGAACTTCTTGGCCTCAGGATACTTCTTTTCCTTTGGAATCCTGGCCTTTGAATGAATCTGAAGGGCATGCTTCTGAAGCTCTCTCAAGCGTTTTTTTAAGCGCTTATCTGTTTTTGAGAGGGCTTTACCACTTTTTTCCTTTGTAGCAGCTGCAGGAGCCACACGCTCAACATTTTTGACTTGTGCTTTCTTCTTTGCTCCTTTGCGACGGGACAACTTCTTTCTTTCAGATGACAGCTTAGCTTGGTCTGCTAAGTACTTCTCAAAATCAGAAGCTTCATTTAATCTTAACTGTCGTGCCTTCCTCTCTGGCTTCTGAGGTATTTTAGTTCCAAATGGAGTCATCTGACCAGTTCGAATGAGCTCTGCCCACTCTGTTTCCTGAGCAGGCATAAGCATACTGCCAAGAGATGATGGACCAGGTTCTGCAACAAAAGTCAGAACACACAGCATGCCTTTAACACCTTCTGTATAACTAAAACAGGAACAAGGGTGTTAGATGTACTATCAAAATGCAAATACTTCTGAAACAACACACAGCAGCAAGAACTACCATAAAATTACAATTCCCAACGATACATGAACTCTAATGTACCACCTACGCTGTCAATTCTACCCATGTCACCATGTTCAGTCCAAGAAACCACTGTGTTCCCATCTCCAGCAACACTGCCCTTTTCAATTTTATTATTGATTTTTCAGTCCTACTCATAAGCTTGAAATTTGACATTTTGATTACCAGAACAGAACAGACACAAATCTTACAAAACACAGACTGTCCTACCATATGCCTCAAAAAAACCCAACAAAAAAACCAACAAACAATAAAAACAAACCAAAAAACCCAAAACCTGTCTTCCTAGCCTACAATACTAATATGAGGATGATGACTTTTAAAGTCAGATTGGCTGCACAGCACTCTGCCATAAAAGAGCACTTTCAGGTGCACTTACAGTTACTATACACAAACTGTAATGGGTGTTTGAAACAAAGGAGAAAGAAAAGCTCTCGAATTGAAGAAGCTGAAGGGAATTTCTGGCCTGAAATCTATTATTAGGCTCCAAAATTTCAAAATAAGTCTATCAGAATTGCCAGCATGGGGACATTTAAAGCACTGTATCTATCATATGTTTAATGAGTTATGACAGTGCATCAGGTGTGAAACCCCTCCACCTCCATCCCCTCCTACTGGAATTGCTCCATTTCTTCTGTTGGGCTCCACTCGCTTCTTAGTTACATTTCAACACACTGTGTGCCTGAGTTTTACTGCATGAACCCATTCAAAGAAAAAGGATTTAAGATGCTTTTCTATGGAGAAAAGTTAACTGAGGCTTTGACTCCTTCAAATTTTGTTGAATCGGGAAAGAAGCATGAGCTTTGTGAGATGGGAATCTACTCCAGCCACATGGGCAAGGGACAAACAGCACTAAGAGTTTTCACCTCTGCAAACAACAGTAAAACCCAAAGGTGATGCACAGACATCAGTGGGACCCAAACTTGCCCTGTAGAATACTGCAGGTTACTGACTGTGGCTGAGCTTAGTTTGCAGACAACAGAGAGTAAGAACACCTAGTAAAACACTGAGGTAACATATATGCTGCTCTGGAACAAACCTTATGTTTAATTTTAAAGATCACACTGCAGCCTGAAAAGAAGCAGCACTTTCCCCTTCCATTTCTAGTGATACTTCCCAACAGTAAGAAAAAACAATTTTCTTAATGCTGATTGATAGCATCCAGCATATAAAATGTAATTCAATCACGATGTTAGTCATCTTTATCAAATTAGCTGTGAAAAAAATGTTAGGATTTCCAATTTATTAAGCCCAATACTCTAATGTGCCTCAGCCATCCCTACTCAGCTGAACACAGATTAACATCCATTTTTTAAAACTTCCCACATGAATATGCCAAGATTTGCAAATCTGCAGGTGTACAGAATAAGTGTTCTTAACTCTCTCTTTGAAAGCCAACCACTAAAATTTATTTCCTTACTGGCAAAAATCTTACAAAATAGCTTCAAACAAAAAAAAGAGGTGTTACATCAAAGTAGAACAAAACTTTCAGCCTTCTTCTATACATACCTTCATCTCCCTCATATTCAATCTCATTTGCTTCATCAGCAAACTCTGTTAAACCAAGTATTCCTTGGAGACGTTTTTGTTTTGCTTTTATCTTCTTCAGCTGTTGTTCCTTCAACAATAATTAGATAAGTAATTTAATTTTTACTCTGGTTTATAAACTTGCTAACCTTTTAATCAACAATTAAATCAATATATTTGCAGTATTTTCAACCACAATCTCATATTCAAATGTTTACAGTATCACACTTCAAACAAAAAAAAGTGAAAAAAAAAGTGTCACTGTATGGCTCCAACCCACAGGAGACACAAAATATTGTGTGTACAATTATCTTACCATACATGTAGAGTAAGATCAGACTGCTTACACACACAAAATTCATGTGCACACTGCATTTTTATGTACATTGCTTAAGGTCATTTTATGAATGTGTTGATTCTAGTGAAGGAAGCCCATCAAAGCAGATCGCTGAGTTGCACAGAGAACACCAAGAGATTTGTTCATGATTGCAAGACTGGGTTCCTGATTACTAAGCCACAAGTAACAGCTGTTAAGATTTACTAAGATTTATTTATCATCCCAGAAGTTTTGGAATGTTTTGTTACAAAGAAACTGAAATTGTAAATGAGTCCAATACCCTGATAGGTGTTTGTACATGGTTAGTTCAGGAGTGATCACAGCTAATTTAACAGCAAAAAATAAAAAGTGAAATGACTTCAAAAGATCAATGTTACAGATGATGTAAGAAGTATAGTTTATTACTGTTAAGAAAAGAATTCTTAGCTAATAATTCTTCTGTTACACCTTTTATCTGATTGTAATATCCTCAACAGTGTATCTAGTGATGTTGCTAACTTTCATTTGTGAAACAAAACATTCCAACCACTAAAACAAAGATGCAGACAATGTAACCTTCCATACTTGTAACTCTGTGCTTTGGAAGTATTTCCTTACCTAGAGAGGCACATGCTTCAGTAAAAATCAAGTCCATTGCAAAATGATCAATTTTTTTTTCTTTTTGATGAAGAACAGTTCACTATCCTGCCAATGCCTTCACATAGCACTTTTCAAAACACAAAGAGCAACTGTATTCGTGCATGGTACAATATAGTATCTCCTGTGTATGCATGACTATCCTTGCTACCAGAGTACTTTATATCATAAAACATGCCCTGTATGCCAGCTCTAAGGAAACAGCTGTCTTGTACCAGTCATCAGTTTCCCATCTGTCTCAATAATAGAAGAATTCAGTCAGCTTTAGCAATTTTCTTTAAATACTGCAAAAGGAAGAGTACTAAAAAGCACTTTCCATGCAACAAGTAGCTCAAGACCAGCTTTAAACACACTGCCTGCCTCCAAAACACTCTTCAGGTTATCAGGACCACTGGGTTATAGTTTTCAAAAGGAGATTTTTTTCTTTCATTTTAAAGATGGTTAACAACAAACTTGCAAGGAGGTCTGAACTTCCCCTGCAACTTACACGTGTGTAAATCTCTTCAAGCAATATGAAAACATGCAGAACAGTGACCATTCTTTAATGGTAAGTCTGGTTTAATGCACTTTTTCCTACTACTTCCGGCTATTTTTTTCTAGTCCTTTGCCACTGCTCAGTACCGTCCCCATCACTCTCTTAATAGGCTAAATGATGAGCACAAGTTGCTGAAATTATCAAGGTTAAAAAACTACAAGTGAATAAGTCAGCGGCAAATGACCTAACACTGGCCTGTCTGAGGGCAAAGGACAGTAAGTTTCACAGTCAGGTTTATTATTAGAGAAAGTACTACGGTGGATTTCTAGCACACAGTGAGCTGATCAAAGGTGCTACATTCCTGAGTAGCAGAAGTTTCTCTTTTCTCAAATCTCTTCCTACTCACAGCTGTAAAGATCTATTGCCTACACTACCCTGATGCCAACTAGATTGCTCCACAGCTCCCTTAACTCACTGCTCTGGCAGAAAAAAGCTGGAGCAGTTTTTGACAAATCAATGAGTTAAAGATGCTGACAGATGGAAGCTATGCGTACTGACAAGATACAGATAATAAAAGAGGATTAAGGAAAAGAAGACAGGGAAGGAAGACCATGAGAGCTGAGATTTAGTTAAACTACTGAATCATGCCCTAACAAGGCTTTGTTAATTCTCCAAATACTATTTGGAGGGTTTCAATTAAATAAATGCAAATCAGTCTTCTGAGCAGGTCCTGGAACTTCAGTTTTACATCTTGTTCCAAAACTTTGAATAAAAAAAATTCAGCACTTTAAATTCTTTAAATTAGCATGAAACCATTTCAAAGGAAAGGAGCAGCAATTCTGGACTGATTCCAAATAAGTAATTAAGAATTATATCACAGAAGCCAAATCTTAAGACAAAGTACAAACTAAGTATTGTAAACAGGAAATTACTGTAATCCAATTACCTTGTTATATTTTTGCCGTTTTACAGAATCTAGCTTTCTGTTAATATTTTTGTTGTCAGCAGCTTGAGGTGAAAGTTCCTCAATAATTTTATCTATATGTCTCAGAGATGTTGTACATGATCTGAAAAAACAATAAGATGGCAATGAACTGGTAAATTCTAGAAAGAAAAATAGCACATTCTTGATTCAGACAATTTAGAAATTCCAGGAGATTCAAGGTAAGACTTAAAAACATCTAAAGATAAGGTTCTGAATAAGCATAATATATTTAAACAACACTGGAAATACTAAACACTTAAAAAGTTGTACATCATAAAATATTTTTAAACCAAAATTTTGCTAATAGTAAAATTCCAGAAGAACGTAAACTGACCAACAACTGTAGTATTTAGTACTCAAAACTTACAAGTCTGATGATGACAAGTGAGAGTGGTTGTTTTCATTATTCAAGGTAAACAAAACACAAAAAAAGATCTAAACGGGAATCCCCATGTTTTCATTTTCTAAAATGGTTTTAATGGTTTGGTGCCATTATATAAGGAAATCTATATTTTTTACCTTTTACACAAAAAGTACATTACAAGGTAGAAATGCAATTTCACAAGACAGATTAGCTCAAAGAATTAACAGCACATCAACATTTAACTTCCCTTATTTGCACACTACCATTTTTCGTGTTTCCATATACAATAAGAAATTCAAGTAGAACCACATGCTACAACCTAACATCATGTTTCTGCTGCTGAATTCATTTGCTAGAAAGAAGGAACTGCCCGACCATCAGAAGCAACAAACCTAGGTTTGTTAATTCACATATCAGAATATTTCGTAAGGATACATAAATCAGAATCTCAAAGCATTACAAAAAAAGTCAAAGAGAACTGTTCACAACACCTGCAAAGCAGCCATTATTCCCCCCAAATGCAAAGAGAAGGATTAAGGAAGTCTCCTCAGATGTCAGGGACGAAATTTTTGGGCCACACTTACTGCCAGCTCTAATGTGGATTCTCCCACTGCTATCCTTCCTAGGAGACATATTCTACCAGCTCCCCAGCAGTCGCTGCCATCTTCACTTCACTGTTCTCTTTCAACACTTTTGAACCACCCCATCCCTTTCTTGCTCTCCAGTTATGCTGCTTTGCAGTACACCTGCATCCTCCTGCGTATCTCCTAATTCTGGCCCTTGCTTCCTTGGCCTTCTTGACACTATCTTCCACAAAACTTTAATTAACAGGACTTTGGGTTTCGAACAGGATTTAACTTCAAACATTTTTATTCTCCGTCTTCTGCTTAAATTTGTGTCTATATTATAGAATGATGCAGCTTCTACCACGAACTCTGTGCCAACTACACAGAAAACACTTCTTGCCTGATTTTTTCTCTAGTCATGCATTTGCTGTGCTACAGGATTTTAACCAATTCTATCATCCTTTACTCATATCTAAGTTTTGTTAGTCCCTCTGCGCAAAGTCAGCTATACATGTTAATTTTCTCAAAAATCAACTTTCAGATTCCCACATTACATCTTATATAGACAAGGTTCTGCAAAACCTGCATAAACCACTTGCATTCTCTCTTGTAAATCTTACTTTACGACTTGAAATGAAAGGTGAAAATAGAGGGGTAAGAAAAATCACAGGATGCTTCTGGAAGAAAAAAGGGAAAACATAAACTAATTAATAGTGCTGTGCACCACACTGTCAAAAACCACATAATCTAATTGTAATGGTTATGCTGCTCCATTCTTCCTCTCAATACCATCTTACTCATTATGTTCTTCTGCTCCATAACACCTGAAATTAGATTTCAGCGTTGCAAACTTATTTAATTTCACATCTCCACACCCAAACTAGAAAATTAATGAAGTGCATAACATTAAGTATGAGAGAGCTGTGAGAGCTCACAGGCCTAAAAAAGCACTAAAAGACCACCATTAATGCAATACAGTGAAACATACACAGGTAGAATAATTTACCTGCAATAGTTCCCACCATAACTCTACAATAAGACTAGAAACAGAAAGGGAGATCAAAATTTAAAAGATTAGCAGCTCCTATTCCTCAAAGTCTTCTACTATCAATAGTATTGATGTTACTATTAAGTAACATTAAGGTGTCATTAAGTACTTCTTAGAAACACTTGTGATAAGGTTGTTTTGGTTGTAGGACCTTCATGAGATGGAGTCATCCAAGTTACAGAACAAACATAACCTGAAGCAGGTAACCCCATCAAACATACAGAATTGAGGAAGTGACACTTATTTCTGGCTGTAACTTTGAATAACAGAGTATGATGTCATTCTCCACTGCGCAGAAAACAGATGCATCTTGGTGAGGTAGGAGACAAAGCAGAAAAAGGACACACACTCTGTCACCTTGATGCATGACTAGATTAGTCAAATAAGAGCAGTGAAGCATTATCTGACGTGAAAAATATTTTCTTCATTTTTAAAAGGTGAGTGACTCCAAAAAGCACACGTAATCTAGTGCTTTCAAAACATCTTTTCCTCTTTCAGATTTTAAAAACATGAGATACCAAGTCTCATTATATCATCAATAGCTGAAAGGAACAGTAAGAAAAAACACAATTTACCTTAAATCCTCCAGTACTGACTCATATTCTTTGGATGCATTAGCTATTTTTGCTGCTTTAGTTGCTTCATTAATTGCATTATCTACTTGCTGAAGAACTCCTTGCTCCAACACATCCTGGTCATAAACATCAACTCCTAAATCTTTGAGCTCAGCAGCATGTGCACTGCACGAGACAGACTGAATCTGCTGCCTGTTGATGTGTAAAAGGGGATGTCCTCTTCTGGGCACCTCCAAAAGAACAGCCATGGAAGTGGAAGCCTGACTGTCAGAGTCGGGAATTCCGATACTATTACCCACACCATTGTCACAAATGCCATTTTCCTGTTCAATTCCCAATTCCTCATCATTATGCAGGCAATTATTGCTTGAAGTAGTGGCAAACTCTTGTTCTTGGATACTGTCTGGCAGGTCACTCTTGTCTGTTGGCATCCTCTGCTCAAAGCAACAAAGAAGAAGCATATTATCATAAGAACATCCACACACACAAAGCTCCTCAAGAAGACTGTGCCCCCCCCCCCCAAAGTAAGCAAACCAATATGCATGTTTATAATAAATTCTTGTTTCAAAACACCTGGCAGTCCATTTCTCCATGAGTCCTCCCTGCAGAGGCATCTCCACACCAACTTTCACAATCAAAAGAGTGGCCAAAACCTCTCAGAGACAACTATGTTTAACCCTCCAACGTCTTCCGATGTTGACAAGACAAATAAGACAACATGTAAAAATTACTCTTCTTGCCAGACAGTGAACTCAGTCTTGTGTATCAACGGTCATGGTCCAGAAGATTATTACATAACGAAAACATATGCAACTTAACATATCCAAACCCCAAAAATACAACTTTTTGAAACAGGTTAAGACTTGCAATTGAAAGCACTAATGAGTGTAGTTAGCCGTAAGCTTTAGTTTGACAACTCAGCTTTAAAGTGGAGAATAAAGCACCTTAGTTCTCAGGAAATTATTGCTAGACTGATTTACAAAGGCAAGCCTGGAGCTGGTACGGTTCAGCAACCTCTCCTAGCATGGCAGTCTCAGCAGATCAGCACGGATCTCAGTCTCACCTCACAGTTTTCTCCCATCCGCTCGGAACACGCCCGCACTGGGCCTGGTCCTGCATTCAGGCCACAGGTACCACACCACGCCCGGCCCGCCCCGTCCGAGGAACCCCGGGGCTCTTTGCCCCGCCTGCACCGAGCGGTGCTCGGGCGGAGCGAGTGCTTCACCCACCTCCGTGTGCGAGCGAGCGCTGGGCTGGCACGGGGCCGCCGGCCGAAGGTTGTCTCCGCCGCGGCGGACGGCAAGGCCCGGCTGGGACGGGCACGCGCGGGGCTCCGGGTGGCTCCGGGTGGTGCCGTTTCCCGCCGGGCTCTGCCCGAGCCGCGGCCCCGCAGCGCAGCGGGAGCGGGAGCGGCAGCGCCGGGCNACTGCTCCGAGCGGCACGGCTCTGGCACTGCGCCTGCGCGGGATCGCGCCGCCGCGTCACTTCCGCACCGGCGGGGAGGGCGCGTGTCCGCGTGCGGCGCGGTGCGGGCGCGCTCCCGGGCCCGGCGCTGTCCTGCGCCTCTGGGCTCGGCTGGTGACAGAGGCACGGCACGGACTCTGCTCCGCGGGTCCCGCCCTCCCTCCGCCTTTTCACCCGCCCTTCTGTCTGCTCTTCTCAGCGCCCTGACACTCCCGCAGCCACCTCCCCCTTCTTTGGGTAGCAGAACTGAATTTATGTGCTGGCAGCCTTGGGCCGACTGTGAGAGGATAAATATATAGCAGAATACATAGATATTCATGAATAATTCGCAGAAATGTTGATGGCTTTTCCCCGGCTTTATTCTGAACGACAATTTCAGGTCCTTGACTGAAGAGGTTCCTTTTTTCCATTACCTTATTCCTGCCTTGCAATGTCTACAAGCCTCAGGAAAACACAGAATGGGTTCTCTACTTTTGGACCTGGACCTGAAAGGTCACCAAGCAAATAAAGCAGTGCTATGTTGATAAACTCTTGTTTGTTTCCTTTGCTCTGAAATAAACTATTACTGCAAATGTCCTTTACTATTTAGTGAGTACAATGAGGAAGCTTTTTTAAGTCTTCATTGCCATGTTCCAAGTAGAAAGAATGATGTTTTGTAACTGCTGAAACAATTTAAATGTGAAGTGCAAAGTCTTTCAGCAGACTGAGAAAGGCAGCAACCAGGGGGCATTTAAGGGCGGAACCACACCACGCTGTTGTCAAAACTAAACCATGGCATGGAGGGGTAGGCTCCATTTTCCAGAAACTGGTTAATGAGGGTCAAAAGATAAATTGTCCTGGAAGCAGTAAAAAAAGGGCTTTGTATTATTTGCTAGAAGTTTTCAAATGACAGGCTGCTTCTTTCCTAAGCTCAGGTGGAAATTGAAGATTTTCCTACATTTCCTACAGACTTCTGTGGGTTAAGAGGTCACTAATGGGAGAGATGGTCACTAATAAGATTGGAAGAAGGGCTATAATCCAACATTAAATATTATTGCTTCAAAGCAGGTACTTGCAAAATGAAACTGTTGCACTGCATCCTGACTGTGACTCCAAGGATCCCAGGTAGAGCTTGCTGATAAAAATCCATACTGTACTCTGTGTGTAAGGGCATATATGGGACTGAAGATGGTCTTTCTGGGAGTGTTCTGAAACCATGACATAAAAATGTGGGAGTTCCTTCAGAGACTGATCAATGACATCTGTCCATGAAACACCACAAACTCTGGGAATGATGTATCAATAAAAAGCAAATTGTACAAATTGTCTGGGCAAATTGGGTCAGACTCACAGCTCGTGTGAATGGAGGCTGTTCAGCTGAAGTCTGCTGAAGCCAGATCCTCCAGCAGTTGAAAATCTATATGGCTCCGTTAAAATCATGGCAGGGAGAGATCCCATAGGCCTTTAAAGCTCGTTCCGTGGTGGTCCAGCCTTGATGCATTTGCAACACTCTGCCTTTCTTTAACTTTTCAACCTCCCCACCTAAGCTGGGGAGGTCTGTCATTTTCCTCTGATCTCAGCCTCACCTATTGCCTGGAATGGTCCATTAGAAAGGCTGTAAAAGTACAAAATCTGTATTATAAAACAGAATGTCTTCAAAGTTATATTTCAGTTCAGTCATTTTCACACTGAAAATTAACTTCTAATGAACCAAAAGTTCAGTTCTGGTTTCGGCTACATACACATATGGCTTCTGATATTTTCATGTAGCATGTATGCATGCATGTTTATCTTTTACTTAAGCATTTAATTGCATTTATGTTAATTTTGTTTTCCTTTTTTTTAAATTTTTGTATGTGTAGATAACTGCTTGCTGCAGTGCAGCTACTCCGCTAAACCATTGGCAGTGTGGTTTCGTGGGCAGGACAAGTTCTGCTTGTTTAGTTTTTTTAAATGTTGTAACATAGCCACAGTCTTCACCCCCCTTGTATGCAAGCGTTACTGATGACAACTGTTGCTGGAGCTGGTTCTGGCAAGTTTTGATATGCAGATATTATGCTCTTTTACTTGAACCAGCAAGATTGGGAAATTAAACTATGTGTCTTCCCTTACTATCAGCCTTGTGGGGTTTCTGGAAATGATCCTGGCAGACCATGGGAAGCAGCAGCTCAGAGCTCAGCTGTTGGATCTGGAGGGATGTGAAAAAACTCAGACCCCCAAGGAAGCTCAAGCAGAATAACAACTTGGAAAGGAAACAGTTTGTTTCTGTGACTCTAAATTGGGTAAGGAAAAATTACGTTCTGTAAATTATGGTCAGTGATTAGGGGGAAAGGGGCGGTGATTTAATTTTCAGCCCATCATTTTTTCAGTTTGCTCCTCTAAAGTTATCCCTCTGATAAACACATCCCAGTGATGTAGCCAGTATAACCAGTAATAACCTACCATGTCTAAGTCCTGGTTCTTAGTGGGAGATGATCCTCTCAGGCCCTTTGGTTGTGCTGTTAAGGGTGTGACCTGCTGGCAGTTGGCCAAATCTTCGTTCTTGCTTTTCAAGTAGGCCTTTCCTCCATAGATTTTATTATGTATTTTGCCAGACTGGAGGCTAAGGAAGGACTTTGTGACAGAACATATTTATGGGTTTTGTTCTGAGGAAATGCTGTACGTGAACTATGACTGATCACAATGGAGCAACCACACAGAAAGGCTTGGACTGACTGTCTAAGAAAAAATGAATCCAAACCACTGCATTTTCAGAGTCAAGTGACCATGGGATTCGAGCATCTTCGAGCTTTCATCACACCAGTGTTTACATGCATTAAGGTGACCTGAGATGGCTGAGCCTCAGGCATGTAACTGCTACTTTTATTTATGGAGCAGTCCCAGTGGATGCAGTGCTTTGCTAAATATTTGAAGATGTTCCTTTGTCCCGGAGTGCTTAGGCCTAAGATTTTGATTTATTCACAGAGCTTAAGGCCAGACAGGAGCATTAGATCATTCTTTCTGACCTCCTGTGTGACACTAAAAATACTCAGTAACTTCTACATCAGACCTGGGTCTTGGAGGTGAGGTGGCACTAATGGCTTAGCAGGACATCACATTTTGATTTAAATACGCTGAACAGTAGAAAATCCACTACATGACTTGGTAGATTGTTCCAGGGGCTGATCCTTCTTGCTATCTTTCATGTAGCCTGAGACACACAAGCTTTAAAAAAAAAAATGCCATGTGCTTAAAAGAGAAGCTGATCTGTTAAACAGAGGAAGGAAAGACTTCAATGGAATTTTAGAATAAGCCTCAAATACAACTTTGTAATATCTTGAGGCTGAATTTCAGAAGAATAAACTCTCCCTTACCTGCTTAGTGTTCTACAATGGGATGGACACCAGAGGTTTCACCTAAAACTGCCCTAAGCAGTTAGGTGCTTCTCTGTGCTATAGCTGTTCCTAGGAATACTGTTTTTGTGGCTGAGCTGATCAACTGGCTACACTTGTCCTGCCTGAGGCCAGCTTAAAAAATGAAAATCCCAACACTATTCTCGAGGGGTCAGTTAGGTATGGAGTGTCCTAGTGCCCACAGGCAGCACTGTTCTGCTAAAAAACAGATGGCAGTGGCAGATTTTAATGCAGATCAGTTTAGCTTCTCTGTTTTTCAATCCTTTCCTGATGAAGTATCAACTGTGGGTCTAAGCCAACATCCTAGGAGATTTCTGTGCTGGTGGTGAAAATGCTATACACTGAGGCACACTGATACTTTTAAAACAAAATGCCAAAACTGTGAAGTTGTGATGAGAATAGATAATAAATGATTTAAAGGCTGCATTACTTCTCAGGAGGGCACAGAATTGCCGGCAGCATTGGCAGAAATGGGAATTCCATCCACAGTAATAAAGCATCTGTATCTCTTTGTACCAACGAGTTGAGTGGCAAGTATCTCTCAGAGCCATGCCAGTGTAATAAAGCTAATATATCAACCTAGGAGAGATGCTAAGCTCTTTGAAAATGAATGTGTAGTTGGCAAGCAATAACTGTTACTCTTTATATTGCAGAGAAATAAAATTGTTGGGTTTTTTTCTTCCCTCACTCTCCCTGCTGTGGTGCATTTAAGAAATTAAATGCAGAAATCTACTCCTAATGCACTACTAGGTTGGAAAACTAATGGCTGGAAATGGAAACAAATTCCAGAAGTGAAGGATTCTCCCACTGCTTTTCTGTGGTTAGATTGCTCACCTTTCGCATTTCCAATAAATATTGCTAGACAACAGCTCACATGGTAGGAAGTTCTTGATAATACCAACTTTTTAGGAAAGCTCCATGTTTGTGGTTATTTGGTCTGTATGTTTCTCCAAAGGAATTAAAAAGTGACTTTCTAGGTGAATCTGCTGCATCTTGTTAGAGGCCTTTTTCTGAGCTTGCAGCCAGATCATTGCTTCATGTGTCTTTGCTATGTATTTTTTGTAGGTGTGTGTGCAAACGTTTTTTAAGGCCCTGTATAAAAAGGATAAAAAAATTATAGAAGTTTTAAGAACTGAGTAAGCATGTAATAGGATATTGGCATTAATCTCCTGCAGGCAAACAGGGAAGACAAACCTGGCTGTTTATTGTTTCTTCACACCAGCCTTTCACATTTTGTGTACTTTGCAGTTGTTCATCGAAAAGCTTAGGACAAGGCTCTGGCTCTCGTATCCCAGAACCAGGATCTTCTCCAGCTGTTTTACCCAGGCAGCCAGAGGCTGCTGCTTTCCACCTGCTGCTGACCTGTGTAGGTCTCCTTGCACTGACTGCTAGCACCTATGATGATTCCTAAAGCTCGCTGGCAGAGTCCTGCTCAGGCCATGTTTGAACTGTCGATGGTGCCAGGAAGAGAAGCATAATAAATATTCGAGTACTCGAAAGTCTTTCACCTCCTCAGAAACTGGGCTGTCAGAGACCCAGTGGTGGCCACCTGCCGGCTTTAACACTAGAGGGAGGCATCGCCTAAAAGAAATCACAAATGCTTACAGAAGAGCACAATTTAAAACGATTTATATGTCTTGGAAGGGAACAAAATGCTGATTTCTTTTTAAAGCCTCTGTTTTTATTGGAATACGGTATGGGAGGCCTCATTTGCTGCTGAGAATGCTCTTGGCCAGAGTGAAATCCAACCCTCCTGATGAGGTGGGCAGATTCAGCCTGCACTGCTCTGCTTTGTCTTAGCTGGGCTCTCCTGGGACAATGCTTTGCTCCAGGCCTGGAGGTAGTGCAGCCTCTATAAATAGCCCACTGCTGAATTGTTGTGTGAGCAGATTTTGGAGGGTGTGCCAAAGGATAAAGAATTGTGTTGTTTTAGTTCACTTCAGCCTGACACACTCAAACTGATCTCGCTGCCTGACCTCAGTTTGTACTCCGGGCAGAGGTCAGGAAGGTGAAATGTCAGTGCCTCACTCTGTATTCATTTCTCCCTAATTTCAAGCCTATAAGCAAAGTAATAGGGATTGACTTAATGGTGGTGGCTATGTAGGAATGGTTGCTGTCCCTGAAGAGGTTTTCCCTCTCCCTTTTACTCCATTAGCTTGTCCTGTTGCAGCATGGATCCTGAACAATAGAAATGGGAGGTAGTGCACAGCTCCCTGATTCATGGTAGACTTCAATGCCTGTAAACTGCATATTTCTATGTTGCACAAAAAGACCGTAGAAGAATGGGAATAGTTATTTGTGGCCTCCACAGCAGCTGGCAGTAACTCAGAGTTATGTAAAGCATATATTGTACTGAGCAGAGAGCTGAGAAGGAAAGTGGGGTAAGAGAAAGGGCCCAGGAGCTCTGGGTGTTCTCCCCAGATCTTTCAATGCGTCCTGTTCAGTAGCGATGCTTATTTATTCTCCTAGGATTTTATCTGCCTTGACTCAGTTGGTGAGCACAACTACACCTAACAGGCAAAGATGGAAAACGTGATCTGAGGTAGTCTTTTCCAGTCAGGTGGGAGGGAATGAAACACTGCTGAAGGAGTAAGAGAGGCAGATCTGGGATGTGCAGGTGGGGACACAAACAAATGTGAGAAGGAGATGTGTAGATGGGAACCAGAGAGGGAAAAACAGACGTGAAGAGTGAGGATTGCCTGTTATGCAATCCAGGGACCAGAATTAATTGCTGAGCAGGACACTGCACAGGTGTATGGGTGCCTGCTTTGAGTGAACTTAAATCTTTGCATTTTGAGGTGTAGCACATGTGCTGATGAGTTCAGGTGCTCAAAGATCGCTGAGGTAGAGGTCTTGAAAGATAGGTCTATTGTCAGAGGGTACAAGCTACAGACACTTCAAATGGATAACAGGAATTTAAAGTAATAATAAAATGTGTAAATTACAGCTATAAAGACTGTTTAGAGTTACTTAAGCTGTTCCATGGATTTATCCTTTAACAAGTTCCAGGCAGCGCCTCTCGTCCTTTTGGCAACACTTACAGTGTCCTAAGTCACTGCTGGAGTAGGACTTGGTGCATTGTTCCTATTGCATTAAGCTGCTCCATCTCAGCCCTAGACTGCTTCTAATAAAGGAACTTTCACAGTGTCTGTCTGCAGTTTCATTCTGTTGAATCCCTTGGATATCTCATCATCTGTGTTTCTCACCAAAGGCCTTGAGATATGTTTTGTTAAACAGTTAAAAGAAAATTGCATTGGGAAAGCTGCTGATGTAGTTCCTTTTGCATTTCAGAACATAATCCAGCAGATTTGTAGTTATTATAGCAGATCCCTGTTTAGAGCAAGGAAGATTTCTCAAGGTGCTGTTTAAAACTTCCTGGTTTGTGCTGCAAATTGTTAATCAGTCCATGACAGCATAAATAAAATTAGAGGGTTTAATTAAAACTAATGAATGAGTGAATGGAGAATACACAGCATGTTTCACTTGTAATGCGCTGGTGCTGTGAATAATTAAAATGTCACAGAGTAGGAGATGTCTCAGTAAAATTGATAGAGCTGCAAAAATAGAGGCCTCTGGACTTTGGTAGTTTGAGAAGGTTTTGCTCTTTACATTGGTTGAAATACGTTTATATAAGTTAAGGGAAAATAAAAAAATATATACAACTCTGATTTTTATTAGGATGGAGTCAAAGTTGGAAGCTTGGTGCCAAACAAACCCTACTGCATTTTGGATAGGTTTGCACGTCTCTGAAGATCTAACTGTGTTCATACTATATTAATCCTACAACCATATTACCCAGGGGATTAGTTTCCTCTTTTGACTCATCTGTGACTCTATTCTTGCAAAGTAAACTTATTATTACAGGCTATTATATCGTTGTTACTTGTTAATGTTCCATCTACTCAAATCACAAACATTCTTTTGATTTAAACTCAAACCTGAATCACAAGCTGAACTGGATTTGCCTCTGGCTCAGATTTGGTTTATATGACGTGGTCAAATACCAGGCCAAGAAAATAATTTTAACTGGACTGTTTTAAATAGATCCAGGGGGCATGAGGTGAGAATTAGAAAGATGAGACGAAGAGGCTGATCAGACTGTTGTAAAGCTTGGGATTACATACTAGACCCTGAATGTCAATTCTCAGAATAATATGAAAACATCTTTCATCTTCCTGCTTTCCAGTGGCTTGCTGTTGCCTGTGGTACGATGTGCTTTATACCACCCCTCTGTGACTTATTCTGAGGTTGGTGCTCTCCTTCTCATCTCTGGGCTTTTCCCCAGATCTATTCTGCTGACCCTATGACATCTTCTGAGACAAGGAGCCTGTCGGAACATGAAATAGGATCTGGATAAATGTTCTGGCTGCTGACATGGCTGATGAAATAGTAATGCCCCCTCAGCCTTCTTTCTGTGTCAGAATGACCCAAGGTGCGCATCAGTGAGGGACCTTACTCAGTGTAGGAGTCTAACTACATGTGTTGGGAGGTTTAAAAGGTACCATACCTCAATCAAATGCCTCTTGAGGCCATGATCTAATGGTAGGCAGTACTGGATGCAAGTTAGAGTGGGGTGAAAAGGTGAAAATCATCCATGAGGTGTCTATGCTGTTGTATAATCCTAGCTCTGTATCATGGAATTTCTTATGATGGCTGAATAAATATTGAGAATTTCCACCAATTTAGCCTGGTAGGTCAAGATGAGAAGAACAGTGCAAACTTGCAAGTGGCACAATGGAGAGTTCCATGACCAGACTGGGTATACAGAGCCTCACTACTAACAATGCACACGATGTACTCCCTCTCAGTGCTTGGCTGCCTGTTTAGCAGAAGATCAGACCAGATTATGACAATGCTCCCCCTGAGCCTTAAACATTTATATAGGAGTGAGTAGACTTTGCCGGGAACTCAAATGATTTCCTAAGGTTATATGAAATATCATTTAAAAGTATGGCATAACTCTAACCTGTTCACCATTGGCTTAATGCTTTGGCATTAAGAGTTGTATGGAAAAAGGAGTCTCAAAAATGCTTTTCTTTCAGAAGAAAAGATTTTGAAGAATATGATGGTTTTTTACTTAAAGTTTTCTTTTCCCATATATGTTTTTGGGATATTTTGGTCCAAAATTCAAATATTTTGGAAGCAAAACATTGAGAGACTAACTAAGAAAGAACTTAATTCTCCCTGCATATCACTTTCAAAGTGTTTGAGTGGAGGGAAGTTATACTAAAGAAAATGTGGGCCTTTCAATTATGCTCTAAATCCCAAATATCTATACATTGTCAAAACAGACTAGATTTTGTAGCTCAGACTATAGCATTAAGAGCCTTGGTACTTAGTTTAAAAAAAAATTAATAACCAACAATTAGAGTTAATTATATATACTCAATTCCTCTCATAAATTATACTGATTTATGTGAGTTCTTCAACTTTAATGGTTACATTAATAACTCACTACAAATTAACTATAATCACAAGTGCTATTGAAAAAATATCTTCCCACTGGTTACTTTAAGATTCAGTTTCAATTAAAGTGTTTGGTACTCTTTTTCAATCAACCAGGGCTTGGATCCTGCTCCTGGTGACATCACTGTAAATCTGGGGTGAGGTTTTTATGAAGTTGATGGCATTACTCCAGATTTACATAGATCTTGCCAAAAGCAAAATAGAGTCCATCGACTAAAGCATTCCCTTATCTTCAAAGGGAATTGGTTTCATCTGTAATAAAATATCTTAGGGCAGCCTAGGCTAAGCCTAATTTTTTGGCTTCACTTGAGCTGCTTTGTGTGAATGAACTTTTTTAGATTTGAGCCTAAAAGGTTGAAATCCATAAGCAACCTTCCCTAGACTACACTAGAGCAGATCCAGGCTCTGTAGAGCCTCTGCTAAGATGCTTTTCATTATGACAATATGAAGTTAAGGCTGCAAAAGTTTGTTGGGCTTTTCATAAGAACACATGGAAAAACTTGTATTTCCTAAATTCCAAAGGCTGACAAATATGATTAGAATGTAGCTAGAAACAGGCAGATATGAGGTGTTTGGGACCCTGTCCATGCTGGTCTGTTTCGGCAAGGGATAGTTCTAATTAGCTGTATTCTCTTGCTATATATATCAAACAATTCTTTTTTACAAATATGGATCAATCAGTTACATGATTGGTTTATTTTCTTAGTTAATTTTCAAGTGCTCAAGAGGCAGAACTTCAGATCAAGATTCCTCAGTGAATAGTTCTATGTTTTTAACTTAGGTTTGTTGAGTTTAATGCTTGCTACAGTGTAGGGCATACAGTGTATACTTTCAGAATATAGGAGCTCTGGCTTGTATTTTGCCACGGGGTTAGGCAGCAGTACCTTTGTTTAGGTGTCTACAAAAGGTATTGCTATGCTTTCCTTGAGGGCTCAGTCAGAACTGTGAGCCAATAAGCCCTGCATTAAAATATACATCCTTGCTTGGTCTTATCAGGATGCTGGCACACTTCTTCCCCATTCCTGTATCTTGCCTCAAGAATAAGATGAAGTAGATCAAGAATTGGTTCACAGAGCCCAAGATTCTTCCTGGCAGAAGCTTTACATTCTTTCACTGTATGGGAATGTTGGCACGGTGCAGCTTTTCCCTCACGGTCAGGTAGGATGTGTGATACTCCTGGAAGTGTCTGTCTTACTGAGTATCAGTGTCAGTGTAGGGAACATGCTCCTCCCAGAACTGCTGGCTGAGGCTGCACTGTGCCGTGCACTGGCAGGATGGACAAAAGATGCCTGGGGGTAGGCCGCTGACACAAGATGACCTTGTCAGCATTCAGTATACTTTCAAGATGAGCAGGCTGAGCTAGCAGATCTAGGAACTCATGGCTCCTGCATCAGAAGGAAGCTTGCGAGAATTTTTTTCAACATGTACATGAACAACCATGGAGTGAAGAGGAGAGAATTCCTTTGATTGTGTGGGATCCGCCTCTCACTGTTAGGAAAATCTTTGTGTTCTCCGAATGTTTTGGATAAAGATATGCTGTTTTACAGTCCTTTCTGTAGAGTTGCTGGGGACAATATTCATTTAAAACTGGAAGTCTTATGACAATGTTAAACCCCCAAATTTAGACTAAATATCAAAGAACTTAATGACAGCTGAATTTATTGCAGTTAAGTCAGCCTAAAGAAACATCAGAAGGCCTGTAGCATGGATTACATGCAACCATGATATACCCACACCTGGGAGAATAACATGTGAGGAATAACCTTAGATTCTTGTACCTGAAAGATAAAGAAGAACAGTAAGGAAGGTAAAACACTGGGGCAGAGGTCCAGAGGAGTTCAGACATCTCCATCGTTAGTATGTAATTGGAATTGCCCTTGTTGCACCTTGTGTATTGCTGCTCGTAATATTCCTCTGATTTTAGACTGTTTATGCCAGCAGGCCACAGAGTCATGCAGCTGTGAATCAACTCCAATAACTAGAGTAGGATCAATACCTAATTCTATAAAGAAATCCTCTTAAAAAGGGCAGGAGACCAAAGCTGGGATAAATAGAGTCTTCCAGTGTACACCTCCAATTTCACGTCAGAGAGTTGTCAATGTCCCTGATAAAATTTACACTGCCTTGAAAACACAAACCTCAGCAAGTACAGAAAGTGAAAGCAGTTTTGGAATGATCTGTGCTACAGTGATTCCCTCCACAACAGGCCTAGCCTAAACCAAACTGATGCTTTTTATACAAATGATTATAAATAGAAGCCAAAATTTTGTCAGACCAATAGTGCAAACTTAACATATTGGCCCCTTGGTGTCATTTGAAGAAAATTAATGCAGGGGGCCAAAGAGACAGAGTCTGCAATATGTAATGCTCCAGAGACATAGCTGAGATTTTGTTCCTAGTGTAGCAGAAATAAATGCTCTTGGCAAGTCATAGGGGAGGAATAAGACATGTGCATAAGTAAGATTAATCAGTAAAGCCAGCATCTATCTCATGAGTCATATCTGACATCAAAAAGGCCAAGGTTGTTGCATGTTAAATTTGTGCTACTACAGGAAAGGAAAATAACAAAGAATCTCTTGTGCAAATTGTGCTGTAGATTTGGATAACTGGGAAGCACTAGAGAAAATGGGGGCACAGAAAGGAGTGGGAGTTTCTCTTTCCTCTCTCAGTAGAAAACTACGTGTGAAATCATGGCCCGAATGAAATCAGTGACAATGCTCCTGTGGCTTTTAGCAGGGTCAGGTCCTGCACATGGTTTGTACATACTGTTTTACCGTGGAAGAGTAGAATTTCTCAGCCTTTTCTTAGGTAAACTCTCAGAGAACTAAGAAAGAATGATGATGGGACAAAGAGCCTCTCTCTGCTGAAAATGCTAGATCTGTTAAATCAGAGGCAAGAGAATTTTTCCTCAGTGAAGGTCAAATAGGCTTTTGTGAGCTTCCATTGTGTGACTGAATAAGGAGGGGACTAGGAAGAAAGAAGCAGAATGTGCCTGAGTGTGCAGTTGTGACCCCCAGGCTGCAGGTTCCCAGCTCACCTCCCCTTCCTGTACTGTGCAGAAGTGACCTGATGCAGAAGTGCCTCTTCTCGTGTGCGCTGAGCAGTGATGGCTCAGCATGTACTGCTTTGCCTCCCTTTGCAGCAAGCCATTGTGCTAGCTGTCTGCCCTTTCTGCAAGGACAGGGAGGTGTGAAGGACAGAAAATGGGTTTCTGAAGCATTGTTCTCTGTTTCACTCCCAGATTTCCTGGCACAGTCAAACTTTGTGATGGACTGGACATGTTTTTGCTGTGCATCAAGGACAGCTCTCGACAGGGTCCAGAAGAAAGCACATCAGCAGAACCAAAAGGTGTTATTTCAGCACGTGAGACAGAGATACGTAGTCTTGCTTTTTTTAAAGAGGATGTTGAATGGGACAGATACAAGGTCTCTATCTGTTTACTGCTTTGTTCCCACTGGTCCCTTCCGCCATCAGTTTACTGGGTCTTACTTTCAGAGCTTAGTGGACTTGTCAGGCATAAGCCACCTCACTGGTAACAGGAAAGGGGTCAGTGCTTTCAGCATAGAAGAGATGACTGTCAGTTGAAGGAAGGACTGCACTTCCCCCTGGAGAATCACATTTCGAGCTTCTGCCCAGATCATGCAGCTCAGTGGTGCTCCCACATGGGCCCAAGCCTTCAAGGCACAATCTGGTTCTGTCAGTTTTGTGGTAGCGGTTGTCTAGGCAGATTCCCCTGGGACTGAAATGAGAGACCTCCTGTGCTGAAAGCACTTGGGTCTGTCCAGATTGAGCTAAAGTGGGCTCTGCAATTAAGGTTTGTGATGGCTTACATCCTTGGGGAAATGACCGCAGGGTTCAGGACGTGGATGAGCAAAGGCTGGCCAAGCAGTTGAAGTGGTCACACAGGAGTCAAGTGTTGAAAATACTAGGCACCAGGGCAGGAGGGTGGGTGAATAGGGGCCCCCATTTCATTTGGAATGATATGTAAAGCATTGTGGAAGAATATTTGTTGTCGCAGTATCAAACCCAAGCTATTAAGCTGGAATTTTGTCTTGCTCTCTGTGATAAAAATGCTGTCCTGCTCCTCTCTGGCAGAGGGAAGGCTAACACTTCAGGACATTTTCCCTTTTTGTTCAAATACATTTTTCACTTGCCAGTTTCCCCAGAAAAGGAAAACAAAGTAGTACCCTAATACAGTTTAGCGATCAACGACTGCACAGGCAAAATAAGACTCAATGGAACGAAATCAGAAGGGGTAAGTATACCCTGCTTGTGCTACAAACCCATCATGTGAAGCACTTCCAAAGGGTTTTGGATACCGTTGTGAGTAAGGAAGAAACCATCACCCACAGCATTCTACAAGATGGGGAAGAGGTGGAAGGTGCAGCAGGGCTGGCAGATGAGCCAGTGGTAGTGCCAGCAGGCTGAGCAGCCCCAGCCAGCTGGCCAGCCTGAGCCCAGGGGCCTGCTCGTGTTTTGGCTGTGGCAGAGTGCCAGGCTTGCTCCCCATGTGTGCATTTACAAGGCACCAGTGCCCAGTTTATTTGGATGCAAGGGGATGTTTTGTGAGCACTGCACCCAAACTGGTGTGTGGATATAGAGCTTTATAAAAGCATTCCTTAAAAGCAGTCAGCCTTAAGGCGAGCTCTTGTGTGTGTGGGAGCTGTTGATGTAGGAATGTGCTAGCTGTCTGCTGCTCACTCATTCATATTAAGTATTCTAGATAGAAAATGCAGACAAGAGGGACTGGCTGCCAAATGCATTGCTAGATAAAAGATGTAAAGATGGAGTTAAAGGTGAGGTTGTGTATCAGTCATTTAAAGGTTAAAATCATGCTGTAATTGGCTATGCAGTTCCAGGAACTTCTGAATACAGATTATATTGGCAAGATGACCTGTCATGTTAAGAACATGCAATTAAAACCTTTTTGTCTTCAAGTAATGAGGGTGAAAACATGATAAGTATGGTAGGTCTGGATTGAAAAATCACCATCTCCCAGCCCTGCCCTGCCAAGTTGTGAGTAGAAAGTCCCACTCATCTGGTTAACACATGGATTTGTGCAGTGAAGGGACCTGTTAGATACCCTGAAGTTTATTTCTTAGTCTTTGTAGAGCCACTCTGGGCACCTTGGAGGGAATGAATGGATGAGTGTGAGTGCTGTTAAACTTTCCTGCTCCTGGAGTCCCTGCATAGTGCAAGTACCTTGGGACAGAGTACTTGCCCTGGGTTAGAAAGTTCGGTGACTTGTGCCTCCCTGTTTTCTGGTCTAGCTTTGTGTTGTCTCGTAGCAGAGACATCCTCTGCTCTGCAGCTGTCATAACACTTGCAAACCACCCACTCTTCACAGGAGCAATTACATGTAATCCAACTCCTTGCCGTGTGTGCAAGCTGATCTCTCCCAGTGCCCTAACTCAGGCTCCAGAATCCCTTTGTTTTGCAATGCTGTCACCTCTATAACAATCGCAGCAGATCAGCTTCATTATTTTCCAATTTGTGCTCTGGGCTCTGAGACCTCAGACCTGCTGGCCTTCTCCCAGTGGAATTCCACTTAGGCAGCTCAGACAGGGTGCTTTTTGCTGGACATTCCCTTGCCTGCCTCTTTTGGAGTAACTTACAGGATGATTTATCTTTCTCCTAATTCTGTCAAGTTATTTGTCAGCCATAACTTTTGCTTCTGATTCAATTGTCTCCTCTCTGCCCCACAGCAGAAATTTGCCATAGAGTTTATCTTATTGGTGCTCATTAATTTTAACACTTGTTGCAGTTTACCATGGGTCACCTTTCCATTCCTGCACTGCCACATCCCCTACTGTGTTCTGTGCCAGTTCAAATGGGGATCATGGGGAAGAGCCTGAACAAAACAGGACCCTTCTAACTGCTATGAAATCCAGTTAGTTTTGTGTTGTTTCTTGTGCTTTTAAATCAGGAAATTTGCTAGTGTGGGCAGGCCTTTGGGGCTGCAGTTGTCAACACTGTCAGATTTACTTTCTCATCCACTGTTTGATTTGAGCTGAGATGTTCTGATTGGAATCTGGATTTTGGTTGCTCTGAAGTTTGACATTTGTATCCACTCCAGAATTAGCTCCCCTCCTGAAAGAAAAAAATTTTTGGAGAAGTCCAAACACAACCATTAACAGATTTCTTTCTAGAAAAGGTATGTACTAAATATTTATGATTGACCAGAACAGCTTTTCTGTTTCTCTGGAAACTTCCATTTTAGCTCAAACCAAAATACAGTCTACTGGTTATTTAATTCATTGATATCAGAGATAGTTAGTTAAAAATTATGGTTGATAAGTTCTATTTATCCCACTTTGTACAGTTTCTGCAAAAAGTCTTTGGAAAACTACTGGAGCTGGAAATGGTCCACATGTGATAGAAGTGGTCCTCCTGTGACTCACTGCTTGAGCAGTTCAGAGCCTTTCTCATGTCCAGTCAGGAACCCGAATCACTGACTTTGCTTTGGGAAGCTGAACTGGGTTACCTGCAGCAGTGTCTTTGCTGTGGGGCTGAGTGCTTCTCTTATGTTTGTACCACAGCCAGCTCCCTCTGACCTTGCTGGAGGTAGACACTGAGCAAGACCTTTCAACCTATTTGACTTCTAATGAGCGTTTCCAGGAGAGCAGCAGTGCCACAGAGTTTGGTGGTGACCTTGGTCAACCTCCCTGGGCGAAAGGACAGCATTAATTTAATTTTTATGCCTTCATGGTGTTTCTAATAAACACAACTGGCAATTAGGCAAAAGGTAGTGAAAAGCTACTTAAGATTTCTTTCCTGTTTCTCTGGCTGAAAGTGTTACCCAGCTGTAATGAAAGTGTTCCCCAGGGAGATGTGTTTTTCAGTTAAAAGTAGGATTCATAGGCCAATCCTTGAAATCTGAACTCGGGCATCTAAAGAGAGATAGCCTAAAGTTAAGACCAGCTTAGAGTAGGAATCCTCAGAAACGTAATTCTGCAGTCAAAAAGACTTTCTGGATAAAGCCATCATCTATGGGGCTGCTGACAGTGTCACTGAAGTAAGGTACAGATGTAAGCTAACCCTCTCCTGTCCCTTCTGTGTGGAGACACCCAGGACAATGCTGTTGTGTGCATGGACAGAAAGAGGCTGAAGGGCTGATGAATTCACTCAGTGCCATGCACAGACAACTGCCAGGTGCCAGTTTGACACTGGTTTCACCAGTGTGGGATGCTGCTCATTTGTGGGATGGACCTTTGGGTGAGGGGTCAGTGGTCGTCTAAAGCCAGAATCAGAAAACACCTGTAGCTTGGTTGTGCCATGAAATTACAGACCAAGAGGTCACTGGTGGGAAGGAAAATGGCATTGAAATAAAGAACTGGGACTGTTGTACTGTCCTCCCCTCAGCAGCTGGCCCTTGGGTCACATAGGTTCAAGCCCAGATTTCTGTCGGATGTGTAAAAGAGCTGCCCCCGGGCGGGTCTCTGGGTGTGCGATGGTTGGAGTTTCCCGCTCCCTGCAGGGCACATCCTGCGGGGCAGAGCCGGGGAGCTGCCTTCGGTTTGGCTTCTAAAAGCGAAGAGATGGCTATCCAGACATTCTTCTGGCCAATAGGTGGTGCTCTCCATCTGATTTTCTGTCTTGAGTTGGAGTTTGGCAACAGTTTCAAGCAAGCCCTTTCTTATTGTTAACTCCAGTAAATCTTTTCTGGACTGGGTTGAACTTCCCAATTACGAAACTCAGAGCAGGCTTTTGGAAACTCTCTTCAGAACAGGCCTGATTGACTAGGCAGATTTTTTTCCATTTGCAATTAAGATTTTATATAAACTTAAACAATGGCGAAACAACAAAACCCATCGTGCTGCATGTACAGTGTGCTGCTGGCAGCCTGACAGCTTATGACTCCTAAATTATACAGTGATGACCTAGGGCCAAATAAGAACAGAGCATGTTCATAAACATGCTATCAGCTAGGAACACAGCATACTTTTAAACTCCCCGAAGCCTTGAATAATCGTATTGTGACAAATTAATGCAACCAGGTGGTGGGTAGATCAGAGCAGGATAGCTCCTTCCTGAAACTTGGGACCCTTGTATTGGAGACAGAGTTTCACAGTTGATTTAAGCTACCTGGCAGCTGTGCTGTGGGTGAACAGGGTGCTGTTGTGCATCCCTCTGCTGCTAACTGGGTGTTTGCAGTAGTTATGCAACTGCTTCTCAGTTTTACCTTATTTTATAAAGTTTTCTCTGACAGTATTTTGTTTAACACACTTTTGTCGAGAGGTAGCATGTGTGTCTCCTGCTCTTGCTCCTGGCTCTGCCATCCCATCTGCCTTCTTCTGCCAACTCTACTGTTTGTTGTGTCCATCTATGACCTGATTCAGTTCACTAATGTTGGTAAAAATTATCAGTGGAGAGTGTCAGCAAGACCCTTTCACTCTTTCAGCAAGAATGAGCCCAGGAATCAATTTAGTTTGCTGAGGGAACTGCAGTCAGAGACTCCAGGAACCTGGTATTATTCACACTGGGGTTGACATCAGAATTCCACCTGACATGGATGCTACAGGAGCAGTCCCTGGGTTCTGGTTTTGCACGTGGTTGTGTGAAACAGCCCAGGTGTAGGTTTTTTGCCCCACTGGTGTTAAGCATACCAATATGTGCTTCACTTAGCTACCTGTTGTCTGTGTATGTCACCCTTATGAAAGTAATATTTTAAAGGACTCACAGCTGCTTATGGGAAGGCAGTATATTACGAGGGAGAGATGCATTGCATCACAGACAGTGCTCTGCAAATGCTACATCTGAGATTAACTTCCCAGCTGTCTCTTGATTTACTTATAATCAAGGGCATGTGAGCTGCAACTTCCTTCCTTTGCTCTTTCTTGTCACGAGGACCTGTTTAATGCAAACCTAGGAAGTATGATGGGACATTTCTTTATGCTTTGCTGGTGGTTTATGTGGACAGCACTCACTTGAGTCACTCTGTTGGAGGTGTGGAGCACATCCTCCTGTGTCAGCTCAGGAGAAAGTATCCAAAGTGCTCAGTCTGGCAGGAGTTTCGTATTAACTCCCCTTCCCCCAAAAGTGTTATCACAACCATCTAGTGCATTTTTATGGATATAAAACCTTCCCCTGATTACTGAACTGAAGGGAACATGACAGCAATTTGTTCCAGTTAATAACCAGGAGGCTTAACTTGAAATAAGTTGGAATGAAAGCAAGATTAAACCAGATGCAGAGAGAACAGAGTTGCCAATTATTGAAGAGGTGCTTGAGGTTTCTTGTGCTGATTTTTCTTAAAAACTAATGTATCTTGAGAGTGCTCTTCAAGTCCGTGGTGCTTTCTTCTTCCACTGTGAAAGCACAGTTATGTGCTGCTGAGAACAGGGAAAAGTCTTGCTTTGAACAGCATGTGTGGGAGCACATGGAGATGGTTGGATTGCACCATTATATTTCTGGAACGAGCTTTTCTAGTGGCTGTTATAAGCCAGATAAACACACACTGCTGCTTCNATAAGGAAATAGTCAATAAGGAATAGTCAGTCTTGGGTTTTGCAAGACTGCTTCTGGTTCTTGTAGCCTGTGTTAAATGATGAACTCAGTTGAGGCACATAGATTTATACCTTAGAGCCCATATATTTGCAAAAGTAATACATCACAAGGAAGTCAAATTGTTATTCTTGATTTTTTTTTCTCCAGGATGTTGTCTACTTCTTTTCATGGCCAGAAGGTTTGCATCCACCTGATTACTTGGTGGTGTCCTAGATGTGATTTAAGTGATTCAAGGACCAAGAATTTGAGTTTATTGAGGTGAAGAGAGAAAATTCTCTACACTGTCAAGTCTCACTTGTGTTATGGTTTCCCTGTTAGGGAGCATTGGTAACGTATCCTGGAAGAATCTGAAGCACGGAGCCTTGCTAATGGCAAAGCCTGCTCTTGGTGCAATTGCACATTAGAGTTTCCATTAACTGCAGCTGTGCGCTGGTCTGAGGCACGAGGCTGGTCATTACCTAGAATCAAGACAATCTGGGGAGGCTCAGATCATCTGTTCAGAGGCAGATGTTAACAGCAGTGTGTAGGCCCAGAAGCCAGAGGGTGTTGACAGCTGACTTGGGGTTGCATCTAACAGCAGAATTTTTCTAAAGTGTTGGATCAATGCCAGAAAGGGAACCCCAGCTCTGGTTGTCTTAGCAGCACTTGTGACCAGTGCTTAGCTCTGTTTTCATTTGCTGTTACCTCACAAGTTCACTGGTGCTGCTGTTCTGTGTCAGAAAGTTTAATACATCCCAGAGCACCCCATCAGCGTCTGGGTGCTGGAGGCTGTGTGTCCACTTTGCAATGTTTATTTCTGTGAAGCTGAGTGGGTGGTAGCCGTAAGAAAGAGGCTTCACTGAAACCAGAGTGGTTTTCTGACATACTTCTTTCTCATGTCTAATTCAACAGTCTAAAAGCTCCTCTCGCTGGAACATAGTCGGGAGGCATGGGGGCACATCCATCTTTTCATAAACCTCAGTCTTGACAGAAATTCGCATGATGGCTGACACAGACTGGCCAAGAAGGCTACTGAACTCTGCTTTCCAGAAAGTTGTATATAAGCAATAGCAGCAGATAATTTAAAACCAGCAATTTTATTTTCTGCCACTGCATATCCATTGAGGGTAATGTAGCTACTTGTCTTGCCAACCCAGCCACAATTTGTCCTGGTGGGATCTAGCCAGCATAGAGCATTTCTGGTCTCCGTGGACTCTACTAGCTCAGATCCTGTCTCAACTCACAAGGGTTTATTGCTACCAACAGATTCAGACATTTTGTTTAATCATCAATATTTTGTTTGCTAGACAGGTGGGAATGGCCAGGATTACTTGGCTGCTATAGATCTCCCATTTGCCAATTATTTGGATGAATTATAGATATTAGTAGGCCTGCAAAAACAATAGTTAAGCAGAGCTTGCTTTCTTCCAGCTCATTAAACCATTTAGCATTGCATTACTCTCCAGTTCACATCATATATATATATAATAATCTCCGATCTCTATTTGTCAAGAACTACACTTTTATTGAAACATAAACCAACCATGGCTTATTTGCCATTAGCAGAACAGGTTATTATATTTATTTAACAGGAGGAACATAAATCTAGGTGGAGGAGCTTTAGGAGTGCTGTAGAAAAGGAGCTTTTACAGTAAGGCCACCTTCTCCAGTACATTTGAAGTGGTAGCTCAAGAAATGGGTATCAAACAAAAGAAATTCACTGTCCCTCAGATCCTGAGGAGTCCCAGCTGCTCCAGGCAAGACCATGAGTAGAAGTGTGATCCTTTCACTCTTACAGTGGCTGTTTCTGCTGCTCTCTGTGCAGCATGGTGAGGATGCAAAGACAGGGAGGGTGGGAAGTGAAGGAGACACAGCATTTATCTGTGGGCATTCTGCATGATAGGGGAGACATTTTCTGCAGTGTGTGTGTAATGGCTATTGAATGATGCATGCTTTGAAAGAGGTTTTCAGAAAGCTTCATGGATTACAGATTCTGCAGTGGTCCTGAAGATTTGTTTCCTGAAATTGCATTTTCCCCACTTGGTCCATCCACTCTTTGGGAAAGAAACCAAAAGATTTCTAATAATGCTAAGAAGCTGCCCACACACATAGGAAATTAAATTTGTTAGTGGGATTTGCCTGTTGTGATAAGAATGGCCTCATTGGAAGAGGTGTGGTAATTCTGTGTGGCTCATTTGCTGAAATCGTTATTCTCTTTTCCTTTGGTCTGTCTCAGCTGGGGCACTCTGAGCATCTAAACAACCCTGCACATTCACTTGGTAGCCTTTGCTGCAGTTGTACTTCAAAGTTGTTTGGAAATCGTTTTGCATGAGAGTTCATGTTTAAGGTAGAGTTGAGAGCAGAAATAAAACCTGAGTGATCTGCAGTTGAGAGCAGACTGGGATGAGAGCTGCGTCCAGGGAAAGGTCTCTGATATTGACATCTGTGACACAAGCAGAGACTATCCAGTGTCCTGAACTGCTGAGGGAGTCTGTGCTCTCCTTCAGTACAGTGACTCAGATTAGTGCTAGACACAGAAACCACCAGGGAAGTACAGTCAGTCATATATCCCAGCTATGCCTTAGAGATGGCATTTAGGTTTGGAGAGGAATAAGGGAAGGTGCTGCTCAGTGCCTCTATTTCAAGTAAATTAAGAGACAGCTGGGAGGTTAGTGTGGTCCATTGGAGAAAAGGGGGGTATGAAGAACTGAGTAGATGCAGGGAATATTTTGAAGTGTAATGCTTCTTGACTCCCTGCATGCTTCCCTCCTCTTCCCCAGGGTCAATTCTACTGGCATTGTTTTCCAACAGAAAATCTAAAGTTCAAGAAAACTACATTTTTCATCAGAAGAATACTGAATAGGTACCACAGTGGCACTGCTGCCTCTGCAACTTGACCCAAAATCCAGAGTCGGTGTTCACTGTATCACCGTAAATTTTTTGGCTCAAGCTCAACTTCTTCTTTTCTAAAAGAGGAACAGGTTGTTTTTCAGGAGGCAGCAACTAAGTCACCAGCCTTGTCTTTTTACATTCAGTCCAGCACCCACAGAAAGCATTGCCTGACCGAGCTCCATGGTGGCTGAGAAAATACAGAGGCTTTTTTAAAATACAGAATTTGATGTCTCATATGTTTCAGACTGCATTTTTTCTGGTACAGCAGAAATACTCTGTGGGGACAAGTAAGCTGTGTAATTTTAAAGTAAGATTAATCAACCTCCTTTGCTCCTACTCACTGAGCCATTCTTCACCTTCAGAAATACCATGCGGTTGCAATCTGCTCCTCGATTCATCCTATGGCTGGCTCATGACAAGTCTCCAAACCTGCAGTACATCATTTGCTCTGTCAGTGTGTGGGTAAACATCCTCTGAGAAACTAAAGCATGGGGCTGAAGGAAATGCCCAGTGTTTTTGTTGCTGGGGGAACCAGAGAGCTGTTTAATCTTCCATTTCCTACATGCAGAAGTGGTCAGCTGTGACCCAATGTTACTGTCATCTGGAAGATTTGAGACTGCTAAGTCTGGTGTCTGAGCTGCAAGTGAAAGGGATACTATGCAAACTGGATCTTCTTTGGCTTTAGCAAGAGCAGAATTAGGACAGCTGAACTGGACATCCTAGATCAGAGGATGCCAGGTGGGAATGCAGGTCTCCTCTGCAACTGCCTTCATGATATTTACAGTCTGACCTCTGGGAGAGGACCTTGGCTAACACGTGTGAGGTGTCTGTGAACACAAAAGTGTCAGAAAGGCCAGGCAGGCCTGGCTGAAATGTTGCTGGTGTTGGTAGTTATGGTGGCTTCTGTTTCAGTCACTTGGAGAGGTGTCCTGCATGGTTTAACTTCACAGTGTGATGTTGCCATGGCTGAGCTGTATGTGATGTTCAGAAAAAAGGTACAGTTTTGAGTGAGAAAGCAAGACACACTTCAGACCTAGGTTTATTAGATCAGTAGTTGTTTCTATTGCCACACGTTTGCAGCTGCCTGGCACGGAGTAACCAGTCAAGACCCACTAGAGACTGCAGAGGTCAGAAGCTGTTGGGAAGGCTCTGAGCTGCCCTGGGCAGTGGTGTGAGAGCCAGGCATGCACACGCTCACACACACATGCTGGCCAGCCTGAGGCACAGGTTCCCAAAGGGCTGTGCAAAAAATAACTTGAAAAAGGAAACGGTGTTGTTGAGAATATTTTCAGAATGCAAAATAAACTCTGATCCAAGAAAAGGTATTACTTTGGAAGGAAGCCAGAAAGCAAATAAAGCCATGACCTGCAATGACCACTGTTTCTCTCTTCTGATCCTAGCTGCCTTCTGGCGTTATCAGGGAGTGCAGTACTGATTAAAGAGAAGGCCAGCAGTTTCTCTTCTTATTTATCCTTATGGAGAAAATATCAGACAGTCAGGGTACTGGGACTCAGCATTGTCTTGGCTTGGTGAATAAAAAGCCCGGCAAAAAAATCCCACCCTGCACTTATAAGCTTCCTCTTGTAGGGAAGGAGGAGGAATGCTGCAGAAAAATGTGCTCACTGAACAAGAGTAAAACATGTAAGATCTGTCTCTTCTCCAAATACAGATTCACTGTACTCATTCAAGGGTATGGTTATTTCAGTAAGAAAGAGCCATTTTTATTAAATTATATCAATGAAGTTATCTTTAAGATTCACAAAAAAAGAGAAGTGTTACAGGATTCATTCAGGATTTTTTCCAAGGAGTAAACCAGTCTGTAAATATTATGTAAGCAACTTCAATCTGCTCATGCTACTGGGGTCAAAGCAACAATGTATCCTTGTAAACAGACTGATGCACCATTCTTTGTGGTCAATGGGATTCCCCCTCTTGATTGAACAAGGCTTAGACAAAATCTTAACTCTTTTAATTAAGAGTGGAGGGGGAAAATGGTAAGATAAGAAACACCTCATTGGAAACAATCAACTTGATGCAAAACTGCAATACTGTAGTATACTTATCTCAGCCCCTTGACTGGCTTGAAGAGACTCCATAAGCAGTGCTCCTTCAGGAGTAACAGTATTCCAAGTATGATGGTGCATGTTCTGTCTGTCTGAGCCTTTCCTCCACTTCTCTTCTGGGTGGCCTTCACCGGAGAACATCCAACTTGCATGAAAGTTAATACTCACTGGCCTTCAGTTGTGCCCAGCAGCGGGTGCTCCATCTTCCAAGGCTTTTAGACTTGACTCTCCAGTGCTCCGTCACTGGAAGAGGTGGGAGATGACTTTTCAGAAAACCTGGACTTAGGCTTTCATATTTCAGCTTTGATTGGCCTTTGCACCTCCAGACAGATCTCAGGAGTAGGACAGGGCTGTACCTAGTGGTCAGAGAGGGACTCGTGTGGTTAGAAAGGTGGTGGAAGTACTTCTAGTGAGTATATGAAACAGTTGTTTTGATAAGACACCTTTAAAAAATAATCTCAATGTGAGCAGTTTTGCCTTGATGACAGCACAGGTGGGTCAGGCAGAGTGTTTTGTTTTCTATATTCTGAGAGTTAATGACTTCTGAGCCCTGACAAACAGCACACACCCAATTTTATTGAAACTAATTAGCCACCAATGCAGCATTGTGTTCAAAATTATGTATTCCTCTCACTGTGATCGAAGAGCTGCCCTTGTTTCACATCTGTGTCTGATTTTGCCTCTTGAACTCTAAGGCAGCTGTCTTACAGGCTCATTTTCTGTAGGAACTCAGGAAATTACTCAGGAAAGCCACTGACACTACCTACCACTTACTGCCAGATCTCTTTCACTCCTCATGTGAAGAAGCCTATTACCGGGAACTGCTGGCATGCAGCGTGGTCCATGGCAGCCTAGCAATTAGAGTGGAATTTATAAAGTATGATTGCAAGAGGCTCTAAATGTTACCAATTGATGCGTATTCTTTTGGCTTATAGAGGAGTCTCCAAAGACTCTGGCCCTTCCCTCCCACTGACAAATAATAAGGGATTCTACAAATCACATTGAGATCACAATGGGATTGATTAGGTGTAAGGGAGATAATATATGAAGGAGGATGTAAGGTGATACTTACTTGCAGATCATTAGTATAGCGAGGGACTTGATTGTTGTATTGACTCAAAATGTTGGCATTGATTTTTCTGCATGGAGTAGCCTTGGAAATACTGCAAAAATGACTGCTTCTCTTTTTATTCCATTTTATTATAGAAAAAGATAAGTGACTTGGAAAAACTGAAACCTGAAACTCATTCCTTGTCTGGTTATTTTCCTGATAAATATGAATTGAAGGACAAAAGGTGATTTCTTAAGTGCTTTCCAACAAATATACAGTAATTTCTTCCAAGGGGCATGTAGCCCACCAGAGTTGACTTGAATGAGAATTTAGGGCTTCTGATGATGTTGGTAACTCATTCCTTTAATCCTCAGCATAATGCTTTGGGCTATGATTTCATCTGATCTCAAGGCTAAGCAAGAGTCAATCATGCCAAAACTTGTATAGGAAGCAGAAAAGAACAGGTGTTTCATGAAATGGTGCTGGTTTATTGAGATATTTTATTTATTAAATCAATGTCCCAGCAAAGTTCTACAGTCACTGTGCCACTGAAGTTGCTTGGTGGTGGTTTAAACACCAAAGTCTTGTTTTTCTGGTAAAAGGAAACCTTTTTTTGAGCATAGCATTGTTTGTTTGGACATCCTTGCCAAATAAGCTTTGGTAACTTTTCTCATGTGTTTTCTTCTTGATTTTGGCACTCTGTAGCTATGGCAATGCTCTGTGATTCAGAAGAGAAACAGCTCTCTGGCAGTGTAACCCTCCAGGCTGAGAACGTGTCTGGAGACGTGTCATTTCATACTGCAATGTGTGATGTTTAGCTGCAGAGATTCGTATGTGTGTCAGGATAGGATCTGCTTTTCTGGCTCATTCTACCTCTTTGCCTTTCATTCCTTTTGGCAGATTGCAGTGCATATCTCTGTGTTAAAATTGCTGCAGACTTGGGCTGGAAAAAGGTGAGTTAGGGCTTTACTCCGAGGGGCAGCAGAGGAAAGCTGATGTTTGCATGGCTGGCTTTGCAAATTGTCCTTAGCATGACCAGAACTGAAGAGAGATGTCAGGGGATGGGGCAGATATCACACACACCCCTCTGCAGAGGAGGGAAATGAAGGTTTCAGGCTATGAAAAGCAGGCAAAAAAAAGAAAGAGGTATGTCCTTGGAAGTGTCTGATGACTTGCCTGATCCAAGGCTGTACAGACCAGAGGAAGGCAAGCCCAAGTGCCCAAGAAGAGGTCCAGAAGAAAACAGTGTCATTAGTTGACCTGTGTGTAACAGATGCTAAAAGTAATAAAGACTCTACTGTTTGGGTTGAAAGTGTGTGTTTAAATCCTCCTCTTACTTCTTTAGTGGTGCAGGGGCTCTACCAGGAGTAGCTCCTCCTGCCCCACCTGTATGGAGCCCTTGGCTGTGTGTATGGTTATGGTCACTTTCTACAGACAGGGGACTCCTGCCTCCCTGTCTGATGTGGTGAGCCCTACTGGGGTCAAGTAAAGGGAGAAATATAGCAAAAAAGAAGATTTTGTGGATCCAGTAACAGTCATCTGGCTTTTAAAGCTTTCCAAGATTTCCTGGAAACTAGAGAGCTGTAATCAACCAAGTCTGAGCACTGGACAAATGGACTGTAGTGTTTGGGTTGGTTTCTTTTTTTCCCCTCTCTTTTAATTTAAAAATTATTTGTTGGAGGAACAGACTAAATTAAATCAAATTGCCAAAAGACCACAGGGGAGCTCTACAAGGTCTTTCTTAAACTGAATACATAAACTTTAGCTCCCATTGGTTGGGCAGTTTTGGAGTCTTTAATCTTTGTTGCTGTTTATTTTTCATAGCTGTCACTCTCTGTAATTCTAATTATTGGTTTTGTTAGTGGAGTCATGAAGTGTCCTGCTGGCTCAGAGGCTGATGCATGGGAACCTTAAATTGACTGACTGAGTTGTGACAAGTGCATATCACTCCAGTCTCCACAAACTCCTCTGCAGGACTTGAAACAGCCTTGACAATTATTTGGCCAGCTGAAAAGGAGACAGTACCAAAATTAATAAAATGTGTTTCAGTAAAGCAATTTCCTTTGCCTTTCCCTATCCTACTTCCTTACTTTATTTCACCTTTTGTCCCTTCAGAAGTTAATTTTAAAATTAAAGAATGCATGCTACGTGATACAGCTTTGGGTTTTTAAATGAGCCTAGAGCCGAAATCAGAGAGGCAGTGGGAATTCAGTTTGACCTTTGCACTTGCCAAGCATGGAGCAAGCACACAGACACTGTGCAGTGACCCAGGTGAGCTGAAGAGGTAGTGTGACATGGCAGATGGCCAAAGGTTGCTGGGTGGACCTGGATCCACCACCTCAGTGATATGTGATCTGCCCTTCTTCTGCAGGCTGTGCACCTTGCAGTGCACACCAAGACTGTCCAGAGGGTGCTGCTTTTTTGGAAGTTTTTTTAAACTCCATGCAAATAAAAATATTTCAGATTTCTTTCAGAGTTCCCTTCAAGGAAAAAAGCTTATCTAAAACAGTCTTTTACATTTCCTTGCAGACTTGCTGCTACTTATGGGGAGGTTGAAGACTAAGTGTGGTGCAAGGGGAGTGGGAGTTACATGGGATCTTCTTGGGATGACATCCTTTATTCCTGACCAAATACCCAGTAGCGAGGATGAAGGCAGGATGGTGTTGACTTCACATGAAGGTTCAGCAAAACTGCATTGGACGATGGTGACAAAGGATAAGGGAGTTTGCAACTCAGATGATCACTGGATCACAGCTTCACAGTGACCTTGGCATTGATCCCAGCACTCAGTGTGGATCATGCTGTTGACTTAGAGCCCAACCTTTGCTTTCAGCTGTGGTAGGGGTTGATATGTGCCAGCATGTTGACTTCTGCAAATGCTAACAAGTCCCATAGTCTTACACTGTTTGCTGCTTGTGTTGATGGTGTGCTGCCAAATTTAGGATGCTCCTACTAGTCCAGGAATCAGTACTAGTGTAACAGGCATTTAATTATCACATGGAGCTGCTATGACTGCAAGCAGGCAGAGCCAGAGATGTAAATCTGGGTGAGTATCTCATCCACAGGCAGTGATTTGCCTCATATATCAGTGTGACACATCATATGCTTTTAAATACTGATATGTCTGGATGCAAATGAGTTCTTGCCTGTCTGTACCTCACCTCCAGGCCACAGCATGAAGATATTTGCTAGGCTCAGTCTGTTGTACTAAAACTGCCTGGGTTGTCCTGGCTGCCTCTCCAGGTACAGCTATTCAGCCCCCTGTGAGTAACTGTAGCCTGCTGTTTTTGCACTTCACTGCAAGCTTAGCTACTGGCTCCAACAAATTATCACCCATTCCTGGTACAGAACAGTTTAGCAAAGAGGACTTTGCAACAGCTAATGTCTGCATCCAGCTCACAGTCCTGTGTCAGGACAAGCGAGATCCCACATTTACTCCTGCTCCACTGGCTGTATGAAGCAGGCTCGTTAGTTATTTTTCAACGCTACCGAAGCATTTAAGGATTCTCAAGGATTCTGAGGGTTAACCAACAGAATTCTGGATATCTGCAAAGAACTTTTACCTGAGATTAGTTATTTTGCTTACTTATGTGTTGACCATGAATAGCCCTAGGCAAGCTGTGATGAAGAGCAGGCTGGACAAACTACTAATGCTGCTAAAATTGACCCAGAGCTCCACTTAGTTTTGCAACCCCCTTTAAAAGGAAGCAATCAAAAGAAATCGCTGTGAGATCCTGAAGGCTGCTTGTTTGTTTTTTCACATGCTGCTCAGCTTGGGAGGTGAAAATACCCAGCAGTTTGATTTCCTCTTTCTCAGACATTGGTCAGTTCTTGATGGCTTTGCATTTTCAGTGCTGGAAGGGCAATGTTGAAATACACCTCCAAGAGGTCATGAAAAACATTCTGGTTGAAGAAAGTTTGGGACACTTTTTAAAGGGTTTTTTATTATTGTTTTTTATTTTGCCAGGTCACACTGCTGAGCTTTTTAAGATTTTTTTTTAATAACTGGGCTATTCCTACATATCATTATCACTCATCACCTCTGTGATGCACAGATTGTCTAGCAGGTAATTTTCCAGTCTGAAATCTACCAAGTGGACTTTAGAAAGCTTTTGTAGCACGGTGATGTTTTCTAGACAACGATATATAAATGCCATTTCCAAGTGTAACTGCTGTTATTATTCCCAGATGTTCCAGTCCTTTAGTTCCCTAAATATAGCTGTTTGTGAGGAGTTTTAGGCTTACAGGGCAGGAGGTCAGCTTGAAAGGGACTCAGAGTTGTAAAGTAAGCAATTTCTGGATTTTCAGCCTTATCAGCTCTCACTTTGAGTGTGATGGGAAAGCCTTTAAGCTGCTTTTGTCAAGCTTGGGAGATAAAACTGGCATTTCTGGGGTCCATCTCATTGAAAAAAATGCTAAGGTGTGTGTCATTTTGGGTCACAAGTTCCACTGGTGTAAATTTGTCCCACTGTATTGACATAGTAGAGCTAATGTGATTTCCTCTGTATACTCCCGGCAGCATCAGTAGTAGAATTTTAAGTGGGAAATGTCAGAAATACAGTCACCTCCCTATCTAGCCGTGTGGGGAAAGAGCATGTGAAGAGATAATGCCTTCTTTGGAGCCAGAGCATTGACATACTTCATTTGAAGAAGGAACCCTAGGTTGATGTGGGGTCAGCAGCAGAACTTCGGATTTCAGTGAGTCTAAGGGAAAGCTACGCCCAATCTGATGAGCTGCAGCTTGATCTTGTGTCACACTTCTATATTTATGTACCGAAGGCTCTTTGTTTAATGGCAAATATTGTCCTTTTCCCATCATGACTGTCATGCAGCCATCTGTGTTAGCTAGGCTTGCACCTTTTATGTGTCATAAAAATGTGCATATTGTAGTTTGATATGCTGGAGCATAACAAAAAGGTATGTGCAGTGAACAGAACCGTAGGGCAAATGGGTTGTGATCTTGCCATTAAAGAACGCAGTGAATGTGTGGAAAAGGCCCTGGTCTTGGCCAACAACCTCATTCTGACTCCTACATTAGAAGAGAACTGACTTTGTCCTTCTTATGTACCTTATTAAATGAGGTACATGAACCTGTGCTTTCATTTTACCCTTTCTTGTCTCATCCCCTTTTCAGGATTTCTTTCTTTCTCATTTAGTAGTCATTCTCTAGTTTATTTTAAAATCTCTTTCGTAGGACTGTAACTGGATACTTCCTACCTGACCCTACCTCTTCCTCTTGCATCTCCCTGTGAAAAAAGGCAACTTTTCACCTGTAAACTAAGAAGAGTTAACCAGGAACATCTGGCAGAATCACATACTTTTCAGTCAAAAGGTTGTAACAAACTTTCTAGTTTCTACAGAAAGTAGACATTTTTTTGTATGCTCTAAAAATTTCACTTACTTAAGGATCTGACTTCTGTCCAGAAAAATAATTCTGACAAATTTTCTCAACCAGCCCTAATTTTTCTTCATCAGGAATTTTCAACCAATCCTAATTTTTCTTCATAAGGTTTTTATTTTCTCTTCCACAATTTCTCTTTCTATATCCTCTTGAGCAAAATAAGATCCCTATAAACATTTGAGCACTAGATGAACTTTCCAACCTATAGTATTTGGGTGGATTAAAAATAAGGTGAAATAAGTTTGCTGGTGCCCTACTTTTGACAACTCTGGCCTAGACGCTTCCTTTATAGGTCAGTAAAAGCCTTGTTACATGTTTGTAGAGTCAGCAGAAAAAGCTGGCTTTCCTCATAGCCTGAACCAGTGCAATCGTGAAGCTTTCTGAAGTCACGAAGATAAAGACCAGGCCCTGAGAGAGAGCACGAAAAATACTCTTAAATGCACAGCTCTGGCCCTTGGATACATCAAAATATTTTTAACAAAGTGGTAAAGGGAAAAAATAGAATCCTGTGCCTCCATCCAGACCACACCAGACAGCTCAGCCTTGCTCTTGGCTGTAAATGCTGCTGTCAGGGATGAATGCTGGTGTGTCCCCATCTCAGCAGAATATGCAACACCCACGTCTGAAGCCCTTCCAGCGAGGCCACCTGAGGAGTGTGCCAGGCTGGGGAATGAGGAAAGGCTGTACAGCTCTTTCTCCACAACAGAGGGCAAGGTTCCTCTACCCCTCCTCTGCCTGCGAGCTGTCAAAAGGTATCTATAGATGTGAATATTTTTAGGTCAGTAGCTTCCATGTAGCTGGTATCTAAGGACCACAGGTTTGATCACGGTGTGGGATATGCCTGTAATACTTGCAGGGTATTGTGCAGTTTTCGGTCTGTCTCTCTTTATCTTGCTTGAACAGCTTAATCTGGTTTCACCACGTTTCTTTTTTCAGCCTGGGCTTTTTCTTGCTTGCAGGATATTGTTGCTCAGGGGAGCTGGTAGGAGAATATAACTCAAGCTGGAGAAATGTGTATAGTCTATTTTCAATAGACTTACTCCCTGGGAGAAAATCAGTCCCTAGTCAGTAAAACCAGTTTCTAGAGTACGCAAGATGAAAAGAATTTCTCTATGAGAAGATTTCTGATCATTTAATTACTACTAACCACCATCCAGCACTGCCAGTGGAAATGGTTGTAGTTTTCAGCCGACTTGCTGTAAAGACTGAATGGAGCATGATGGTAAATTTAATATATTCTGCCTTAGTCATTAGCGTTTGTGTTCAACTTTGCAGCCTTTAATGGGAGCTCTGTGACTCTGTGCTCTCTAGTAGCACTAGTTTCCATGACAGCTTCTGTGTCAAATATTTTTCACACATGCTTTATGACTTATTGTACAGCACGTGTTGTTTAGTTTCACAGCCCATGCTACAGTTTTCAGGAAACCTGTGTCTCTTTAACATCTACATTGCAAGAAACAATTGCCAGCCGTGAGGAGTGAGAGAACAATGAGCAATCCATGTAGGAAAGGTGGGGAAAGCATGCTGGTATGTCAAAAATTTGTATTTGTCACACCAGAATGTAGCTGGCAGGAGTGACAGGCTCAGGAGCATGTGTGAGGCCTTGGGTTGGAAGAAGCTGATTGTTAGTGATGGTTTGCTTCTGCTTTGTGAAGTCTCCAGCATGAGCTTTTGAATTTCTGTCACATTCTCTGAACCCCTTGTCTAGCACTGCCTGAGGCTCTCTCTTGTGCATGCCTTCTTTGTTCCCATGCCCTGCGTGTCCTCTATGAAAAGCTTCTCACTCGTGCCAGAAAGACATTTCTAAAATTACCAAGAAGGAACTGTGCCAGGCGGGTACTTCTATGCACGCGTGTGAGTCTTGCTGGGTGAGTTTTACCGGGTGAGTCTTGCTACCCAAGATGAGCTCTCACCATGTCCATGCTGGGAAACCTCTCCTGGCAGCAGGAATGCACCCAGCCATGTTCCTCTTCCCCCCGGCACATGGGCAGCTTGGGAAGGACAGTGGCTGCAGCTTCTTCTGGGGGGTTCCCCTGCTGAGAGCCTCCCGCGGCAGGTGGGGCTGGTGGGGGCTGGTGGTGGCATCTCTGGCAGAGGCTGCCTTGGAGACTGTCAGGGTCTGAGCAAGGCACAGGCTGCGCTGTGTCATCACAGCTGAGCGCCACACTCGCTCTCCAAGGATGACGTGCCAGAAGATGGAGGTCAATGAGAATTTGCCTCAACATAATCTGAGGGAGGTAAAAAGGCAAGCCTGCAATGAGGCAGCGAGCCCAGGGTGGGTGTACGTGCTCTGCCTGAAATAGAGCAACCAGAGTTGGAAGCTGTCCTTTGGCCAAGTCCCTCAGAAAGGAGCTTACCAGAGCACCATGATGTGCAGTGGCCCTTGCTAGGTTGGAAGGGAAAGCCTGCCTCTGACTGCTGCCTCCCTCAAGGAGCACCCGACAATTAATTCTGCGGCAGGAAATAGGTGGGAGATTAACAAAGGGTTTGTTGCTGAGCGGATTGTGTGGCCCCGTCAAAAGGAGCTGTAATTCCCACCCAGCCTGATTATTTTTGCCATGGACTAGCCCTGTTACTTGCTTCCCCTTTCGAATAAGGTTAACACCTTCAAAAATTCGGAACTTGCTAGAGACTTGGAGTCTGCTGGAGAGAGTGGTTTCCGCCTCCCCTGGGGATTTCTGCACAGTGTTAGGAGTTGGCAGGGTTCAAGGCTGGAAGGGATCCTGGTCTTAAGAGAGAGAGGGGGACAAAGACAACTGACAAAGAGCAGCATTCCAGCCAGGGATGGGCTCATTTGTCATCTGCCAGGTACCTATTAGATCTTGCAGTCCCTGGGAGAAAATTTGTTAAAAAATGAAAAGCTTTCTGGTGTCTGAAGATCAGCGGAGCCTGGTGCAGGAGATTTTGCCTGACCGAGTTCAGATAACTTAAAAATGTAGAAGTTGCAACATAAATCACTTAAAACCCAAGAGCCAGTCAGGAACTGTTTCTCACCCAAAACTGTGTCCTATTCCCTGGCAGCCACAAAGCCTCGGGTTTGTGTTCCCCAAGTCCCATGCTGCCAGACTTGCTGCTGGCCCAGCACCAGAGGAGAGGTGCAAATTCTGTCACAACTGTTCGTGGTTAAACATGGTCATTGAGATGTCCTGGGTCTTCCAGTGAGCCTGCAGCCCATGCTGTCTCTGGCTCCATGAGGCATCCACACCCTCCTGTTAAACTTTTGTCCCAGGTTTGGAGAGCCCGAGGGTAAGATGGGTCCCATAGGCACTGGAATTCACATAACTTATGCTAAATCTTCAAACTCTGTGTGGCAGACCCTCCTGGACAGATGGACCAGGGAAACTCTATTCACCATTCCTGCACTCAGGTTGGGAGCCCAAAATCATGTGTGACTGCAGTTCCACCCAGATAGAGATGTTTATTTTTGAAGCAGCTGGGAGATGCTGTGAGAGAGGTGGGTAAAATTCAGCTGGGATTATTTTTAATACCCTGTGTCTGGAGGGAAATTCAGAGTTCCATTTGATTAGAGCTGCTTTTTCCATTCCCAATGTGTTTGCTTATACTGTGTGAAGTCCTGCCATTTTCTGTACCTTCTCATCCATTTTCACTCTCCTCTTTTGGCTGCCCCTCAAAATGCTCAGTTTGGGGCCAGGACCTTGTGGCAGGTGATGCAATGTGCCTGCTCAGTAGGAGGACCCAGCCTCGCTCCCCTCCATGCTCTTGTGAGCTGTCTTTACGGCTTGCTCCCCATCTGCTGTGCAGGATGAAATCTGCCTTCTAGCAGGTAATTCATCAGTGTACTTGGTGACAACACAAAGCTCTCCTGTTGAGGTATCTGAGTGTGTCCCCTGGCTGAGATACCTCTTTACACAAAGCCTGGGGAATTAAGCTGTGTTAGAGTATTTATCCTGGGCTATAGCTTTGCTCTGGACACTCTGCCAGGCTCCAGAGCGAGTCAGTAAGAGTGGAGTCAGCAAGCGGGCCATGCTGAACAGTGGAGGACCTATGTTTGCCTCCTCACTCTGCCTCTGGCCTGCGCAGGACTTGGGTTGACTCACTTTGGCTACTCTTGGCCTTTGATTCTCCAACTGTAGAGTGAGACTGACAGCACCACCCCGCCTCTTAGGGATGCTGAGGAGATAAAGACATTAATGCTGGCATGGCTTGCTATTACTTGCTATACTTACTGTTAAGGAAAGCCAAGTAAATAGTAGTTGGGAGTTGATAGACAGCCAGATTTTCCCTTCACTCACACCTCCACCTTCTGAAACCACTGGGATGTCACCACAACCTGAAATTTGTAAGCCCTCGAGTGTGTGTGTATGTGTGTGTGCGTGTGTGTGACACCACAGCATCTCTCTTACTGGATTCAAACCAGATGTTGAGATGACAGTTTGATCCCATCCTGCTCTGTTTGAGCTGAGTGGGTGGAATCTGGGCTGTAGCTCACAGCAGAGTGTCCAGCCAAGAATCTCCAGGCCTTTCTCTGACATAACAGGACCCCCTGGAAGTTTGGGAAATGTTGCTGTATCAATGTGCAGATGGAGAAGCCAAAGCCCCTGAAGCAGAGCAGGCGTGCTCAGAGCTGGACAAGCTGGAGCACAGTCTGTAAGCCTCTCTTCTCTGGCCTGACCACCAGATGGAGACGTCCCTCCCAGAGTTGCGAAAAATGCAGGTATTCATGAAAATACATTTCCCACTGGTTTCTCAAGGACCTGCCAGTGGAAGTGCAGACATTCTTCTCAGTGGTTTCACAACTACTCAGATCTGGAAAGTGGCATGGGAAAGGGGTTCTTGGCTTAGTAACAGGTTATAAGGAGCAGCTTTTAGGAGAATTCCTCATTTTGAGCTGCCTCCGTTTACCAAGTACCCCCTCTCTCAAGTGCAGGGCAAGTAGAGCTGGTTGAGAGATCCCAAAAATCTCACTTTTTACTGCTTAAGGATGCTCTGCAAGTCACAAGTTGCCCAGAGGTGACCACACTTGCAACAGCACTCATGCAGCTCTAACAGAGTGCACACACTCTGTGGCACAGGGTTGATGACATCTCTAGGGCCCAGAACAGCTCATTTTCAGCCAGTTCCACCCTGCAGTTTGCTTCACTCTGCCTCAGAATCAAGGATCATAAATATGGATTTGTCTTTGCCCCAATACCTAATTTTGCTTAGATAAGAATTTTTGATTTCGGAGTAGGGAAAAAGAAGGCAAAAGTATTATTTTGTGACTTCAGCTGTGCCTGGTGCTATTGTATCTCACTACTTCAATGTACATTTGACCTTGCTTCTTCTCCCTGGGGTCATTATTCAATCAGAAGGGTATTAATGACTTTGACTTCAATCCAGTTCTCCCTTCCCCCTTTCCCTCCTTTTTCCTAAGAACTGACAATGAGATCAGACAAAAACTCTGAATCACTGTCCAGTCATACACTGGTATGTCTGTTGCTAATGTTTTGCAGAGCTTCAAGCTGAGATGGTTGCTCTTAGTTACTGCAAGAGGATCTGCAGCTCTGATCCTTTGAGGAGCAAATGCTGGAGGTGCTTTGCCTCTTGAAGACCAAGAGTAAGCAGTGATAAATGTGCAAGTTCTGTCTGTTCCTATGCAAGGCGAATCTTTTGGGCATTCAGGAATGTGTTTGGGTTTTAGAGTTAATTTTACTCCTAAGACAAGGAGAGACTTCTCTAAAAGTGATGTCTGAGGGTTGAAATTAGGGATCAAGGGCCATGCAGACCATTTCCCTAGCCAGAGGTGAATGGGTATTAGTGGAGGCACACCCAGTGTCCCACAGGGCTGGATCACTGCCTGGAGCTTGCTTTCACTGACATGTTAGCTGGAGATCCTTTGAAGTCATTGATGTGTGGATGTGATGGAGACCCCAGTATCAAATCTTCTTTCCCACTAGTTGTCTTTTTGCTGTATTCTCATGAAGTATAGATTTGTCAAAGGAGAAGAGATGGCTCAAGAGGCTGTAGCTGTCCCCTCTCCCAGCTCTCCTGACTGATTAATGCAATGCTCATCCTGGAGGCCAGTCATACAGTAGCATACTTTCCCCATAGCCAACTAAAGACAGAATACATGCTCAAAACTTCTCCTTTCTTGGAAATGGTGTGTAACTCACAGCCTTAAAATACTAGCTGGAAAGTTGGTCGGGTTTTTTTCCCTCTATTTTTTTCCTGTTGACAATGCCCCTTGGCAGAAGTCCATCAAATAACAGATGAGGTGATGAATGCAGCTGGAGTTCAGCTCTAGGACTTAAGTTCCCCCGTGTTTGCCTTTGGGTCCTAGGGGTACATGCGTGTCTGTAGAAGGAGTAATATTCTATAGAAGTAGTAATATCTTCACAGCTTCTGAGGGATCTCAAAGTGCTTTGAAGCCTGAAAATAACAGAAAACTATTATGTTCAGGAATTGCTTTCACATTACTTTTACTGTTGAAAGGCAGCCCCACCACTGGGACACAGCAGGGCAGCCTATTTATTGTCAAGGTTGTGCAGCAAAGCAGGGTACAAAGGGAACTGAATCGCCAGCAGGAATGTGGAATGGACTGGACAGCACTTCCCTAACCATTACATGGCCAGGGTATCGGTGTTGGTGTCATGCTATTCACACATGTCGAAATAAGTGCTTAAGACTTTGCCCAAAGGAAGATGCTTGGGATGGTACAAATCCCCAAATGTTAGGCAGGATCCTGTAGGTTTGAAGAGGAATGGGGTTTTGCTCCTGATTTGTGATACAGTTGGGGCACTTCAGCTTTGCAAGAAGAGTTATTCAGAAATTATTTGGGAAAACACTCTTGCTGCTCAGATCTCCTCAGATCCCTGCACATCCCTGTAGGACATTTCCAGAAATGGGGTCATGTGGAAGACATGAATAGATGTGAGTATGCAGTGTCCTGGTCCAGCAAGGTTGCAGATTTTTTTTATTCTCTTCTCTTAATTTCTAAAGAGGATTTTCCAAATACTGTAAAGTTCTGGGTTACTGTCAGTGTTCTCAACACTCCTTGTATTTGGCTGAAAATCCAAGACGGGGCATAGTAGAACTTCACAGTATGACAGAGTGCCTCCCTAAGGTGCTGCCTGCTGAGGAGGAACTAATCACTACAGAAGAAGACTTTGTGGCTGAAGCTTTAGGAGTAAGGAAGGGATCATGGTCAGACCAGTAGAAGAGAGGGACTGGAGCCCTGAGTTCAATGCTCAAAGAGGTCAGCTTTGCTACTGACCTTTGAGGTGGCTTTGAACAAGTCACCTGTCTTTCACTGTGCCTCATGTGTCCCCCCCATCCCAAAATATGAATGACTTCATCTCTACAGTGTTTTGAGAGTGAAGCACGATCTGAGTATTGTTATTCAGTTGCTGGTAGCACTGGAGTTTCAGAACAATCTCTTAATATAAACATCCACCTCATTAAGCTGAAAAGAAACTCTCTCACACTTTTCCCGCTGGGTAATAAACTATTAAACTGGTTGAGTTTTAATGTAAAAATTAATTATTTCCTTCCTCTTCTGAAGGAGGTTCTACTTCCGGAATCTGGAAAATTCTTTTCTTAAACATTCCATGTAAATATAATTCTTTTAAAAAATAATACACATGGTTTAAGTCATCATAAACACAATGGTTATTGTATATAAAAGAATTGGGGCACTGTTTTATAACTAGGTAAGGGCTATATTTAAGAAACTGTATAAATCACATTCAAATTTGCTGATGTTAAAAATGTCAGGTGCCCCCAGGGAAGGTGAAGAGGGTGTTCTAAGGGCCATGAGTGACTGAAGAGAAGTCTCATAGAAGTATTGAAATACAATATGGAATACATTTTATTAAAAATAATAAAAAAATTGTAACATTGTTTCATTGTTTCCTGCCCTTGTGATCCCAAAGACTTATATTGTCCTGATCTGTACTGTAGTCCCAAAGGACTTTCAAAGATCTTTCGTAGGAAGCAAACTTTTACTTATTGCCTGCAGTATTACAGAGGGTGTTTGGGGTGTGGGAAGGACATTGCTGGGAGTACATTTTCTGGAAGCTCCACCTAGCCATTCTGGCCACCTCCGTGGTGGAGAAAGCCCTTTCCTGTTCAAGGCCAGGGTACCTCAGATAAAATGTCATGGCAAAGTGACAGGGGATGTCAAAATTGTAGCATAATGTGTACATGGTGAAAGAGAGACCAGGCTGTGGGGGCCTGGTTTGGAGTGAGCTGGTGATGGGTTTCTCCCTCAGAGAACAGTCATATCTATCCCAGGAGAATTAAGATCAAAAGTCAAATGTCTTTGTGAGGAGGGGAGAGTTTTATGTGCCTCCAGGGGCCCTTTAGTTCTGACCTGTTGTGGATATGTGTGGTGCAGACATTCATTGTGCAGACCAGCTCTGTGGCTCAAGTCAGTCTGAAACCTTGTGGGCTTGTTTCTGGAGAGCTGTGCAGTCACTGATATTGGCCACAACGGCTGAAGCGATTTCAGCATTGTCTGTGAACAAAAGGATCCCGAGGAAACCAGATGATGGCTCCCAGTGGACCCACTGCTTGTGTGACTCTGCAGTGGTATGGCATGGGAACACTGCGGGGGCTGCTGGGCAGCCTGCCAGAGCCCAAGAGGAGCTCAGTGGATCAGCAAACCCCAGATGAGTGCATCCATTAGCAACTGAAATGCTGTGCCGTGTCTCCTGGCGAATGGCCTCTCTGTGTGAGCCCAAAGTGTGCCACAGGCTCCGTCCTGCCTAGAAAAGGTACAGCTTTTGCTGAAGCTTTTCACCTGTGGTCCTAGGACACACTGCTCTTTGAAAGTTACATTGGAGACAATGTACTCAACTTTCTGCTCAGCTTGAACATCCCATTACAGTAATTTCTATGGATCTGAACTACATTAAATAGTGTTTGATGCCAGACTGTCTCTGTCCTGTCCTATTCAGCATATATGTCTCCTAGAGTGTCTCACAGAGGTGTGCCTGCCTGCCATTCAGTGCAGCTTAAAAGGCTCGCTCTTACAGAGGTGCTTTGGGTTTATTTCATTTCTAAGCAGCCAGCTGCAAAAACAGTGTTTGGGATTATAGTCATAAAGCATCAGTGGAATTAAATTGTTAGAAACACTCCACTCTTTAAATAGAAAACCCCACACTCATCTGATGTGCAGTTGGCATCATTTCTTAAAAGGATGAACTTTGCCCCAAAATCATGAACAAGACTAGGGCAAATGAAACTTCCAGTTTGGAGTGAGTCCAGCTTAGGCTGTAACCAAATCTGAAATAAGTTTTGTGAGAGTAACTCTTACTCACCCAAGGAGTTCTGTTCACTTCAGTGGCATTGCTAATGTGATTATGGGCTGCAAAATTGAGTGTCATGTATATGATTTGTAATTTGTGGAGAGAGGCCCCTGGAAAAATTTCATCTTATTTAACTTCAATTAAGTCTGGCAAGACCCTTTTGCTTCAATAAAAAGACCAGACCACAGAGGGAATTGGTGAAATAATCGTGGGCATTCCCTACCACACATTGTTGCATGTTAACAGCACTTTGCCACATGCATCACTGATCTTTGGGTGGTGGGCTGGAGAGGGGCCTGGAAAAAACAATCAGGGATTTCAATTAAGAGACACTTAGAATGGGGAAAATAATAGGTTTATGTAATGATATACAACAATTTTGTTTGAGTTAAAGTTGATAGATATTTTATGCCTTAGGATCTATGATTCTTTAGCATTTCCAGGCAATTAGTAGGTCTCTTGTAAATCATAGCAGAATTGCTTGAAAATTCCTAGCAGTTGGCTGCAGGAGAAGACACCCTCAAGGCTGCAGCACCAGCAGAGACATACAGATGATCAACATCTCTCTCCCCTGCAGCTGCCTCCTGCATATAATTAGCTGTTGCTGGAAGCTACAGGACAAGGAGGGTGTCCCTGGCACTGCTCTGAGCTGCCCTCCCTGGAGGCTTTCTCAAGGCCTGGTCTGCTAGTGCTTGATTTTCTTCCAAGTCACACACTGGTGAGGTGTCTGCTGGGAGACCACAGCCTCTGAGCAAAGCTGAAGAGCTTGGGGGTGTTGAGTCACAGGCACCCATGGATGCAGCTGGAATGGACACTGCTATCCCCAGCAGTTTGTGTCATCCCTCTCTTGGAGGTTGTTTCCAGCACATCTGGTGAAGCCTTTAAGCCACCCAGGCTGCAGAGGCAGCAGCCTCTGAGAGAACAGTAAAGGGAAAGGTGAGGACCCAATCAGTCACCCCAACCCATGAGCTGCTGCTTCTGAGTCTCCCAGCTCTCACCACAGGCATCAGGGATGGCAGATGATATACAGACACCTCACTGCTGTTATTATCTGCATTCTTAACTTCAGCTGGCAAAGCATCTGGGGACTGTGGGTACATAGAAGAGCATCCTCTAAGGCTTGGTTGCTGGGTTGGGATGAAGAGGGTTAGGTACTCACAGCATAATTTGCATTTCAAAAGGCAATAGCTGTGTTTTTTGGAGAAAAAAACAAGTTTTTACTTATAGTGGAGGACATCTACAGGTTCTATATTAGCACAGACTGCATTGAGCAGGCGTTCTTCTTCCAAACCCCTGTCTGAGTGTAGAATTCAGTGACTAAGTCGCAGGAATCTCACTAGACAAATCCAAGAGATCAAAGTCTGGGAGTCTAAGAATCTGGAGTCTAAGTCTTTAAAAACTAACTAAATCTAGAAAAGTGTTTGTTTGTAGACAGATTTGGCATGGATCTGTTTTATGCCCATTTTCCCTGGAATCTGGCTCCTTGAGTTGCCTCTCTACGAGTGGGTATGGAGATAAGTGGAGGGGGAAGGTTCAAGAGAAACTGCATAATAATGAGAACATTTGTAATCACAAGATGAGTCTTTCTGCCTTCTGAAGGTCCAACAGGAGAACTATGACTCTAAATTGTCTCTTGCCTATTAATACAAAGTGCCATTCTTTCCTGTTGCAGTTCAGCTTTACAGGTGTCTGACCCGGGGCAATCTTGATTCCAACTGCTGGGATATGGATTTCACGTGAGAATGCAGCTCTAAAGAAGTATTGACTTAGAGGCACTGGTGAAAATGAATTAAAATGGCATTCTTACACAAACACAACAGAACAGCCCCGTGGTACTTTTCATTCTCCTCTACTGTTTGTTTAGGATAACAGGAATATTATGGAGAGCAGATTGTCTCCCCATCACCATATTGTGTCTGCATTTCTTCTGTAAACCCCATTTTGACCTTTCCTTTGTGAGGCTGTAGTTTCCTGAGAGCTGGATTAAGTTGCCCTGGCTGCATGCCACTGTTTTCTGTCCCCAACATCTCTTCCTTCTCCCTTTCCTTTGTTCCAGCACAGCCCTTTGGATGTCCTTGTGGAGGAGTGGGTTGGGGAGCTGATCAGGCTTAAGTATTATATAATTTTTCCTGGGCTAAAACCCTCCTCTCTGCTTTCACCAAAACTTTCCTCTATCCAAGTTCAACATCTTGGATAGACACTGTGTAAAAATTGGATGTTTTCTCTCAAGGGAAATCTGCATATATCACTGTTAGTTTTCATTCCAAGTTGGCGGAAGGAGACCAGATAACTCGTTTCCATTAGAATGTTAGGAAAAATGTGGAATGAAAAATCTCAAAGCAGATGAGGGATGCAGTCTGGAAACAGGTGTGCTGCACCCCACTTTCTGCAGTGGCTGGGAGGCACCAGGGCTGCAGGCAAAGGAGCACTGAACTGACCTGGAGCAGAACACTGCTGCTGGGCTGGCCAGGACAAAATGTTTTCATTTTGATTTAAGCAGCCCAAAGTGGAATAGTCAGCTCTCAGTTAACTGCGGGTGGATTATCTGTGTTGAAAAAGACCCTTTTTTAAACATTGTATCATGTGAACAGCTGGATCTGGAAATGAAGTTTGTGGCTTTTCCTTGGCCACCAAGAAGCCTTGGTGCCGTAAAACACATTGGCTTGCTTAACTGTGAAATTGTTCAGTCTGTCTTCTGATAACCCACAACTGCAGAGCTCTTTGCATCTCTGCAAAGTATCACAGGATCTGTTCACTCTGGTGTAAAGCCCCACCTATGGGAATGGGGCGACTGAGCAAATTTCAGGTCCTCTTAAAATGCATAAATGAGCCGTGATAATACATAAAACAGAATAGAATTCAAGGGGATCTACAAAGCAGGAGCTTAAACATTTGCGTCAGAAGGAAGATGAATATTTGAATTGTTTTAAAATGTCCCAGTTTTTTGGAGGGTGGAGCAGGAAAGCGATCTCAGTCTGATTTTGATCATTGGGATATCAGTAATAATTCATAATCTGAGGAGAACAATGTGACTTATCAACTATCTGAATGGAAGTTCAGATACACACAGAAGTTAGTGTGTGATGGTACAGCAGTATGTGCCAGCTCAACTGCAGGGACTGTGCATGTGTCTTTAGTCCTAAGTGGAAAATGTGATATAATTTCAGTTAGCTTAGCCCCCTAGAGAAAGAGGATATTGAGCTAAAATTAACAGATTCATAGCTCATTGCCAGAAGGGACCATTATGATAATCGATCTGACCTCATGCATAACAAAGGTCACAGAAGCTCACCCAGAAATTCCTTCAACCAGGCTATAAATTGCACCTTCTTTTCTTTTTTTTTAAGACATTAAAGATATGCAGTCTTTAAGCAAAGACTTTATGTGATGAAGAATTTATGGTGTTTAGTTTTTTCCTACTTGGATATCCCTCTGGTAAAGTCTGCAAATTCTTAACAGATGAATTAAGTTTATTTTTATGTCGCTTTTGATTTTTTAATTTAAATAAAACTTTCAGGTAGAAATATTTAGTCCTGTCTCTAATTTTTATTTATAGTACATAAAATATTTTTGACTAGCACAAGAAATATATATGATTTCATCATGTTTGCATCAAGGAAACTGTTTTGCTGTGGTTGATGGTGCAGCCGTAGCAGATTTACAGTGACCAACACTGATGTTAAAATGAATGTACAATAAGCGCATACTGATAAAGTCCCTGGTTGCTAAAATGGCCGCAAGAAGTGAATTACTGAGCCTGTTCATGGGAATCTTGTAATGCAGTTGGCTGGAAGAGGAAAGTGAAGCAGAGAAAGAAATTGCCCTTTCTGGATAAGTCAGGTTCACATGCAAAAGGTAAACCTTCCACTACTGATGGGTGTAAGTGTGTTGTAAAGTAAGTGAAGGTTGTGAAACTAAGAAATCACAAGTTGTAATAAATTCCTGAAAAAAAGTGTAGCAGCTTCAAAGATAAATGTGTAGCACTGGTTTTATGTTTGTTTATGTACCTATTTTATGGGACATGAGGCCAAATGTGCATCGACCAGGTCTGTACGACTGTATCAGAGGTGAATCTCATCAGTAATTTTTATATTGACAACAGTCTCTGGACTTTGAAAATTTTGTCACCAAAACTCCCCAAACCCAAAACCCTAATCCCAAACGAAAACCCCAGAGCTACATGTGAAAAGATGTAGGTTGAAATGACAGGACAGCATCCCTGCAGCTGGACTGACACATGGACCCTGAGAGAAGTGGCCAGATGCCTGAAGGACCATGGTGGCTGCCCTCACCTGGGTTCTGGCTTTTCTGTGAACTCATGGGCATGATGGCCTGTTCCTGCATGGCTGGGTGCTGCTTTGGTAGCAGAGAACCTTCTGATCCATGCACTGGCTTAGGTGCTTGAGCCAGCTTGGAGCCGTGTGGGTCAGCAAGGAGTCACAGACCTGCCACAGTGGCTTGGACCTCTGTGTGACCTGGGAGACAATGACAACCTGCAGAGAGCAGTGTTTGGCCAGAGTTATGTTGCTGGTGATTCCTGAGCTGAACAAGGTGGGCTCAGATCTGTCTTTGTTTTGCTGCAGTCGCAGAGAAGAGTGCAACATGCCCACAGCAGAGTTCTCAGCAAGATTTCACGGCACAGGGATCATCTTTACAAGATGCTGTGTGGTGCCCAGCAGAACAGAGCTCCAGTCTCAGATGGGGCTGTAGACACAAGCCTAATCTGGGTAATAACATGTTGGACTGTGAGTTCATTGGGGTCCGTGAATCAGTGCTGAACAGAGATGCTTTCACCTTTCCACTGACTTGTCTCCTCTCCCAAGACTGAGAGGACAGCAAGGGCTCATCCCAGTAAAATCTCATTTCTGACCACAGGACATCAGCTGTGTTCTCTCCCATCCCCTGAAAAATAACATAGGCACTGGAAAATGACCCAACATTAAACAGCATCACAGTGCTGGAAGCCTTTTCCCACTCCCAATTTTATGACCTTAATTAACACAGGCCAATCCATAAATCAGATCAACACCAGGAGATAACAATGAATCATGTGGAAGGCAGCTTTAATAGGAGCCTAATCCTCCAAAGAAGTGGACAGTACCGGCATTTTAAGTGCACGTGTGAGGTTGAAAGGGAACAGATGTCCAACTGGGGCTGCTGCTGGCAAGGGTAAGTCTGCAGGGCTGTTGCATTTCCACAGAGAAACCTGTTTTGACATCTTAATGGCAAGAGTGTCTGGCAGCAGACGATGGAGTGGTGATAAATGCTGCTTCCCTCCCTGGGTGATTGCTGGGCAAGATGGGGATGCTCTCAGGTTCAGCATATCTGGCAGAATGCCGTCACCACCTCACCGGGGTGTTGAGCAGGTCGGGGCAAGAGGGAAGGAAAGCTGTAGGAGTGACTGTCTGAAGAGCATGAGAAACTGAAAAGGAGATGTAGATGGAAAGGAAGAATTTCAGGCTTTCCCACCATGACTTCAACTGGTATCTTGCCAGAAGCCCAGCACAGAGTGCGCACAGAGGAGCAGACAGAGACTTCCTTCTGTAATACAGCCGAGGAATGACAGCAGGATTGGCAGGCCCTGGGACCAGCTGGCCCTTACTGACAAGCTCCCTCTGTGTGGGGTGGCTGATCTTCCTGCACGGCCTTCTGTGGCTATTCCAGCTGGGAGAGCCAGCAGCCCATAATTAGGATATCAGGGCTGCTTTCAGCTAGTTTCCTGCTCCCAAACTTGAATATCTACTGGTTAAGTGTGGTTCTGCTTTGAACCTGAAACTCTACCTTGGTTACTACTGCACAGAAAGCCAATTTCACATGCACCCCCCTGACTGGGAAGATGTTCCTTTCCAGCCACCTGCCCTATGAATCCAACTGGAATCTGAGAATCGAGTTTGCTGGCAACTTGCACACAAAGAGTGCCTTCATCTTAACAGACAGATGTCATGTCAGTGCCTAGGCAGGAACAGTCTCCAGGTTGCCTGCTCCTGGGCTAGCTAACTCATTAGCACAGTTTTACGTGTTCGGTTATGTGGGGCTAAATGAAACAGCAGAGTGGAAATGTGTTCTGGAGAGAACTGCTGCAGCTCTACTTTTCCTGAGAGGCAGATCAGATTTTGTGGAGAATCATCACCCCTTTAATGAAGAGTAATTGATGGGCCTGAAGAGGGACCTCAGAGTGCAAACTCTTCCAGTTCTGGGACTGTAAGACCCTTCTGTGTGATCCTTCACACAGATGTCTCTGTCCTGCTGAAGCAGAGGCCATGAGGAGCCCTTTCCATCGTAATCAGCATCTTGGTGCTCTGTTCATCAGACTTGGAGGGTGTCCAGCTCCTGCTCTTCCAGAGCTGTAGTCATTGATATAACTGGTGCAATGGAAAGGAAACCTTATTACAACTGAGGGCCGTTCCAGTATTCCATCAGGGCCCTCACAGTATTCTGCATATCTGCAGTATTTCCTTTCCATAGCTATGCTACTCTTGGGGAAAACGGGTGAAAAAGACAGAAGACTGTGTACAGCATATTGTGAGAGCACTGAGCTGGGACATCCCCAGGTCTTCACAAGGGGCTGCTGTGACCTCACTCTGTGAAGCATCTGTGACTTCTTTAGAGAATGAATCTCACTGATAGCTGAAGGATGAATATCCCCTAGTGCTGGAGCAGCAAGGTTTTTTTTTTATGCCATTACTTAGCTAAGAAGTTATTGAGTGTAGTAAATAGACACACTGGGAAAAAAAAAGGATATATTTTAATTGCGTCAAAATTCAGATCTATCTGCAACAGAATTGCTCTCAACTAATTTGCCCATAAGAAAACATTTTCACCTTTTTATTTAATTTGAAGTGTAGGTCCTTCTAAATGAAAATTTCCATTTTGAAAACAAACTCTGACTTAAATATAATTAAAAATAAAGAAAATGTTATCTTTTTTTGGGACCAACTTATTTAACCTAATTTTTCCAGTATCTGTGAAGCTGCTTTAAAGATACGACCGGGTCTAGAATAAGAGAACTTAGCACTGGAGTCTCTTTACTGTCAATAATATGAAGCAGAATATATAAATATGTATAGATTCCATGTGGATGAATACTTTGGATTTCCAGTTTGTTGCTTGTAAAGCTTCAGGAAGATACAAATGCAATAATGAAGCTACAGACCCAAGCATTGTGGAAACCTCTGTGAAACTTTCAGCCACTGGTTCTCTCACGAAGACCTCTCTGTATTCTTTGTGGTGAATATTTGGCACAGTAAATCATTGCACAGTCTGCCTGCCAAAATGGCCCATAGCCTGATCATCCAAAGGCAGAGCCATGCAGCTGTCCCTGCACGCATCTCTTAGAGGATTGAATGCAGCTGGCCCCAGCCACCCTGGGAATCATGGAAGCTGGGAGCGCAAGGCACCAACTGCCTCTGCTTGAAACTGCACCCTGCAGGTCTGTATTTCAACCCACAGCACCATCTGCACTGCCAAGGTCCTTGCCCCACCCAAAGGCCCTTTGGGCAATCTTCTAACCATTGCTCTGTGGTGCGAGGTATCTCACAGAGGGATACTGCTACACCGGTGGGTGGGCAGAGCTCTATTTTTCTTTTTGCTCTTGTTCCCGTAGTTTGTCTCCAAGGATTGCAACTGTTTCCACCCCAAAGTAGTCTTCAAGTACTCTGTATTTAGGAAGAGGGTAAAAGACGTATTTTGGTTTATAACACACAACTTCTATTCCTCCCCAGAGTCTCATAAACAAATTTCTCATTGAGTTACTCTCAAAATAGATCCTGCTCTCTCAGCTACCCAAAAGCAATCTCTGAATTTGTTTCTTCTCCTCATATTGTGGGTTTTCTTTCAGTTCAGCCCCGTGGGTATCAGGAAAGCTCATGGAGTACTTTCAAAACCCTGCCAACCAAAATTGGATTTATTATGGATTGATTTAAGAGTTGCCTGAATGACTTGAACATTCAGAGACAGGAACTGTACAAACACTTGGCAAAGACACACAGGAGGGTTTCCTCATCTGTAGATCTGACCAGGCAGGGAGTAGCAGATTTTTGTAACAATGGTAGTGTGAATTGGAAAGGCCTGAGTGGGGAACATTTACAGCTGGGCTCGGTTTGAGGGGATACATTCATGATGCTTGAAATCTGATAAAGATTTTCTTTCCAGGCTTCTCCTGTCTGCAACTGGTAGCTTTGCTGAGCAAGAATCATACTGCAATATGTGTTTCTTTTTTTTTTTTCTCAACTTCAGCCCTGGCATCCAATCTAAAGTAGTCACTGAGTCTGTGAGACAAGAAAAAGACCAGCATCTCCAGAAAGGTGCTGTCAGAGGTGCCTAGTTATCAATTATCTGAATAGACTGCAGAGGAAGCACTTGTGTCCTCCTCTGACTCTTGGAGACCCTTGATACATGTTTCAGGTATAACATTTTATTTCCGAGGGGCTTATTTAAGGAGAATTCCTACCCTACCTTACAGCTCTGTCACTGCCTGATAGAGCTAGATGGGAGATTTACCCTTTGGAGAATTAATGCATCATTTTCCCATGCTTTTTTATAGCCCATATGTTCACAGTTCATAGTTTTTTCAAGCTCATTCATCTCAGGTGGGTTGAGGGTCAGGCAGTGCTCAAGCATGGGATGAGTTCTCTGACCCTTTGTGCTGGCCCAGCATGGCAAAGGGATGGAGCACTCCAGGACAGAGCCAAGCATTTTATGATGGCTGGAGATCTTCTCTGCAAACCTTACTGAAAAGATGTATCACAGACATGTCCTGCGAGTGTGGAGGGGACAGAGTACATGTACAAACTCAGACCACTCTAAAAGTCCCTGGCTAGGGGATGGTGCCCTGGAGTCGTCATCACTGGTTTGGGACGGTGGAGGAGGATGGCATCTTCCCTTTGGACACCCTGGAAAAGGGCTGTGTCAATGCCCTTTGCTGAGAGGAGCTAGATGGGCTGGAAGGCAGCAAGAAGCTGCAGAGCTTAAGGCCCATGGGATGTCCAAGAACATATTTCTCCTCTACACTCCTGCTGGTCTGTAATTTCTGCCCTGCAGATTTGCTGTAAAACGTAGTCCAAGCAGAAATGTGGACTCAATATCCTTGCATTAATTTGAATTTGGGTGGAGGGAATGGCTAATTGAAAACAATGGGTAGGGCTGGGAAGCAGATGTTGTGCTCACATTGCTTATTTAGACAGCTCTGCTTATGGAGCATCACATGAATGCAGCGCTGGCCAGGGCTCCGTGGTGTGCTGCAGATGGGAAAGTGCGACCCTGGCTCTGTGCCCGGGGCTGCAAGGCTGGAGTGGGGAGGTGCAGCACACAGAGGCATCAGGGGCTATGGGCCATGCCAGTGGCTCCATCCTGCTGTGCCAGCAGCCCTGGGCAGAACGGGCAATGCAGGAATGGACACTGCTTTCAGCAGAGGAAGCAATGGCATGAAGTGTGCAAACCCATGGTGGAACATGAGGACAAAAATCTGCCTGTCTGCTGCCTGCATGGGATTCAAGGGCATGGTAGGACAGACACAGCTCGTAAAAGTGGCACCTTTCTTATTGTGTTTCACCTTCAGAGTCCAGATTATTGGTGCAGTTTGGAAGGCAAAGGCCCTACTGCTGCAGACTAAGCACTCACCAGCTCTTCAGTCTCTGCAGCCAAATTGTGCCCATCCAGGAGGCCAAACTCAACTTTGGGGCCAGGAGAGTTGTCTGTGATCTGTGTGCCAGAAATGCTGCCTCCATGACTGGTGGGGAGGGAGTTGGGAACCCTAGCTGCCTGTGCCTTGTCCTCTGTGCAGTTCTAAGCCAAGGCACGTTTTCACCAGAGTAAGAGCAAATCTTAGCTCTGGTGTTTATATTGGTATGGGACACTGGCTCCTTTGAAAATAAGCCAGGAATTCCTAACACATGTAAGTAAGAGTTAACTGCACAGTTGCCATTTCAAACCAAAAGGCTGTACATGTTGGAAATGGGGCTGCAGCTTTATTCACCTCTGAGGGCCAGGATGGGGCAACTTGCACACCCACTCTCTCAAATACATTTGGGACTGCAGGAATGACTCTTGAGTTTTTCTGCTCTCTTCTCCAATGATGTCTTTCCTGCCTAGCCAAATTTCCCACTGGCTTCAGAAGAGGACTCTTCAACCATTTATATTAAATCATTTCCCATTATCAACAAGAATTATTCATTGCTGTATTAGGAGGAAAAATGTAAACAGCAGATAAATCTGCCACTCCAAAATGTTTCTAAGATAACATATCAAACATCAATTTAGTCCTAAGGCCATTTTTTTTTTTTAGAAAAAAGAAAAAAATTGAATACTATATTTACAAAAGAGGCCTTTGATGTATAGCATACATTTATTACTAGTGTATTTTTTCCAACGGCAATGCGATTTTCAACAGTAGTAGGATATGTTTTAATAATTAAAGGGATTCAGCTTCTCTGCAGAGACAGGCAGCTTCTGTTCTCACTTACAGACTACAAATCATGCATAGCTTCAGTGATGTTGATGCTATTAGCTCGGTGCAAACCCAAGGTTTGTGAGACTTGCGGCAGCCCCTTTGTGGTTTTGGTTTGTGGCCATTTCTGGGTGCTTTCCAGTGTTAGCTCTAGCAGAGATCTTGCAGTGCCAAGGGGGAGCCAAGCTTGCTGTTATTTCTAGGTCTCTGTGCAAAGTACAGATGCTGGGATAAGCAACAAAGCTGAACCTTTGGTTTTCCCTAAGGGATCTAATCTGTGAAAGAGGATCTAGCTTAGAATTTGAGTCTGGCATTTCTATATGGCCACCCCATAGCATGGGAAAGTCAGATATAAGTTTTGGTTCACCATCTTTAGAGTGGGTATTTGTGAGGCACAGCTTTTGGGGAGGTGCCCTCCAAAACCTGGTGGTATTTAGATCCAGGGGTTTGATTCAGACAGGAGTGTGAATGCTCAGTTCAACTGGATGTTACTACTATTTTCCTTCTGTGAAGGCATCCTTTGCTCTTCTAACTTTTCCTGACTCCTTTCAAACACCAGAGAGATCTTGCTTGTCTTTGCCTCCCTAGTTCACCCTCAGCACCCCCCAGAAGATGGCATCTAATTCTACATCAGCTCTGGAATTGGCTGATATCAGCTGTTCATGGCATTGCTCTGTGCATATAGATTCCTGTCTTAAAAATGATCTTTTTTACTGGAGGATACAGCATTGTCCTAATTTCTATTACATGATGCTTGACTAATTCCCCAAAGTAGTGTCAGTCATATATTTTCTGCTTTTTGAAGTGATTTCCAACTAGTCTGACTGTGGTTGTTCCCATCATTTGTATGTGTGTGTAGTTAGCTCCTGACTTCCACTCCTGAGGCTCCCCTGGAAATTAGTTCCAGAGGGTAATGATGTGTTTGGTAATGAGACTTACACCACAGGGAAGAAATGAAATCAGGCCACTGGTGCATCCATCCAGGATGTTCCTGCCATTTAGTTTACTCCAAAAATAAGTCTCAACACAGGTATCAACTGCAGATTCTTGAGTTCAGGAATGTGCATTCCTGAGAGAATTTCCTGGCAGATCAGCTATGAAGGGAGGTAGATTATAAATAAGACATTTTAGGAAATACTCACTGCAAATGGGTAATTTCGTAATCCTCCTCCTCCTTGCACCCGTCAGAGAAAGAAAAGGGAAAGAAAAGGAAAAGAAAAGGAAAGGAAAGGAAAAGGAAAAGAAAGAAAAGAGAAAAGAAAAAAAAAAAAGAAAAGAAAAAAGAAAAGAAGGAATCAGATGTTTTCCTTAGGTGTTTCCAGCATATTTCTCACAACTAGGAGACAATTTCAACATGACTTCTTGTGCCAAAGGGCAAACCAAGAAGGACAAAGGCTGGTGTGTGGAGCTGTTTCAGGCTGCAGTGTAGTGTCTCCCTTTCCAGCCCTGCCACACAGGAAGGCTTGAGGGCTTGAAAATATCAGAGCAGAGAGGGTAGGAAGGTAGTGAATCATGGCATGACCTCGTGCCAATTAAGCAAAGTTTACAATCCCTGTCTCGGCTGAGGAATGACTTTTTTCAGTAGGAAAAAAAAGATATTGATCCATCCATTCAACCTGAGATATGGAGAGTAGCTATTCTTAGGAGAACTCGATCTGATTTCACTTTCTTCCTATCTCCTGCTTTGAGCCCATGGCTCTTCTCCAACATGGCTAGAAACTGAGATCTTTAAAGCTAAACTTTTTGCATAGCCTGTGGGTATAGGTGAACTAATTCTGGGATTGAAGGCAGGACCTCCCAGCCCCGCTGTTGACTCCTAGGTTGTTAACACATTTGAACACTTCGGGGCCAGCTTTGCACTGCTCAAGGGCTGCCATGACTTTCTTTGGGTGGCATCTGGTCTTAGGCTAGGGAAGTGAAAAACTGATATTTTTGCTGCCCTGGGAATTTGTCACTTAAACTCTGTCTGTTGTCACATGAACTGCTCCATTTATATCCTTGTGTTTTTTGCTCACAACTTTTTATAACTGCAGAGAAAATAGCCGGAGCCTATTTCCCACCCAGGTCATAGCAGCAGAGTGACTTTGTGGTGATTCCCGCTCTTTCTCTCTCTAGCAGGAGGATCCTGTGTGTTTGATTTGCTGCTGATCTCCTGCTGGAGAGACCAAAACAGCCCCACCGGGAGGGCTGGTTTTCCCTGCCGGAGCAGCGGTGGAGTGTGTGTGGGACTGTAAATAAAGCAGGCTGGAGCTGCCGTGGGCTCACAGGCACAGTGGCCATTGTTGTGCCTGTAGTGAAATTGCCCTTGGTTCTTTTGTGCTGAGCAGAATATGATGTGAGCCAACACAAATGGCTCTCACATGTTTTCATTGGTGTAAATGAGGCATTCAAGTATAAAATGAGGCAGTTGCAAGCTGATCAGCTTGAGAGCTGAGGCAGAAAGCTCTGGATAAGGGTAATTGCTTTGGACAAGGGTAATAGCTTTGGACAAAATAATGTGTGCCTCACTGATGAGCCCTAGAAAGGCTCATGCTGATTTGTGAAACAGATCTTTAAAATATCTTCTGTAGGCAGAGCTGGTTAGAAAACCTCTTAAATGAAAGTAAAAGCTTTCTGTCAAAAATGAAGTTTTTTCACCAGAATGAAGTGGGTGTAATTGCAGGTTTTGTTTCTCTCAAACAGCTTTTTAAAAAATAATTTCATTTCCATGAGGAAGTGTTACTTCTGCTCAGAAAGTAATGCTTGCACATAGTTTCACTGCTCTGTTCCAACTGGCAAAGTTAGAATAAAAAAATTATCTGGTTTTCAACTGACAAGAGCTTAAGGACAGTTAGAGGATGGGGAACAAAGCGAGTCTTTGTTTTCTCACCCTTCCCCCTGCCTGTGCCCATTTTTTTTTTCTAATTTTCCTGCAGGGAAGCCATTATTTCTTGATGGGGAAATCTGGAATGAAGTTTTCTTGGAAATTATCTTTTTCCTAGAGAATAGAATTTTGTTTGTAGGATCTCAGAGATTCAGATTCAGATTCTGGACCCCATCTCCTCTTAGGTTATGTTTAATTCCAGACCTGACTAAGGTGCCTTTTCCCATTGAAATTCTTTCATTCAATTGACTCAAAAGTGACCAGCAAGAATTTCGGTCTGTGTCAACATGCTTGTTTATTCAAGAGAACAGAGTGTGTTAAGAGAGGTTTTTCACCTTGACAAAAAAGGGAAGAGAGGAAAAGTTAGGTGTTTTCAAAGAATGGGAACATACTTTGGAAACACTGGGGTGATTCCAGCAGGCTCAGAGACACCATTTCTCATGAATTTTGTCCAGCTCTGCACTGTAAGCAGGCAAAGTGCCTTTGTGGGGCTGCCCCTGGTTATACAAACTGTTGGCAGGATTTACTGGCTTGTGTGGATGCTGCATGAGTTTCTGGTGAGTTACCTGTCTGCCCAACCCACTGCCATGAGACCTGTCTGATAACACCTTATTATTCTGCCAAATGGAAGATCACTTCTCAATGACCTTTCCTTTTGCTGTTACACCCTGCCTATATACAGTGTTCTGGCCTTCATAAATATATTGTTATACAAGTTGGTGTTTTGCTTGGGTCAGCCTTCCCCCCTTACTCTGGCTAACTGATAGAACAGTGAACTTCAGGCTGCTGGTTCATCTGACACAACTGAGCTGATGAATCCTGGGCTGATGAATCATGTACATCTAGTAAAAACAGTATCTCTTTCCCAACATGGAAACTTCTGCTTTCAGAAATCTGTCTCAAACTCTGAAAACTCAGAATACCTGTGTTTCTGGAAGTCGAACAGTTTTTGGCAGAAAATGGCTCCACTTCCCCAGACACTATGAATTACTATGTGCCTCCCTCACACATTCCACTTCTTACCAACTTCTTCAATCAATAAATTTTGGTGAACACTTTAAAGTTGTTAAATTACAAGGTTTCGAAGGCAAAAAAAGAGTAAAACATGAGACATTTTCTAAAAATGTTGTTTAATTGCAAATGACCGTAGAAAAAGTTTTCATGTACACAACCAACAGTAAAAGCTGTCATGCTGTACTTGTTTTGTAGCTCTCTTACCTAAGGGAATGTCAGAAGGAAAGTGAAACTAGTTTAGAGGACTAGGAAGCAGAACTCTTGAACTGAAGATCTGTCTGTGTCTCAGTGTTGCAATACTCACATTTCACGTTATAAATCTGGACTGGAATTTTAGCCTCTGCCTACTCCAGTCCCACCAGCAAGGAGACTATTAAAGCACTCAGGAAAATCCTACATTCAGTAGGAAATGGTGGGTCTGAGATTTCTCCATACTTAGAAGTTTTTTGACCAAGGGCTAAAATGGCCCATGGACCACTTTTAAGAACCACTTTTGACTGCACTGTCTAATTGCCCTCAGCACACGTTGATCTTAACTCTTGCCTATGTCTTAGTGTGGCTGTTGTGGTTCCTAAAGGGAGCTTTGCCCCATCAGTAGCAAGGTGATACAACAGGATCAGGAGATGACACAAAGGCAGCTTCCTGTTACGTATGAATGCACTGTAACTTCAGAGCCTGAAGTTACTGTCAAGTTCTTTCCCCCTTGAGGGCAAAATCATAAGATGAGTAATAAAATACTGCTGAGAATACGTGTCTGCCTGAATCCACAGCTCTCACTGTGACATGTGAAATGGCTATTTATAACTTCATGATATCGAGATCAATATAACTTCCATCCTCTGGCTAACTGTGTAGAATGTTTAAGTGTTTAGTAATTCTATTTGTACTGCTTCCTCTGCTTCCCTGCTGCTTGTAGGCTCTGTGGACAATCATTGCCGAGGGATCTGCACCCAGCCAGAGTCCCAGGATTGTTCATGCTATCTATTACCTTCACATGGTCTTGAATTCCACAGTGACCTCAGCCATCCCGCTCATCGCCAGAGAAAAGAGCCACCTTCCCAGTTTGGAACAATTTTATTTAATTTGAAGATTTAAACAGAAGGAAAAATGCTGGATTTCCTTTTCCCCCCAAAGCTGTCTGTGACCTTCATTGTATTTGATCAAGGTTCACATTCTTATCTGGGAGCATGGTGCAGTTCCAGGTTATGGCAGGTGGATACTGGCTACATGCCTATAAACAATTATGCTTCATGGCTTTATTAACATGACTGGTTTAACTTTGTTTTTCCCATGTGTCTCAAGGCCTGACTGGAGGAGAGGACAACAAATGTAGGATCTGTAATACACATGTCCAATGAAGAGTTTTAATTATTTCCATTTGTTATATTGGTGCAAACTTTTACTGCATTTGGATTTAATTAAAAAAAAAATCTCCTCTTCCTCCCCTATTTCAATAATGAAAATACCTTTGTATAAACTTTTCATTACCCTTGTGCTCTAGAAGCTGCTTGAACATTTTGGTCAAACTTTCAAATGATTTAAGGAAAAGAACTGAGCCTGAAAGATTTCAATCATTAATGTATCAGAACCTGTAGTATATTTTACTGGGAATTTACACCTGGAAGCTTATATAGTCTTATCAGTAGAATTTGCTTGGTTTTGGTGGTTACAAAGAGATTTTTCATCTGCATTTAGAGCCTTGTTATGAGGCAATCGGTTACTCTCTGTTTACTCTCCATTTATAGGGTTACAAAGGGTGACATGTCTGGGGCAACACTCCTGACAGCTCACCAAGAGGTTCCATGGGTTCAAGATCAGCTCAACTAATTAATTCACTCTTAGGTAATATTCTCTTACTACATCAGGCTACAGGCAGTAAACTGGGAAATAAATTCTGGCTTCATTCTGTAGGGAAGTGACACATTCTGGTTTAGATTCCTTCTTGTAGATCTGTTTATCCCCAGTGAATACAGTTGAAAATCTACTTTGGTGCAAATTGATCTGAATAGGCCTCCTAATTTGCAGCTTCCTACATCATCGTGGTTTTTGCTCTGTGCTTTGTGTGAGCTGTTGGCTTGTGGGAGCCCATACACAGATGTGGGGGAAAGAATGCAAGCAAACAACCTTCTGTAAAGGTGAGTTTTATTTCCATGGCAGGAAGTGTGCCCAAGTTTAAACAAAGTTGGAGGAACTGTGTTTGGAATGACAGAAGGAGCTGAAAGAAGCTATGGAATATAGTTGCTACAATGTTGCACACTCTCACTTTGATTTTGGCCCTCAGGATACAAAACCTGCCTAGAATTACCAGTTCCATCTATGATGGAAGTGAGATCTGCACTCGTAAGTTCCTCCATCCCAGTCATGTCTTTGACCTTGTTAGAGACAAGTGTGGTCTTCAGGACAAAGGAAAATTACTTTATAAGCACCAGGGATTGGAATGTAGCCCTGTAGCCCTGAGTTACCCTTTCTGCACAGCTGTAGGAGTCCAAGGAGGTAAAATGTATTGTGTGTCTCTGTTAACATTCTTTAGGAGCAGTTTCATTTCATAGTGACATCCTGTAGACAGGAGGAAAGGACATTTATTACCACTAAAACCTGGTTGTTATATGGCTGAAAATGTTTTGGCTCCACTGGAATTTAAACTTGTCTGACTGCTTGAAAAGTGTTCAGATTTAATATAACTGATTCAAACGTGCAGTCAAAGTTCCATGTGAAATTCTCTTGTGGGATAAGCATCTTGGTTTATAGGGTCTGGACAATGATTCTAAACACCCTCCAGCTCCAAAGACAATGTAAAGGTCCCAGTTTCTGCATAGATCAGATTACTGCAAGTGTTGAAAATGCAAATCAATGTCAAATTCGATAAACAAGCATTATTCTAGGGGTTCTGCTGGTAATCATTAGCAAGAGCCATGCCTTAGTGATATTTCTTTCATGAGCTGCGGAATATTTAATTTCATTCAAAGTATAGCAGTGATGAAGTGAACGAATAGGAAATAGAAAGGAATACAGAGGAACTAAGCAAAGGATCTTTCATAAAATGTTTCCCTTGGTTTCTCTACTTTTGTCACATATGTTCGATGTTTTAAGACCAGAAGGAATCACTGTGATCATCTAATCTGACTCTTTCAGTCTTAAAGTTCATGCTGTGCATTCAGTACCAATCCCAGAACTTCTTGTTTTTGGAAGAGCAGGGAATTTGACTTTTTTTTTTTTTTAATCTCTTGTGACTGCATTCTAATAAGCCCCTTTTAAAAGTTAAAGCCCCTAAGGCCAGACAGTGTTTTGTTTCCTTCAGCATAAATCAGAGCAGCCTCAGTGGAACCAATAGGTATTCCATATTTTCATTTGAGGAAATTTAAGAGCAGAAAGAATGGAACTAAACTCTGAATTGCTCTGTTACGTGACCACATCTCCCTCTTATGCCTGATCTCAGTGATTACAATCCAAATGACACCGAAAACAATTTGCTTTCTCCTCAAAAAATGCTTTGAGCTGTGGTGCTGATGGCTGTGGCTCTCACTGCACCCAGAACATGGTCACTTACATATGTTTGTTATGTGTCCAATTGTGCTGATAAATCGCCTTTAGTTCTGATCAGGAATCATTACAATCAAGTGATGTTGCATCTTTGTGGAGACTGAGCAGCCATTGTGTGGTGGGAAACTGAACAGAAGGCACCTTGCATGGAAAAGCATTCATCCAGAAAAACGTTGTTTTTGCTTTAGAGGACATGTAAAGCCAGGGCAGAGGGAGGATCAGGATTCATTGGCTACTGAAAGAAATGTTTTCTTTTTTGTTCAGCACAATCTATTTTTTAACTGACAACTCTCAGAGAAAGGAGTGCAGTGCAGGGTGACGCAAACACTCATCTGCACTCCGCTGGGGGAGAAACAGCTCATTACTGCAGGCAAAGCTAGAGTTCGGCTTGCTTATTTTTGACTTTAAGTTCCTCAGTTGTGGGAAACAGTTTTTTCATTCCCGTACTTTTAATAAAATCTGCACATTGTTACTTGCTTCACTCTGATGAGGGTCTGGATTGATGTTGTGATGTGATGTTTGCCAAATTTGTAACATTCTTTTAAATATATTTATTCTTCTTTCTACGAGGGCAAAGCATCTTATTTTGAATCCCCAAAGGCTTTCCCAACATATGGGGGATGAATAAATACTCAAAATGTCTACAACTGCTGTTACTGCTACAGCTGCCAGCTTTAGGGAAGAACAAAGTACACGCACACGTGCGCATGCGTGTAAGAGTGAGAGGCAGAGGGAGAAATACAGTGTGGGCACTCTTGGGGTCAGGAGTGTTCTCTAATAAGGAACACATTTTACAGACAGCAAGAGAATTATTTTTACTGTGTTCATTTACAAGTCCTCAGGCAGGGAATTTTTTTGCGGGGATGTTTTTAAGGCTAATTATTTACAGTGTGCAGGGCTTGAACCTGCAGATCTTAATTTGGCAAAACTCCTGTTCACGTCAAGGGGTGCTCTGCATGGTGCACCCGGTGGAGGGCAGGGAGGGAAGGGTGATGGGCACATCCTGGCTCTGAAGGGCTGCAGAAGACCCTGCTGACTTCAGTGAGAACTGCACTTCTGTCTCTGATGGTGGATTTTACAGGAGTGTGGAGCTGTGGGGGTGACCAACACTGGGGGAGAGTGGCCAAAAATAGTGGTTTAGAGGAAGATTTTTTTGCCTTAGTTCTCAGACAACTTGCTTGATCTTTAACTCAGATTTTTGGCCTCACACTTTAAAGCAACCTTTTATGGGATTTACCACACAAATGTTATGGTGTTCCCACATGAACCACACTGGATTTGAGTGTTTTGGTCTTTAGATATTAACACTGTGATTCTGAATGGTGTCCTATTATTAAAAAAAAAAAAAAAGAGAGAGAGGAAGAACAATGTCTATTAAATTTCCATCCCATACCAGCTATTTTTCATTTAGAAACAGAATTCAATCAGCTCTTTCAATCAAGGAGATTTTAGAGCCACAGCAAGAGGAGGACTGGAAGCACAACTGAAGATAATATTTCTGAGTCAGGAACCATCTCTTTTTGTACAGTATTGAGCATGCTTGGCATAAGTGGATCTTCTCCAAACTGGATGCTGCTAGGCAATTGTGATGATGGGGATGTTGATTGTACCAGTCATTCTACAGGCCTTTGCTAAATACTGTTTGACATCTGATAGCAGCTGGGTGCTTTCAGCTTTCAAGGAGCTTTTAATGGGACAATTTTCACTGGCATCGGCTTGTGCAAACCACCTGCAAATGAATATATTGCTCTCCATGAATAATCAGCATATGCAGAATTTGTATCCACCAGTAAGAAAACCCAGGTGACCCCTCTGCCCAATCACAGCTAATCAAGCCAGGTTTTTTCCTGCAGTCATTAACATTTAAAGTACTGCCCATTCAATCAGGCTGAGGAAACAGATTTAGCCCACTCAATGATTTCACCATTCCCAGTCATTTAGTCAGCGTTGAGTTATAAAGCACAGAAAAATACATGGTTTTCAGGAAGAGAAAGAGCTTAGCTCTTAGAGTATAGTTCTCTTAGAGCTTGAAGGGAGCTGGATAGCTAAAGAAGCCCAACGATTCTTTCTGTTTCCTAGGAGCAGAAATTGCAGGAAATGCCAGTGAATAGCCTCTCTCACTTGAAAGAAGCTGCCAGAGGTTTCACAGAGTTCTGGACTGGGTGAAATAGAGTTTACCTACTTTTCAAATCTAACATTTGAATTTTGCAGCTTGGTTTGTTTTCTTTTTCTTTTGAAAAATTTTATTATAAACATATCCAAACCTATTGAGTCTTCCATCTCCCTTTGTTTTGTCTGTCAGAGGTATGAGATCTGGAGGTGACCTCTCTCCCACACAGCAGAGGCTGGATGGAAGGCTGATTCTCAGGAGCACAGACACGGGGCTTTCAGAGGATACAGCCAGTCAGGCAGCCCACAAAGTAAGTGGGCTCTCTCTGTGGGCTGTCAGATACCCAGGGTAGCCTGATTTATCTACAAAAGTTGCCAGGGATGACAGGATGCTCCCATGACACAGGGTCAGGTTCCCACTGCTTCCATCCATGTTGCTATTGACCTAAGAAGGCTGTCTTGAAGATTGAGGTTTCTTCAAGTTGTGGGTCCCACTTTAAACTATCTCTCTCACGTGGAAGCTGTAGTCTTGAAAGGAGAAGATCTTTCTGTCTGGGGTGGTGGCTAGAGAGATCTTCTGTTCCTAGCTGCTAAAAACCTGGTGGGACAAAGATTCCCAGGACTTGAGGTTCTTAGATCCGAAGGCAGAAAACACTCCTAATGATGTTTTTCTGTAGCGAATTAAGCTCATCTTTTCTTGAATATTAGATCCTAAATATCCTAAGAACTTTAAATTCCTTCTGGGAAATTAAAACTGGGACATGTGTGAGACTTGAATTCCAAAGGCAACTGTCAAAATGATACCTGAGCCCCTCTCTCAGTCCTCTTGCTCTGCCCTGAGCCAGACTAGGCAATGCCAGGTAAGATTAGAGTAACCACAGGCTGGATGTCTGGATGTCTCTGGATGCTGCTGCTTCTCTGCCAGTTTAATTTTGTTATTTTTATATCTGGCTAAAAGGTAATCTTAGTAAATATACCTGCTTTTTGAATTTCTAGCTGATGTAAATATTGTAATCAATTAGCAACAGAAAGCAGAGTACAAAGCAGAGTCATTTAAATGTGGGGGAAAAGACCCCCATCTCTTGTGATTTTCTTTCTTCTGAACACCAGACATATGTCCTTGTTTTTTTTATTAACCTCTGCACCTTCTCTTTCTCATAGACTTAATACTCTAAATTGAAAAATTTGAATAAATGAAGACACAGGTTATAGCACTTTATAGTAGTATTCTTGTCTCTTTTTGATTGTTACCATTTCTGCTCTTGTAGCACTTACAGACTTTAAGCAATGTTAAAATGTTCCTTCTCCAGTGGCAAATTCTGTATTCAGAGTACACCACACTTATAATCTCTTTCTTATCTAAAGAACTAGTTGAAAATCCCATTATGTAGTTCTACAAGTGGGAAGTGAAGGCACATGTCTGGGATCCCAGGGTGATTAATAAACCACTGCATCACCCCGCTCCTCTAACACTGTTGATCCTAACTAATTTGTGCTCTTACTTCAAAGCTGAAAGAACAGCATCTTTCTTTCCTTCAGTTCTCAGGGAAAGCCATGCAGATTCATGGTAAAAGGGTTTCTGTTGTAAGGGCTTTCTTTGGTTTTGATCTGTATATCCATGGTCTGAGGGTTAAGTGTACACAAAATCATCTGCTTTGAGGTCAAAAGAGAGAATTTCTTCTGGTTCTGACCCGGAGCTATACATTGATCCAGTTTTACTCAGTTCTGGTTTGGGGGAGGGGGTCGTTCCTTGAAAATGCCCACAAACTTTGAGGAACTTGATATAAATCATGAATCTATAGTTCAGCTGCAATGACAGTTCATGATGAATAGTTCTTACTGCTGTGTTTGTAAGTTAGTCTACCCATAGCAGGAAACAACTAAAACAGTACTGTTTGGAGGGTGCTATACCTTCTCCTCTCTTCTTAGAATGTAAATTCACTTTCTGTAAGGAGAATGACATGAACTTGCAGACTAAGATGGCCTTGGAAATGGGTGACTGACAGAACTGTAGCAGCCTAGTAGAACAAGCAAAATCCCAAAGACAGGTGGTGTTTCACTTCAGGCCTTGTAGCTGAGATTCAGCACCAGCTCTTGAATCCTTTACCATCCAGCCTCAAGTGACTTTTAAAAGTGTCTCTCTTGTTCTTTATTGTAGTACAGAAAACTCATCATCTCTTGCACAATACAGAGAGAGAATGCACATCCTTATCTGCAGGTGAAGCTTCTTGTGACAACATCCAGTCCAGTGCAAAGGAGGCTAGCCAGTGCTCTAAGCCTCCAAGTTGAATTTTCTGCCCTGAACAATCCGTGAGGCTTTGGCTGCGTAATTTTTCTTCTTATATGTTCCAGTTGTCATCTGAGCAGAACAGACTGGGAATTATAATATGATAGACTTCCATGTGTTACAGTGGAGTTGTATAAGCAATCAGAATGGGTCATCTCTTAATAGATAATTTTTTTGGTGTGCCATTTATGGTTGGGTAATCTGGAAATGTGTCTCAGACGAGAAGGTGACGGTAATTAGTCCTTATGAGCACAGTCATACAAATTTAAGCCTGTTTTAACATGACTTGGATGTGTAGTTTCTGAGCCTTCTGCTGATGTCATATTTAGCAATCATATCAAAACTGCAGAGTTGGGTTTTTCCTCCCCCCACAAAACTGTCTTGTTTCATCTTGGACATTTCATTTCACTCGGATGTAAAATGCCATGTACGTCTGGGCTAAGCAGGCTATGAACAACAACAAAAAACTCTTCAAGAAGCAAAACTCACACCCTCTGCACAAACCCCCATGGTCCAAAAAATTTTGGCTGTACATGCTGCTGAAGGAAAGTTCTCATAAACCACTGCATGTTGGTGTATACACTACAAATCCCACAGAATGTATTAAAAAAGGTAGAGTCCAAGTCTGCAATGTTATAGTGCAAATGAACCTCCAGAGAAATGAATATTTAAGCCCTCTGCACAAACATTCCATGAGGCTGTGATGGAAGATGGCAATAGGCAGCAGCAGAGAAGGCTGGGTGTGCCAGTAAAAGCCATTGTAGTGGCTTTGTGTGTGTGCCCCAAGGCCTCGTAAGCAATCCAGTATTTTTCAGGAGTCACTCAGCAGAGGGCAACTTAGCACAGCACAGATTAGGGCAGAGGGGATGGGGGATTTCCTTGAGCTGTTCTTAATAAAGTCGCTGTCTGTGGAAGATCAGGCTCCCAGGTCAAATGCCATTTAGCTATGGCAGCATGCAGATACTTGTGTGCCAGATGTGCACGGGCTTGGATAATTGGTTCTGTCTGCGCTGGTATCCAGCTCCCAGCCAGAAGACATAACAACATCCAAGGAGGTAAAATAGTGAATTCAGCCTCAAAGGCTTTTCTTCCACTTGGCACTGAACGGGGAGCCCAGCAAGGTAACAGCTTTGTAAACATTGCCAAAGCAGGGCAGCAAGTACAGCCATATCTGCTTGCAATTTCATTAGTGTCAAATGAAAAGGGAGAGGACCCCCAGCCCAGCAGTAATTGTGTTTGTGGCTGCTAACCCCATGAGCAAGGGAGAGTGGCAGAATATATGTGGGGTAAAACCAGACCGTAAAGCACTGAGGTTACCAATACTTTGGGAATTCAGCATTGTCATACGTCACCCAGTCTTCCTGCTTCCTCACCTTTTGAAAGACAGATGGCCAGCCAGATGGCAGCTGCCTTGCACTTCCTGAAAGGTTAAAGGCTCTGCTATTATGGGACAGCTAGCTCATATTTGCATTGAGGGGAACAGTGTGGTTTAAATTCAGCCTAAACAGAGCTGCTGGTTAGTCTGGTTCATCTGAGCAAAAATCCTCTGCGATAATGTCATTGCATCAAGAAGCCCTTGATGGCAATGGCCAGGTTTGGTTGATGTGAGTTGACTGGATGGCAAGAATAAATACTGGTGTGATGACATCTCTGCCTATGATACTCAGAGGTCCTGGAAGTGCCCTGTCTGTGCCTGACCCCATCTTTCTATTTATACTGGGATCATTTGTAGTTGTACTGATTTTTCTCAAAGGAAACCAGTCTTTCTCCAGGCTTTTCAATACTACATACCACATCCATTCAGCCCAAAGGAAGACACTTGACTGAGACACTGAAATTAGGATCTCTGTTGCCTCTGCCTCTTTTTTCGTTCATGGTGGGAGACAGGCATAACCAAGGTGAGTCCATATGTTAGTTGGCCCAAATGGCATCAGTGTAACTAAAACCTAATTAAGTGAAGAGTAATATCTGAAACTATCTGTAAGCAAAGTGTTTTGCACTTCAGGATCTCACATTTCAGCCTCCCGGTACCCTGAGCCACACTTTTCTATGCATCGCCTGGTGGTCTCCGTGGTCCTGCCTCTGGATGCAGAGGCACACATGCTGATGCTCCAGCAGAGTCCTTCCAGCCAGAGCATGGTCACAAGAGCTCCTAGCAGTGGATCTGATTGCAGGAGTTGGGCCCTAGATTCCATGTTGTGCATGGCCATAGAACATGCTGTGCACACCTCGGGTGCCCCAGAAATAATAAACACTAGACATAAACTAGAGTGGAGATGGAAACCACCTTGGATAATGATATGGTTGCCATAGATCCTCTATGGCCCAGGTTACCCTCTAGAGCTAGAGGCACTGTCTACAGGGTGAGTGAAGTTTCCCAGGACGTGTGAAATGCTGACATAAATCCCCAGATGAAGTGAACTGAGCCTTCACAGCCTAGCCAAAGCCCTCCAGCCAGATTTCAATAGTATAAACAAGACTGAGTCACCTCCTCCCTCACTGAATTAGAGATGGTAATCATTCTGGAAGCAGTTGATTGCATGCTATCAATCATTCATAATGCTGATTCTTCTGAGTTGGCATCAGAAAGAAAGCAACCAAGGTTGGGAAGGAGCCTAGGTTGCTGTTCTGCCCGTGTCACGCTGCTTGTGAACAATTCGGCAACAGCTTTATGCCTCAATCAATGCAGCTGTTAAGCTGAGGAAAAGCAGGACTTTACCAAAAAACAGATGTTTTGCACATGAGCTGACTTATTCCAGTTAATGATCCAGATAGAAAAGAAAACAAAGCACAGTATATGCACACACAAACAGGCATCTTCAGTGCTTGAAATAGTATTTAAGTGCAGATATAGGTACTGAGATATGTTGAGAGGAGAAATTCTCATGTGCTGCAGTTATTCCACATACCTCTAAGACTTTTTGCAATGTCGGGATGGCCTTTTGGGATATTTTGGCTCTTTCAAGCACCTTGTATGTGCACGTGAATACACACACACACACACTTGCATATATGATGCAGGGTGACAGTGATAGCATTGGGGCTGATTTCCATTAATTAGTGTTGAAAGTTCCCAGAGTGGTTGAGCCAAGTTTTTGCAAAGTTGTTTTTATCGATGTTTTAGAAGACTAACTAGGAGGGAAGTGATTTCCCACTACCTGGTTAGGCAATTAACTGAATTAGAATTTAGAAAATGGTTTCTAAAAATAGCAAAAAATGACCACTTTTTTATGCATCAGGTTAGTTAGGGATTGAGTTTTTAGGATTACAAAGAGTCCATGTGGCAGTGATTTTGAATGTTTTGGTGTTTGAGTTTCTGAATGGGAAAACTGCAATGAGGCTGATTTCCGGGGCATCACTTCTCAGCACTTTCTGAAAGTTGGCACCTCGGATATGTTTTAAATTTCATGCCCCTCTAAATTCCCAGTCGCTGTTAAAAAAAGTGGCTACAGTGTCTTGTTTGGGATCTTTGGCGTCTTTGGGATCCGTGACCACTTTATCAGAGGTCAAAAATAAGAAATACAAATAAACAAAGAGCTTGCAGCTATTTCCGTTTAATACACCAGAGTCTGTGTTGGTTCTGCACAGTGATACTGAAGAGGTGAAAATTGAAACTACTTGTGGAATTTTTTGTTCCTTCTCTTCCCCCCCAGTTGCTTCTTTTCACTTTTTTTTTCTGGCATAATTTACAATTATTTTATCATTATAATTGATCTTTGTTTAGTAACATCTAATCTCCGCTTTCTAAAGGGTCAAGAACAAGGAAGGGAACTTTTCAAATCTCAACTGAACATGAGATCAGTAAGTGTGACTAAAAGTCAGCATTGCTGGCTCTCGGGAAAGTTTTCTGAGGTGCACTTTTTTCAGTTTCTAATTTATTCTTTACTGTTATATAATGGAAATTCTGAAAACAAGCCTGAAAAATGAAACTCATCTGAGCTGCTTAGCAATGCAGAAATTTCACTGTCAATCTTTTAAACCTTATTTTTGTCTCAACTTCAGTGAAACTTGATCAAACGTGAGATGCTTCAGATGAAATGTTCAAGGAAGCAGTGTTTACTGATGAAACTTTGTTTAGTCGGAAATTTGCAAACCAGATTTAGTTATAGTCTTATATCTCTCACACACAGATTTTTTTTCCTTATACACGTATTCACAGAGAGCTTGTGTTAAAAAGATGTTATCAAGTATTTACTTAAAAAAAACAATAAGTTTTAAACTGTTTGACCAAAGAGCCTTTTCCTCCTGTCTGATGCTGCCAAAAGGATTTATATAGGAGCTAAAATACATGTGGAAAGGGTAATGCCTGGGATTTTGCTGTAATTGTAATTTTTTGATGCTGAAAAACAGCTGCCCGTTGGTTTAAGGGGATCACTTGAGAGCCACTCCACACTGACCAGTAAAATGATTGTATCACTGAAACAGTAACTCACTGGAAAATTGTTTCTGCATGTAGCTCTTCCACCCTATCTTTGGCACAGCCACCCTGTAATTAAGGTGCAAACTGAGCTCTGAACCTGATGAACTAAGCTAAAGTGGACCAGAACAACTCTCCCCCCAGCTCTGCAGAGGCCCAGTTCTTCAACTCTGCCCGCATCACCAAGATGCCCACCTCCGAAGCAGAATTTCTTTCTCTTTTTGACATTTCTGCTTCAGCTCCTGATGTAAGGTTAGAAGTGAATATTAGGCCTAAAGAAAAAAAAAAAAAAGCTTTTTTTCACCATCCAGCCCTGCAAGCTCTATGTAAAATCTTGATGAAGCTTCCGGGAATGTTCGAATACGAAGAAGTCTAATTTCTTCTGATATTTATCTTACTCTATCTGTTACATTTCCAGGTTGTTGCTATCAGTTCACCATGTGGGAGGTTCACCATGTGGTCCTCCAGGGCAGCAGGATCTGAAGCCACCATTTCACTGATGATCACTAGAGCACTGCCCATGAAGAGAATCTCATTGTGCTTATGCAGGCAAGGGCTCCAGTACAGCTGTGTTGACAGCTGTAAAGGCAATGAAAGAAAGCACGTCTCAGTAGAAAAAAATGAGACCTGCAAGCCCGGAACCTTAATCAGGTGATTAATTAGCAACAGAGTCCTTTTTATTACGTGTCTAGAAGAGTACTAAATCTTGGGTGGGTAATGGGAAAGTCTGCAGTGTTTTATGTTCCTGGTGGTCACTTCTATACGCTCCTGTGAAAATCCCCAAGATAGCTGGTTGAGAAACCTGAGATGGAAAATAATTAGGACTTAACTTCCAAGTGAGCTGCTGGGCCTCAGGCAGAAAACCATGAGAAGACAAATGATAAACGACCAAGTGTTCTATCTTGATAGGAAGACAAGCCAGGCATTTTTGAGAACACGTTTTTCAAAGAGCTAAGCCCTGACAAAGCTGAGTGATTTAAACTGTAGAGCCAGCCCAGAAAACCAGAGTGGGACAGTTCACTGAGTGCTGGGTTTCTTAAGGCTTTCCTGGAGCTTTTTGCCTGTGGTGTTTGGTGCAGAGGATGGGTCATTAGGTCAATTGTATTGGAGGCGTATTAAAAAATGGCTGGACAATTTAATGGTTGCTAATATCATGGCAGTTATGTCCCTGAGATAAGGGTAACCAGATACCTGGCTCTGGGGCTTGAACACTTGGACAGTTTCATTTGAAAGATGGAGTGGTCTCTAGAGAATTCCAATGTGTTGTGATTGCTGAGTGTTTCCATTTGTGACAGCACTGCCGATCCCGTGCAGGGAGGCAGAGCAGCCGACACGCCAGCCCTGCCTCAGTATCACCGTGTCTCTGGGCTCACAGGGAAGCCTGGCACGGTGGCCTCAGCTGCCTGCCAGCAGCACAATGCTGGCTCTGGCAGCTCAGTGAGGCTGGGACAGGATTTGCCCCTGCAGATAAACGCTGTGCTATTGTGAGGGGTGTGCCTGTGTGGGACACAGCACGTGCAAGCTCCTTGAATGAGGAGGGCACTGGGGACAGGGGTGGTTTGCACATTGGAAGCTCTTGAAGTCAGGTATTGTAAAAGTCTAGGTGGCTTGAATTTGCATCACAGGGTCCTTGTTAGTAGGTAGGCCTCATAGAGGAACCCATGAGCTTGCCAGAATTGAGAACTAAAAAGCTACAGAATAGTCAAAAGTTGCTGATTCTGGTATTTTACCTTCTAGCTCTGGAGTTAATCTACCACCAGCCAGCACTTTGTGGTTCAACTAGATTTAATCTTTTCTGTGATTTGGATTCAGTGAGCACACAGGAGAAATGTCTGGATTAACCCAACAGCCAAGTCCAGCTATGTGTGTTCTTGGTCACAGCCCGGACCATGTAGTCCCCAAATACCTGTCTATGTTTCTGTGTTCTCTAAAACCTTCTGCATGCAGTCAGCAAATAACTAGTAAACTTTGTTGATGCACTTCTGCACTCTGAAAAAAAAAAATACCAGGCACATTTCAAAAAACACAATTTCCAGAGATGTACTTATGATCCTGAAGTGCAAGAATCCCCTATATGCACATCATCTCCCCAACAGACATGTCATACTAACTTACAACATCCTCCTTATGTAATTTCCTTCACATATTGTTGCACAGACTAAATATGCTTAACACAACACAACAGCCTCTTGCATTCAAGCCTATGCGTTCTTAGTTCATGGGTTTTACCATAAGTCCCACGAACATTATGTGAACTTCCAGCTCCTGGATACATGGGAACAATAAAAATTTCAACACAGTTTTTAGGTTTTATGGTTGTAGAAAAAACCCACACATAAATATGATCTAAAAGGCCCCCAAACCAAAAAGCAAATAAAAATAATCCCAGAAACATTACCGTTATGCTGATAAATCCAGTGATTTTTAAGCTGCCTTCTTCAGGGATCTCTTGTATGGTTTGGGGAGGGCATGGTTGGCCATACTTGTGAGAAACACATACTTCTCCATGTTCAGGTCTCATAGAACTCTTTCCTTCTAAACCTCACACAGGTGCTTCATAGCACTCACAGGCACTCTCTGCCTCAAGATGTGCTGTAGTCTGGGGTGCAACTCAATCTGTTTAGATTCAGCCTGCCCAAGACTCACCTCCAGCCATTACAGAGATCAGGGTGAGAATTGGAGGCACTAAGGAGGATGAGAAATGCAGGCACTAGGGAGCTGCTAAGGTCACTTCCAGTGTCTGTTGCTTCTTTGGCTTGGTGAGGTGCATGAGATGCCAGAGCAAACAGGCTCTCCGCCTTCACATTTAGCTGCCAAAACAGTGCGTCCTGCCTTGGAGCAGCTGCTCACATGAGATGGTTTCCAGAGCTCATCCTTGATGCATTGCTCCCTGTCCCACTGCATGTGGGGCTTTCAGCTGAGCTTGTAAGCAGAAGTCATGTTCAGTGAGGAGGTAGATGTGGCAGATCTTCCTCATGACAGCTCAGAGATGAGCTCTGGGCAGCTGGCAGCAGTCCAAGCCGTGGTGACCCCGCTCCACCCTGGGCTGTGCAGCTTGTAGTGTGTGCAGGTACCGTGTGTGCCTTCCAGGAGCACAGCCCACCCCAGCCTCCATATCCAACTGCTTTTGTGCCACGGTGTGCCCTTGGTTTGGAGGTAGGTTTGTTTCCATGCTGTGCTGATGACTCTCGGCATGCCTAGGGGCAAGGAGTGGAGCCTAGGAGGCCTGCACCGCAGACACTGTTGGTGTCGTCTCTGTTCCCACCAGACTGTGATGCCAGGGGGTTACTACAGCCCTGACTCCACTGGTCTCCCAGACAGGCCTAGGTGTGGACAAGGAGATGGTGTTTCTGAAATGAAGTCTCTGCTCTCCCGAGGTTACCTCCCTTTTGACTGCTGAGGGAGAAAACACAGCCTGTGTTATTTGCTTTATTCTAACTGGCTGTAGCCAGGTCAGTTGTATCCTTGCCTGTGCCAGCTTTGGGCATGACCAATTTCAAGGGGCAGTAGTCCCCTGAGCAGAGAGGCATGTGTGAACAGCAGCCTTAGCATGATTTCCTTGCTTTGTGTGCCTATCTGGAAGATTGCTCTCCGTTCTGTTATACTGCAGCAGAGTCAGAGAGGACCAGAGACATCACACAACTGGCCTGAGAAGTACTTCAAGTTTCTGTGGCTGTGTGACCTTCTCCTGCTCTCGCTCAGGCCTGTGGCAGCTGGAGAGGCTGGCTGTGGTGTTCCGCTGCAGCTGGAGAGGCAAGGGTGATGTGAATGAGAACTCTCTTCTGAAGATGGATTTCTCTAAATCCAAAAGGACACCCAGCAGGTTTTCTAAGCTCATGGATGTTTTGCAAGAGCTATGAGTGATGGCAGAGACATGCTTTGCAGTCAAGTCTTCTGGGAGTCAGCTGGGAGTTTTGGTTGAATAAGAATTGGCATTAAAGTTCTGGATCTGACCCAGAGCAAGTAATGAGTCTGTGGGTGAGGCTGACCCTAACTGGGATCTGCACTCCATGACTGATACGCATGGGATCAAGTGCAAAAAACAAAGGGAACTGCCCACCAGGACCTTGTGTGGGCTGGAGCAACAGTGCCTTGGGAGATTTTTCATACTGGCTCTAGCAAAAACTTACTGAGGATGGAGAGGGAACAGAAGCGGGTAAGACTGAGGTTCACAGCAGATGCACTCTGTCTGACACTATCTCCTTTCTTCTCTTTTCTTTATCTCCACTGCAGCTACAGTCTTTGCACACCTTTGAATGTCAAAACTCTCATTTTTTAAACATCCTGCCAGTGCCAGTGGAGAAAAACTAAGCATTACATAGGGAGCAGGGCATAGGACTGGCACTAGATCTAGGCTGAAAAGTATTTTCTCATTTTGTGAGGCGTTTCAAAGCACTGGAAAAACATTTTTTTTGTTCTGACAGAGGCTGGAAAGTCAAAATCTGAAACTTATTGGTGAACTGAAAATCTGGAAAAGAGCAGTAAGGTTAGGGGTCAAGTGCAGCACTTTGTTTAGATAATTTTGAAATGTTTTGGTTTAGTTCTGAATATTTCTAAATTGTTTCTAGCTACTACAATTATCTTAAATTTCGAAAATAAAAGATACTTTGAAAAGTAGAAGTCTGAGCAATTTGGAGGAGGAAGAAACTTCAAACTGGAAACTTTACAAGAAAAAAAACTCTTTCCCAGGGAGAAAAACAGTTATAGTGGAATGGCATTGCATTATGAAACCCCCCAAAAAACCTGATCGTCCCTTCCCAACAACTGTCTCTGGAAAGGGATGGTGTTCAGCCCCATACTTCCAAGGGTTCATCTTGAGGCAATGTAGCTTGTCTCAGATCTCCCTTTTGCTGCCCCAGTCTGTCCCTAGGACTTTCTTTCCCGCTTGTGGAAGTGTTTGTGTTGTCTGATAAACACTGAGCAAAACCATATGTGAGCTGGGTTGCATTATGCAATATGGGAGGATGGGTTACTATCTACTTCTCAACTTGTGAAAGTTTTCCTTTCTGGCCACATCTCAAGGGGGGATATTGAATTACATTGCATTTCGTTTCTGATTGACACTGGATGCTTAAAATTTACTTCCAATGCAGGCACAGGTTTTATTCTGCTGAAGGAATTCTTATATTCCCTGAAATTTCTAGATCAACATGAGCCTGCCAGTGCCAATTCTTGCTTTACAAGCAACTACTAGATCCTAAGGCTGAATTTACAGTCTTATTTCCTTGTAAATGTCAGATGTAATTTTGGGAGAATGTTCAGATATATCCGATACTGATCAACTCACCATTTTCATTACAATGCAGTCAAATCAGATGCAGCTGAGATCCTTACCCATACCCTTGAGGAAACCTATTGACAGGGTATGGAGGCAAGCTTTGGAAATAATAGACATGAAAAAATATAAATCCTATATTAAAGTTTTATAAGTTTCATTACACAGTGATATTTCAATTACTCCATTGGAGACTTGGATGAACCTACAGGAAAAAGGCAGCTGTGGATTGGCAGCTTTTTGCTCTGCTTTAGTTCAGGATATTTCCATTTGATTAGAAATGGGAAATCCCTTCAGCTGAAGGGGCAACACTGGACCAATTTGCATTGAAAATTAAGAACTTGAGGAACTTTGCAATGGTCCCTGATTCCAGTTTATTTCAGCAAGTTTTGAGGCTCTTTGTCACCTTTCTGGTCACTCCCAAAGAACAAAGAATCAGCTTTTGCCAGCCAGGGAAATAACTGTAATCTCATGTTACCTGCCAAAACTCTTTATCCAGAGTCTAATGCCTCCAGAGGGGATCCAAACTAGAATTCATTACTGGAAACATGAGGACAGACTTTTTAGCCTCTTGTGATAGGACAAGGAGTAATGCTTTTAAATTAAAGAAGGGTAATTTTAGATTGGATATAAGAGAGAAGCTTTTTACGATGAGGGTGCTGGAACATTGGCGTTGGCTGCCCAGAGAATGTCCCATCCCTGGAAATGTTCAAAGTCAGGTTGAACAGCGCTTTCAGCAACCTGATCTAGCTGAAGATGTCCCTGCCCAATTGCAGGGAAGTTGGACTGGATAAGCTTTAAAGGTCCCTTCCAGCCCTAACCATTCACGATTCTATGAAAAGAATGAGCCTTAAACTTATGAGCCTCTTCCTGTGTGTGCTTCCTCCAAGGCAGGTGCACCTTGAAAGACTGGAGAGAACATATTCTTTTTTTTCTTTGAAAATACATGTGCAAAATCCAGTAGTGCTGTGATTAAAGAAGGCTGCAGGTTAAACATGCCCTGAATCAAGATCAGATTGGCAGTCAGCACTGGGAAAGGATTAGTGTCTTGTGGGGAAGACTGTTTGACCAAATCCTGCTGATGCTCACATCAAAATGGAATATTTTTGGTGACTTCAGAGGAGTCTGGATCAAATGACAGTAGCTTTGTATGTTTCTGAAAACTAGTTTGTATTTTCAAATATAATGAATACTAAATACCACTTACTAAAGTACCTCACATGTACTTGGCAGGTTGCAAGCAATAGCCGAATTCAATGTTCTTCCTACCATTGAAGCACAATTATTCCCGAGGAAACTAAGGTACCAAGGGAGTGATATGCCTTACTGCAGGCAGCTGTGAAAGGCAGAGCAAGGCTGTGGAACTGGGAGTGCTAGCCCTTGTTTTGTATTCATAATGCTTTTTCTCCTGCACTTCACAAGAAATGCACATTTCAAAATGTGGAAGACTTTAAGGTCTGTGGTTCTCTAATTCTCTGGACCACAGCTGCAATCTTAAGTACAACAGAAAGCAAGCTGGGACATCATAAGAAAATGGCATGCAAGGTCTCACATGCACTGTGCATTCACTTCTGAGAGAGCTCAGCAGATCAATTAAACAGACATACAGTGCCATTGCCTAGAATAGCAAGAAGCTGGTTTTCTTTCCCAGCCTTTGGTTCAAAGCACTTAACCTTTATCCTCATATCTTCTGTCTTTTAGGAAGGGCCATATTAAATGCTCGTTCCTCTCAGTTGCAGGAGTCATGCTCACAGCTGTTCGGTCTCTAATTGTATGAAGCTGTCCCCAGAAACGCAGCCTCAGAACTGCCTTTTACTGAAGGGAACAATAAGGCTTAATATAGTGCCTGGAGTGATATTATAGAGTTAGAGGCAGATTGGAGATTAGTACATTGTTTGTGCTGTAAAGGATTTCTTGCTAGGACATTAATAGAAAAGGCTTTACCTAATCATATTGTTTTCAGGCTTGTTTTGTTTTGCTGAAGTGATATGCAAGTCCCTGACTGTCAAAAGGGAGCAAAGTTCAGCTTCCAGTTTTCCATGAACTAAAAAATGATCCTCGCAAAATGTTGAGCTTGACTTAAAACAAATTTTACGAGTGGAGACATTTCTGTTTCTGGCAGCTAACTTCTGACTGCTTAGGTAAATCTGCAAGTTACGTTTCTCCGCACAGGAGTAAGTAGTCCCCATGAAGTCGGAGAAAGAATGCTGGATGAGGTTCATGCATAAATCCTGAGATTTCACAAGCTGGACTTCTAAAAAATCCACCCGATTTCACAATAACCACAGTCAGAATGTGAGGGATGGTGACCCTTTGGATTGGAAAGGATTTTTTTCAGGCTTGTTTCTGTTGACTCTTAGTTTGGGTATTTTTCTTCCCTTCCACATGTGACCCTCATTTTCAGGGTCATGTATGTATTGTATGTGTTGTATATCGGGAAATCTAATTTTCCAGAGCACACCACTCTCCCCTGCCGCTTTTTCTGCAGCTCTTACAAGGAGCAGGATAGCTTTCTCTGTAGCCCCTCTTTCCCACCTCTTTCCATACAGTTTTGGAGGCCTGTTGAAAGCAGTTCTTTATTCCCCCATCTGCTATTAATTGCCTCTCTCTCATGCTCTCTAACTCCCTCACTGCCCCTCGCACACCCCCGCTTCAGGGACAAACTTTGAGAGGAACTTGCAGTCCACTAAAGGCATCTATCACTGGCTAAATCCTTCTAAAAGACTGCCACTCTTGCTGAATGCAATTTGCTCTTTTCATGCCAAGGTTTGCTTCAGGAAATCCCCCCGATGAATTAAAAATATTGTTTTGCATTTGTTGGGACCTCTGCCCAGTGCTGCTTGCAGTGCACAAGCTGTGTTTGGTGCTAGTTGGGTCAAGATAGCTCAGAAAAATCTCATGGCTGGGTATTGGTGCTTCTAAGCCTGTTGGCTCACACACACATGCACACACACGCACATACACACTCAGCCTCTCTCTCCTTGAAACAGGAAACTCAACTCAGCATGTGGTGAGTAACCAAATATCAGCAAAGCCTTTCTTGCATTTTCTTAAATTCTGTTAAAAAAGAAATCTGAGAAGGAGAGAAAAAATCCTTTGTTAAAATAAACTCTTGGGTGTAAATAGGTCAGCACAATCAAAAAATCTGGGTGTTTAATGGAGAGATTCTGGCCAGGATTCATTGGCCACTGATTCAGTTGGAAGAAGTGAAGCTTTATGGTGCCTATAAGTTTTTAAGAAGCTTGGAAAAAGTTAAAATTACAGCAGATATTTGTGTGGACATGGGATGCAGGCCTGTGATGAAAGCAGGCACAATTCTGCTCAAATACATTGGAGCTGTGCAAGAGGTTTGGTTTTGGCCATAGAAATAACACAGGTATAGGTTAAACAAGGCCTGATTCATTGCACTTAAGTCCGTAGGGACTTGTGTGGTTGTCTGGATGGACTCTTTGTATAGCATACATCTTGCATACCCTGTGATTCATCTATTGAGGTCTGAGTTGTGGCAAAGTTCATTTTTTTTAAAAGAGAGGTATCATATATTGATTCAAAGTCTTCAAGAGACAGAAGACCCATAAGTCCTTGGGTTAGACTAGCCAAGGGTTAATTACCTTTATCTGCCTGAGCATACATCATTCTGCTCATTGCTCCTCATGATTGGCCTCTGCCCCCATGGCATGAAGTGGGTTTGGTGTGCCTGTCTCTCCTCAGCCTCACTTGTTGTACTGCCAGCTCTGCTATTGCAAAGTGAATGCTGCTTTTGTATCTGAGGTGATCAAAACAGAATGAAAGCTTTGGACAGCCACAGCACTTCCTGCTCACTCAGTGTCCAGCCAGAGATGATGGGAAACTGAGCCTGATACCACCCACTGGGAAAGGACCACAAAACTGGAGCATACTTACACAGTCTCCTCTCCTAAAATTCACAGTTTTGCACAGGGAACATTTCACACATACAGCTAGTTGCATTTACTCCTTTGATTTTTAAGGAAAAACTGCTAGAAAGAAGTTTGACATAAAATGAGATCCCTTTATTATTCAGCTTGAGAGGGTCTTGTGATTGAATTTTACTTCACCTTGGCTGAGGCAGATGCTTACATGGCTAGCCAGAGTTCTACACAAAAAAAAAAGAGCTGAATGTTGACATCAAAGTTTGGCCCACTGATCTTACCAAAGAGAAGGTATTTCCTGAATGGGGAGCAGCAAGAGCCATGTAGTTCGTACAAACTCCCGGCAAGAATATATGATGCTGCTGTTTGCAGAAAATCATTACCAGATGGCACAGTGATGGTGGGTGTATGCAAACCCACAGGGTGCAATAGGATGGATGAATAACATCTCTCTGCGGTACATTGCAAAGTCAAGGTGATGGCAAGCAAAGATCTTGCTTCACACTCGTTGGTCGTGCTCCGTTCTGCCTTTGTGCTGGGCATGGGCTCTGTGCAATGGGGAATGTACTGTGGGAATAGCTGTGCCCCCCAGGGCTTGAAGCCTCAGCCCTGAGCCTAGCAAAGGAGAGCAATGGCAAGGACAATTAAATCTTGGTTGGCCTTCTGCTGTGCTCAGCACGGAGAAGGTTTCTCTGGGTTTGTTAACACAGCTCTGATTCACAACCTGGAGTGGAAGGAGGCCAACAAGCACAGCACGCTATTCCTCTGAGCGAGCTGTTCCAGCTAAGAGGAAGCAAAAATTGCAGCACGCTCTCCCCTGAACTACTCGAGAGGTGCTCTGAGAGTTTCATTAAAATGTCATGCCATTTTAATACCTTTTGTGGTGAAGAGTGGGTCACTCGCATTGCCAGGGAAGTTAGTGTGTTGCTATGGTATTTTACCAAATCCTGGCTTCAGTTGCCTGGGTGGAAAACAGCCTGTGTATTCTGTGAAAAATTAATGTTAAAACCCCACCAGCTTTTGAGGATGGTATGGGACAAAATCTTTTTTTTTCAAATTTGTTTTTCAAGAGAGCCCTAAAGCTGAGTTGTGTCCTATGGAACAGTGCTGATCTGGGAGCTTGGGATCACATCCTTTTCCCATCCCAGCAGAACAGGCTCTTGAACTCAGGGTGGTGGTAGGACAACACCAGTGCATTTTTCTGACCATGACTTTTCCAAGATCAAGGTCATTATCTTCGTAGATTTGTTAATTTCTCATAATGGGTTGACTAAAAACTTATGCAAATTCATTTGTGTACGAACTACCTCCTACGTATGTCCATGAAGAAATTTGCACCTAACATCTGGTGAATTGTGTGACTTTTTGGATAGGGTTGTTAGAGTTACTCTTCTTCAGAAGGCAAAACCCACAAGAAACTGTGAGCATGGCTGCCCATAATGTGCTATTGTAGGGATGGTCAGAAAACAGACCTACTTGTGAAAATTTGCTCATAAAATGCAGGATTCACAGAAGGTCCTAAAGGATCTTTTATGACTGAGATGCATTGATCTCTGAACTGGAGGAGGCACGCGGCCTAATTCATTCAGAAAGCTGCTGATTAAATGATTAAAAGAGATTTTGTTTCCTGGCTTTTATACTTGTGCTGAAGCTATTTTTCTAGTCATAGCTGAGTCTCAGCCAGCTCCCAGAGATGCAGAAAATCAGATTTTTCTTCTTCTTCTTCTTCTAAACATCAGTTTTGTACAACAATTGAATTCCATTGGTCTGAGAGGGATTTGGGGAAAGCTTTTAATATTCCATATGGCTTTAGGATGCAAAGAATTTCCATGTAATGAAGTATTGTCTTCTGGACTTTTCCCTTTCTGCTTTACACTTAGCAGGTGGTATTCTAACACTAGCAGCTTGGGGCAGTTTAAATTTCATATTAGAACTGTACTATCTGAACTGAAATCCCAAAGGGAATTTTTTATCCCTTTTCTTTTCAGCATGTGTCAATGGAAACGGTCCTCTGAAGGTCAAGAGCAAGCGCTGTCCCTAAATATAAAATTCCTTTGGTTATCACAAAAGCAGTGTTCACCACAGGAAGGGACTGGACTTCTGAGAAGGGTGCAAGTTTTGATTTCATAAAGTTTATTTTGCAGAAGGGTTGTGGACACAGTCTTGGAGACTGGTAAGAATCAGTGAGATATTATCGGCCCACAGCAAGGTTTTATGTTCCAAGGCTCCTGGCATGTAACCTGGGTCCTTCGTTTCCATGCTACTGATTCTGATACTATGTTAAATAATAACAAGAGTAAAGAAGACTTTTATAACCACATTTTCCATTGCAGACATAAAGCAGATTATGCAGTCTGGTATAAAAGGGGCAAGCACAGCTTATAAAATTTATTTGAGAAAGGCCTGACTGCAAGGAAACTTATCTCAACACTCTCATCAGTAATATTACACTAGTGTAGCAGCACCTCTTTTTCATTATTGGGAACGCAAAAAGCCAGTTGGCTTGATTGCACATGGAATGGCCACCTCATAAATGTGCTGTAATCCTTGTCGCAAGAAGTTTTTAAAGGTTCTTGGTGGGAGCTGGTCGCAGTTTTCTTTCCCACTTTTATTTTAACCCGAAAGTTGTAGTGAAAATATTAAGGTACTGGTGTTATTTTGTTCAAGATTTTCATAGTTTTTGATTTTTTAGAATTCTTCAGTTAACATTATCTAGAAATAATATAGCTTGAAATATTTTTTCCTTTCTTTTCCTGTTTTCTATCCCAACTTTCCTCCTCCATCCTCTTCTACTCTTTTTTTTTTTTCATGGCATTAAAACCCCAAATAGAGGTGGAAAAGACCTCTAAGAGTAAAGAACTATAAAGGGAGAAAGATCAGTTACAGGAGAGAAGCCTGGGTCCAGATCCCTGCTCGGCTACACACCTTCCAAGAGAACATTACTGAATGATTCTCTGGCTTAGATTTTAAGCACCAATTTGAGCATGCATTTAAACCCAGACTTATCCAGTGTCCAAATTGTCTGGGAATAGGTTTAAGACCGCCTCTGAGTAAAGCTGGGAAGAAGCTCAGGTCAGCCTTTAGAGGAGACACAGTGTCTTGGCCAAGGTTCCCACCACTTGTCAGACACCTTTCAGCCTTCCTACGGGCACCACACGGCACTGATGGGACTGATGCTCCCCGCCAGGTCACAGCTGGTGCTGGCTCAGGCAGCCGACTGACAGATGTGGGGATGTGCCCCTTGGGCTCCTGGTGTTTTCTCTCCATCAGACTTGGGCCTCGCTCTCCTGGTGTGTGAATAGGGACATAAGATTTCCTTGCCTCAAGCACTATTTTGGAGAAATAATATGCAAAACCTGGGACGCAGTGAGGTACTACATTGAGAAGGGCCATAAAGCAGCTATGGCAGCTCCCTGTTGTCAAGGTAGGGAAAATGCTGTGCTGCCATCACGTAGAAGCCCATGGAGAGCTGAGATGGCTCTTTTCAGGTTTCTGGGAGGTCCTGCAGGCTGGCTTTATCAGATCCTCATGTTCCTTTATGAAACACAGATGCTGACGTTTGGAACATTTGTCTCCGCCAGTCACTGACACACAGGTGCCATATGTCCTGAACCAAACAACTGCACTGCAGCAAGCACAGGTGGAGGTGGGTCTTGCAGGGCACCTTTAGCCAGACAGGAGCCAGGAGATAATGGGAGGTGGCCCCTACTTCCTTTCCTCACATGCCTTGATGAAGTGCAAAAATATGTTTGGAATTTCTTCCTGAGCCAAGGCCTCTGTGTTTGTCAACAGCTTTGTTTTGTTGATGGGGAAAAAACATGGAATGGAATATCTTCAAAATTAGCAACTGAGCTACAAGAATGGAGCATGATGCAGCATCTGAGGAAGGCCAATGCAGGTGGGGCTTAAAAACCCAACTCAAGGAGTTCTGCCAGATGCTGAGAAGAAAGCTGAAAGCAAGTGAGTTATTCTGTTTAGATTTTCCACAGCATGAAATTCCCATAGTGTCAATCTTCATCTATCTGCTTGTTAGAGCCACTTGCAGAACGCCATAGCGAAGAAACTGCTCTTAGCTTTTTCTTTGGTGGGGTGAAGCCCAGTGGTGCAGCAGCAGAGGGAGCCTCATCTTTTGCTGAGCACTGCACTGAGTGTAGGGGTAAGCAGATTCCAATTTGTATGCCTCTCAGTGGGCTTTTCACAACTCTTAAAATTCTAATTAAACATTACTGTAAGTATTGAAATCAGTTTAAGAAAATCAGCTTAATCCATTGTTAGAAAAATCCTCGAGACTGTCAACTTGATGTTGTGTGTAGTTATTCAAGATCTAAAGCCCTGAAAAATAGACCTCACAAGAGAATTGGCAGCTGACCCTTAACTTCAAATGTCATTTCTTTTATACTGCAATATGAATTATTTTCTGTTTTACAAGCTTATGTCATTCACCCTGCCATGGACTGGATTTTTCATATATGTTAGTGACAAATTGTACTTGTTCTGCAAAATCCCAGGACTCGAGTGTTTTCTAGGTCCCAACAGCTGTCATCTTTTTCCCAAGGTACTTGAGAAATGTTCTCTGGAGTTGCTGTGAATCACAGATGTTTGTTCTGAAGGATAGGGTTGGTGGTCCAGGGCCATGTGTCAGGGCACCTTGATGAAATTCTACATGGGGGTCAGTTTCAGTGATGCTCAGTGTTAGAAGGAAGCATTTTCCTTACTGTTGCCCATCAGCAGAAAAATGCTAATTGATTTTTGAGGCCTCAGTCCCTGCTGTAGAGAAAGGCAACAGGAGGTGGAAAAAGGTTTTGTTGTCTTTCCTGGTAGTTCATTTTGCAGTCTCCAAGATCCATCTGCTTACAGGGAGTGGGGGACATTCAGAAAGAACATCTGTGAGTATCCCATGTGATTACACTTCCAAAGCCAATGGCAAAGACCTTGGCGAGATCCAGGGTTTTCAAACATGAGCCTTTTTTGCAAGTGTTTAGACAGATGGTTTGCTACTGTATGGAGCATCTTCAGGGAATTCACTCCTATTCTCAACGTTGCAATTACTGTAGGCTCAGGGCTGGGTGTCTCCTGCTGAGTTTCTGAACAGTGTTTGTTTTTGCTTGATGAAATTCTGTCTTAGATTTTTTTGTGATTATGCTATATTGTGTTCTGCCAGGCTTTGAAATGAGATCAAATTGCTTTTCCCTCAACATTCACTTACAAAACATATGTCGGCCAAATCTTGAAGTTCCTACTTGTGTACCGGTCACCCACCGAAAGTCAATGGGACCTTTGACTGAGTAAGCACTGTGTGAAGACCAAGTGTGAAGGTGGGGGGCATTTCTTGGCTGTAGAATAATAGCTTGCAGCAGCAAATATTTTATTTTCTCTGAAAGAGGTAATGGGTACACTGATGTTGCCTTTGATGAGATATTTTTAAGACAAGGCTTGACCAGCCCATGGTAGAAGTGGGCACTAGAGCTGAACGCTGTTCTCCAGTTTGGCAAAATGTTTATTTTTTTTTAAGTTGATTTCAGTCTAAACCAAACTAAACCCCAAATTAAGTGGTATTTCCAGTGATTTGTAGAATCTTGTCACCAAAACCAACAACTTCTGTTAATTTTGCTCACAATCTAGCTGTGAAATTGGTAAGAGAATCCATTTCACGGAGCAGTTGCGGAAATCTGACATCAGATGGATCAAGAATGCATGTTTGGGCAAAACTCTTTAAGCTGGAAAGATGTAAAACATAGTACTTTGTGCACAGTTAACTGGTGTTTTAAAATTAGGCTCTTGTAAGAGAAACATCCACTGATCTCTAACAGACACAGTGCAGATCACATCCCAACATTTTCACTTGCCAAATAGTACAAAGCTGAATATGAACTTTGAAATTCTGACCCTTTGTGAAGGTGTTTGCAGTGCTGTCCCTTGGATTTCGCAATCAAAGAACATTTAAGAGCTGCCACAGAACCAGGTTTCTATCAGAACCAGTTCTCTTTTTCATAACCAGGCAGACTTGACCACACAGCAAGGATGAAACTCATTGCTGAGAAAATAAATAGCACATGACTATTTAGATCCTTGAAAAACAAACTCGGTGGTCTTTGCCCTGGTCTGTCGAGGAGGAAGAATAGTACATTTTCATTCCTACTCCAAATATTTAGTAGATCTCTACACACTGCAGTCACTGTCCTACTGTCTATATTAATTGAACCAAACAGGGCTGATTTTGTGTTCATGTACCACATATGACTGCTCTGATGTCAGTGAAGTTCACATCAGTATTAAGCTGGTATGTTAATGGACTTAAGTCTAGATGCTATAAACACTTAGAAGATGTTGGAGTCTTTAAAATTGAAATACCTGTTATTACAGTGATTTAATAATTGTAGAAGGCAAGTTTATTTGTGTATAATTTTTAAGATTTTTCAGTTGAGTCTAGGGAAATGAGCCCTGATTTCTTACAGAAAAGAGGATTTTGTGTATGTCTGTGTGTGTCCCTGACACCTTTTGAATTCATTGGCTGACTTCCTCCAGATTTGTTAGAGAAGTATAGATGTCCAAGATAAGTAAGCCTCTGAAAGCAGATGGTTAGGTGAAAGAAAATTTTGTTGGGAGGACCTGACAGTAGGGAAAAGAACAGAACCAGAGTACACTTTATTAGAAATGAGAGAATCTATACGGGGAAAAACCCTCACAGATGTCTCAGTTGCAAATAAATTGTAGATATCAATGTCATTCATCTGTGAGACACAAATCTAAAGGAAACTGATTTCATTGATCCTGGTGCTTTCGTTTCTGCGGCACACCTAGTTTTGCATTCAGGTATTGGGATAAGAATAAGAAAACACGCTTTTCTGGAAAAAACAAAGCAACTTAAACATATTAGTGAGTATGGATCCTTTTAAAAAGAGCAGTGTTTTCTATTAGCAGAGAACTGAAACAGGTTCTGAATAACTGGGATCCAATAATCGTGTGTTGGGGAATACTGGGTATGTATCTCCCATTCTTCCATTCTTGGGGCCATTACCTGTTTTAAAAATGAGGTTAATGATACTTAAGTGGCTTGGAATGTGTTTTGACCACTGCAAAGAAATGATCCCTGAGATGTGTATTTAAAAGCTCCGTGTACTTTAAACTCTAGTTTCTTACTACTGTGGCATTAGACTGTAAGATCTTTGAGTTACACATTTTTTAATATATACAAGAATGGTCGCTTTAATTCATGCTAAAACCTGCATAGTCACAGAAAGAGTGAGCTTCTCATAATGCTCCCCTTTGTATTAAATTATGAACAATGAACTCAAAAGATACCATACATACCATGCAAGGCATGGGGAACAATTTGGTCTAGCTGTTATGCAGGTGAAGTTTGGATTTGTTGCTGATCTATATGATCCTGTACAGCAGATGAATGTGACTGTATGGTCTTATAAACAGCAGGGGGTTTGAGCTTCACTACACTTCTGCTAACTGGATACATATTGGTAAAGGGCATATATTTCTGTCAGATATTAAAATATAGGGAGGCTCTATGTTTTATATCTTTCCAAATCAGTCTAATAATTTCTTTTGTTTGAATAAAAAGTTTGAGGAAAACTTTTTCCAGAGCTAATATTTCTGGAAGCTTTTAAGGAACACATGAAGCTTTGATGACGTCATTAAAAACATTAAAGATGTGTTTGAGTAAGGGTTTCTGGAAAGGTTTAAACCATGAAATGCTCTGTTCATCTGTAGAGCAAGAGTTCCTGGATGGGTCTGTTGATTCTCCACGTCACTTGAATGTGAAAAGTTTTATACCATAGCCAGAACCCAAACTTAATTTTCTCTGGACCTAAAGCTCAGATGTTACATGGCACAGGAGGGTTAGGGATGAATATACTCTGAAAGATTTACCATGGCTTTGCCCCAGCTCTGGTGAGGAGGCCACAATGGCTTGAGGTAAAAAATATGCAATTTTCTGGGTAAGAAAATATACTTTTTTTTAGTAAAAAAGTAGGAAAATCATTCTAACATGTTCTTTAAAGAAATTAATCAGATACTGGCCAAATTCCCCCCAAATTCACGTGGTTACATTAAGGTCAACTGGGGCCCAATTAGCTTGTGTTTGCTTCCCAGGGTCATCTGATCTTGGCAATTTTCATCATTCCAATAAAATTGGGTTTGATTTCTGGTGCAGAGAGAGCAGCTGTGATTCCAGGTCTTCAGCTTTGTCTAATTCCAAGGAGCGGTGTGCAAACAAACTAATCATCTGAGATCTTAGCAACGAGCGTGGGGAAGTGTGAGTTATGCGCATCAGTAACTTGTGCAAGGGAACTAATTAGGAGCAGATGCTCAAATTTTCCTAATGTTTATATGAGGAGAACAAATTGCCCGCTGGCAGAAACAGCCATCTGTAAAAATGGTGTTCCAGTCTCATAATTTTAAATGTTCTTCTTGTATTCTTAATTTGCATGTACAAAATGAATTGCAGCTAGAGACATTCAATCAGCAATGGGTCTGAGTGCTTAAGGTCTGGACCATGTCACCCAGCAGTTCTATGAGACCATCACAGATTCTGCTGAGGATTTGGTGTCCGTGAACCAGTGTTTGTAAAAAAACTATATCTATTTCCTCAAAAGATAGCATGCACAGAGGATCTTACAAAATCAACAAAAGTAGGAAATGTTAGTCTTCTCCGATTCCCTAGAAAAGTAGTAAGAATTTTCTGGCAAATAAACGCTTCACTCTCCTTTTTTCAGTTCCACTAGACAGGAGAAAATAAACGAGTCATTAAAACATTGGTGTCATGCAGGTGAGTAATGTTCTCAAGGTATGAAAACACATCCCCTCCCCTTCGCAGAATCCAACCTCTTTTAAAAACAATGGATACTAAAGTGTTTAGGGATCTCTTTGTATAAATTGTGTAAGTTCCACACAGTGAAAGACCTGCCCATTCCCACAGATGTCAGCTGGGACATAAAAGCTTGTTTTGGCTGCACTCTCCAAGTCCTCCTGCTGTGGGCTAGAATGCTTCCCTGCCCCACCTGTGTGCTGCACTGATTGATTGAAAACCAGACCGCAGACCATAGCCTGCAGAAGCAATTACTTGTCTCTCAAAATCAGTCTGCTGTAGCTCGAAACTGACTTTCCAGAAGGCCCATGAGGAGCATTGTGGTAGCATTGGGGTAGTTATTGGGAAGGTTATCCTCTGGGGAAATCTTGACCCCACCAACCAAGCAGCATGGGAGTGCTTGACTGCCAGCTGTTGCCTGCCAAAGACTAAACCAGTTGTTTTTAGCTCAATGGTGTTACTGCAACACTGCTGAACTCGCAAGGGAGCCATTGAGTCTGACTTGTGTATCACAAGCCACTCCATTGTGCAAAGTTACTCCTGGACGGAGTTAAATAAAGTGTGGTGGCAAGAAATGTCTTCTCCAGGGTGGGCTTCAGCAATGATCTGAGTACTCCAAGACGTGGAGACATCCTCCAATTTTGTAGGTAATTTTCTTCAACATCTAAGGACAGACATGGATTTTAAAAAAAAACAGTATGGCTGCATTTCTAACTGGAATTTTTATGCCTTTGATTTGTCAAAATCAGCTATTGGTCTGTGTTACTGTTATCTTTTCTAGATTAAAAGAATCTGTCAGTGACTAATAGATTTGAGGATATTCAGGCACCAAAACCAAATCACCGCTGAATGTTCTTTTTGAGAGGCTGAGTATGTGAATTTCTTTAGATGCCTTGCTACAGGAGAATATTTACTGATGACATATGAGTGGCTGCAGCCTGTGGACTTCTCCTTCTCTTGATGTCTCTCAAGACCTGCTTTCTCCAGCTCTTAAGCAATTTCTGTGGTTCCTTTCTGTTTCCTTCCTAAATCTATCAATATTTTCTGAAAGGCACACAAATTTGTAGCATGCAATTATTGCAAATATGGGGAAAATAATTTCTCTTCTGTCTCACATGTCCTCCAGTTGCACTTTTAGCCATGGCATTTGCTCTGTTTTGCCAGAGGAGCATGCTTGGAACTTAGCCTGTGTTGTCTGCTCTGACTGTATAGCTCCGGTAAAGTCTTTGCTTTCCTCTTGTATTTTTTTATTGCTCTGCTTGCCTGCCTTCTTCCATCTGTGGAACAAGTCTAAGATTTCCTGGGTCTCAGGAAATGCCCGTCACTCAGTTCTCTAATAATTGCATTTTCCCTAGACATCTTCATTATCTCTATTAATTTCTGTTTTGTTTAAATGGTTCCACCTTAACAATTGATCCAGTTTTTCATGTCTTTATTTTTGGATGATTAAGGAAAGTGCTTAGTAATGTCCAGGCCAATATCAGTGGGGCGGCTATCCCCTGCCCCCTGTCATACCTAGGCTGGTGTTTCTCTGATGCTAACAACTTCCCAAAAGAGGCAATTCTCCATTTCTCCAGCCATTTAAGATGTGCTTTTGTGGTGCCAGAGTACATGAGGGACCCATTGTGCCAGACCTTCCTTTAAGAAGAAGGCTGGTCCCCAAGGAGCTTGCAATAAGAGGTACAAGAGTTTGGAAAGCACTTGCCTACATTACCCAGAGAGTTCAAGACCTTGGTTTCCTGGGCAGACACTGCCATCTGCAACACTGAGGAGATGACTCCTTCTATTTTTCTGACCTTTGGCTGCAGCTGTCAAAAAGTTACACTGGGCAGTCTGCTCAACTCAGAGCATCCCCAAACAGCACCAGCAGTGCTGCCAGCCCTGGTGGGGATTGTGGTGTTCTGGGAGCCTGCCCAGAAGCATTGAGGGGAACCTGCAGAAGGCAAGCAGGGTGCTGCTCTGCTGTGGCTCACAGTGCTGCTGTGGGTGCTTTCCCTGTGGGTAAGAGCAGTGCTTTCCCACTGATGCTGACTGAGGAATAACTCAATGCACACCGTCTCTGCATTTAACTAGTATCTCTAGTTACTCTTTTTCATATTATATTTTCTCCTTCATTTCCAAATCTGATGTTGATTTCCCGGGGATGTGTTGCCACTGGGCTTCCAGGGATGTAGATCAGGCCCTTAATTACTCCTTTCATTCTTAACTCTGCTACAGCTGAAGTGAAGACTTTCAAAGCCCCTGGAGAGATCTGTTTGCTCATTTCTCAACTAATTAAATTTTTCCTTGGCAGTTTTGACATTTCAGTCTGCAGCACCTTTTTTTTCTTTTTTTTCCTCAGAAGCAAAGCTAGGAGGCAGATCCTCAGAAGATAAGAAGTGTCACACATATATTGACTCTAAACCAGAGGGTCTTATCCCAGGGCTGAATCTAAACCAAGCTTTCTCCTCTCCCATTCTTCAAAGGCTCTTTTACCCAGGAGGGACAGAAATCAATGGAATTGCACTGAGATGTTCAGAAATACAATGATTTCTAGCAGGGAGGATTATCAAATATTGGATCAATTTGCTAGTTGATGTAGGAACTTGTGAACTCTCAGTTCCTCAAAGTGTTTGAATTAAAAGCAGGTACCTTGCCTTACATGTACCCTGAATCAACCACATGTAGGTGCATTGATGGTGGAAATCTCTTTGGAAAAACCCATGGCTAGCTTCAAGCAGTTGAGAACAGACTATTATAAAATCCTATGCCTTAAAATCTCTGGATAACAGACAGTAGCATGGATAGAGCTGCTCACAAGCAGAATTTTGAGTGTAAGACCTCTAGGATAGGATGTGTAATTTTTCCACTGTGTTAATAGAATCTCTAAAAAAAAGGTACTAGTTGTACCAGCACATCTCAATAAATTCCAGTGTTACCTAAAGTCATTTTCTACCAGCCTGGGAAGGCTCTGCTTTGCAGGCATTAAGTTGGATTCTCTCAGCTGTCTAGCCTCATTTTCAGCATTTTTTTCCCATTTCAGGACATTGTGGTTCAGTTTTGTCATGTGTTCCTGGTATTGTTTTAGGCAAAGGCAAGAGGTGGCTGTCTAAGGATTTTCTGACCTCTGTAAATACAGACATGGCTAAAGAGTGCTAGTTGCTGAAAAGGCCAAGAGGACAAAGACAAGTCAGGGTTAAGTTCATAAGTTGGTTGAGTTTAAAGATCCCATATGTGGGTTTTATGGAACCATGTTTTTCAGTTTTAAAAGATTTTTATTAAGTTTTCACAAAATACAAATGAAAAGTCATAAACAAAACCCAGGATCCTGCTCAGAGTTACCCTGAAATAAATCTGGAGTAACTGCCTTGGAGTCAGGCAATGTCTCCAACTTTATGTTGCTGGGGCTAAAAGGAGAGCCTCACCCCATGAGTATTTTCAAACGTGCAGTTATAAAGCATGCAATGTTCTCTTAATAATTTAGACTAAGAAATTTACAGGCTGAAGTTCACTATGGATTGAGTTTAACCAGTGATGTTTTGATTTAAATGCTCTTTTGGATCCACGTGTCATAGGAATGGAATGTGTCCAGTGACCCATGCAGACTTTCCTGTGCCTGTTATCAGCGTCACAGCTAGTGGTCCCCAGGCAGCAGGAGTTTGTCCTTGTGACACCTCAGTCAAACAGGAAATCATTATATTCTCTGGAGAAATTGAGGTACATGGTGATGAGAGACTTCCTCAGAGTCACCAAGGGCCGCCTTTTGTAGGGTGAGGGTAAAACTCTTATTGACTTCACCATGGCCAAGATTTCTCCAAGGTCCGTCGAGGTCTCAGAGAAGTGTTGAGTTGGAGAGGAATTATCAGGGCAGCTACTGTCAAGAAGTCAGGTCAGGATTTTTCAGTTGGATTCCAAGGAGAACTGAAAAACCTGGGTCCTTTTTGTCTTTCCACCTCAGCTGCTCTGTCTGTTCCACTTTAGGAAGAGGTCGGTGTTAGCCACAGCATGGGCTACCTTGGCTGATAGCACCTCTTTTACAGGCCAGGAACTGACCTTTTTTTGTTCTCATTTATCTGGATTTGGTTAGCATTATTAGGGTTTGTTTCCCTTATTTCAAAATTTCATCAATAACATCTTCTCTTGAATCCTTGCAGTCTTTTCCTTGACACCAGAGGATTCTACAGTGTATTGTAGAGGGTGAGTCTCCCCACAGAGTTAAATTACATGTAGAAACTGAACTCCTGTCACTCTTGCAATGAAGGGAAGACTTGGCAGCCAAGCATGGATTTCACCCAGACACCAGCCCTTTCTTCTGAGTGCTCTGCTCTGCAGGATGTATTCTTTCCATTACAGCCTCACTCCAGGACTCGACAAGGGCACTGTGAGAAAACCACTGTTGTCTCTTACATCAGATTTAGAGTCTGCAGTGCTCAAGCCATGAAAGCTCCACAGAGGCTGGGCAGTCAAATCCACGGAAATCAAATGAGAATTTGAGTAAAGCCCCTGGTTAATAAGTCTTTCTCAAGTCCAATAAACATAACTGGAAATAAATTGCATCCATACATCTCACAGTTTGATTTACATTAAAATGAAAACACAAGAAAGGCCTGCCATTGACAAGTTCAAACAATGCAAAATTCTGCACAGTTTGTGTTTATCCAACTGTAATTTATAGCTCAAATATTCCATTGAGATAAAAATAAATCAATAATAGTACACTACTTGCAATTTATCTTGGAGTCGTTTAAAAAACCAGATGATTGTTTTCCTATGCTGGTAGTGTGGGTCTATCACAAAAGCCATCACTTGTACAACATTTCGCTGTTCAAGGCCCCAGCAAAATGTCTTCTGACAAAGGGCCTCTTTTCACAGTTCAGACAGCTTCGCTTCTGTTCGAGCCTCAACCTTGCCAAGTTCCTCATGTGCTCAGTATCTGAAATAAGACCATCACTCAGCTCTAGATTTAATCTCTGGGTGGATTTTTTACTAAAGGGCTTCGATCATCAAGCCCTTTAGTACCAGCACTGTGCCAAGGAGGTGGGTTTGGAAGCAGTGGAGGAGCACGTCTGTGCACCCCCTGCCTGCTGACAGGAACGGCCGATTCAGAGCTGGTAGCACTGTTATTCAATAAATACTATTGGATGCAGAAGAGAAAGGAATTCTCCCCCAGTCTCTATGGCTCCTATGGCTCTTGGCAGCATTTCTGAGGTGAGTGAGTCATTAGCAGCTGCTCGGGAAGGGAGGGAAGGCTGAGCAGCAGCATGCCATGGCTTCTAGCTGGGCTCCTCCACCCTTCCAGGAGTTCAAGTGGGTTTTTTTTAACTCAAGTGTCCAAGGTTATAGAAGAAACCTCGGTGCTCCAGATTGTGTGTTGTCTTTGGGCTTGGCCGAAGTGAGGAGGATCATTTAATATTTGCCAGAATGGTGATTATTAGAGTCATAGAAGACCTCTAGAGAACATCTAGTCCAAGCCCCTGCTAAAGCAGGTGAGTCCTGAAGAACTCCAGAGATAGTGATTCCAGGGCCTCTCTGGGCTGCCCTCCAGAGCTTGTCCTCTGGGCTACTCCTGCAGCAGGCTCCAGACACAGAAGGATATACACACCTGCTACGATTGGGAAAACTCCTGAAGCAGAAAAGAGAATAAAAGCTATGTTTGTTCATCTTAATGTGGCAAGTTCTGGCCTTCTAGGAGGCTGGTGGCCCTCTCCTGCCCCTTAGCCTCATATGGATACTGTCCCATTTTTTTTTGGTGGGGAGGCAAGAATTCACTGGGAAATCACTTCAGTTCCACTGTCTGTAGCAATAGTCAGCTTTATCAAGTCTGACTTGGAGCCAGAACTACTTTAGGTCATTCATGCTAGGGTCAAATCTTTGCTGAACTTAGCATTTTCCACCAGGATCAAGATATCAGCCCTGATGTCCCTACTGGGTTTCCCATACCCTTGGCTCTCAACATTAGCTCCCAGAGCACCTTAACAGCATGTCCAGTTGTCAAGGCACAAGGATGCTGTTAACATAGCATCCAACTAAATTTTATGCATCAAAACACTGCCTGCTATGTAGTTGGGTAAGCACCTTTCAAAAACCACTGCACAGCTGCACATCTCACACTCCTCTGGGGTGTCCCTCACTCTGGCCTCTGCGTGGTTTGCAAATGTGGGCAGCTTTTTCCTGGGTGGTCCTTGGTATCTGCCCTCGGTACCCCTCTGCTTTTGTTGTGGCCATGGCATCCCTCATCACCTCTCCCTTCCTGAGAGCCTTCCAGCATGGGAATCGGGCAGGATTTCCTGCTGCCTTTCAACCCATTCAGAGCTTTGAGGGTGTGAGGGAGCCGGTTCCTTCTGAGTGCTTGTCCCCACGCCAGTCAAAGCCCTGGGGACAGGGCTGGCTCTCGGCTGCCTCCAGCATTCACACCTCTGCACTGGGCCTGCACACCCTCGTGGCCACTGCAGGCATGGTCTGTACCTGCAAGAAAACAGGGTGACTCCCTGCTCTGGACATGATTTACCCCCTGCCCAAAGCACTGCTTGATATTCAGACACTCACAGACAGTTTGTTCACTGCCTTTCTCCCCATCCTTACAGTTCAGTTCCCCTCAAAGCTCCTTACTAGGGCTTGTACCTGGATGTTGGCATGAAAACCCTTTTTCTCTAATGCACTGAAAAATGCATTCCTCCACCTCTGTCTCTCAGTCAAGACAAGCACAGCCTGTTATTTGAGTCTGCCACCAAAGTGGACAACAGGATTCTGAAGTTTGATAAAATTCTTCCCAGCCCAGGCACCTCAGCCTCGTATTTCAGAATGGGGCTGGGCTTTTTCTGCTTCACACACTGCCAGCAGCAACAGCAATTCTGAACTTCCTTTTCAAGGAACCCTGCATATGGCATATGAGCCCATATGAAACAGCCCTTGCCTGTTATTACCACATCCTGCTTCTGAGGGGAAATTTGTCTGGAATTATAACTGCCCTAGTAAAAGTTGCCACCTTATCCCAGTAAATATGTGGACAAACAAAGCTAAATTTTTCTGTGATGCTGTTCAGCAACTTAGCTGTGTTTACAAGTACTTTCTTGTTGATATCAGCACACAGACACTGAGCTGAAGTTGGATGGGTTTTGTGGAAATCGTTCTGGGGTGTCCTTCATAGAGAATTGTCTGAGAAGGGATGGAGCAGGCCGGGCTCAGCACTGGGTTGGTCCCACCAGCAGCCCCCTGCTGCTTTCTGCCCCACCCCTGCAGGCAGCTCCTCCAGATCGACAGTTCTTCTCTTTTCTCTCCCTCTGTTTTCCTCGGATATTGTTGACATATTTCAGATTCCCCTTCAGTGTGGGAAAAGGGAACTTGGGCCCTTGCTCAAGTCAGCTTAATCCAGGCCCTGCAGGCAAGGAAGGTGCCTCCAGCTAAGGTCACTAGGTGGGATTGGCTAACCCAAACTTGCTTTCTTCTTTCTCTGCCCCAAACCATCACATAATTACCTATACTGTGATCACAGGACTTTTAATTAACCAGCATTTGGTAAAGATCTTTTGAAAGTTACAAAGTTTATTAATAAACTATGAACCTGGATTCTTATCGTCCAAATTTCCTGTAAAGTTCAATGTTGAATCTTTGCTTTAACCGGGCTCGTTTGCCTGATACCAAATTCGTGACAGATAGCAAGAGTTTGCCATGGACAAGGACTGTGCATTGTGCCTGTGTCCCAGCAGACGAATAATTAGGTTCCTACATTGAAATGTAAGCATAGTCCTACTGATGTTAGTAGGACTTGAAGGTATATGCTCTGTACTTCAGGCACATTTCTTGCCAAACTGATATCCAAACTCAGTCTGGTCAAACGAAAAGCTTATTTAACATATTTAATTTGTTTCTTGTTTCTGGCCCTGTTTCCTTTGAAGAATCCATTTTTCTTTATTTGTTCTTGCCCTTCTTGCTGTGTGGTACCCATTCCTTTCCAGTGCTGCCTTCCTGCAGGGGCCTTATCCCTCTCCTCCACAATTCATTCCTCTTCCACCTTCAACCCTCCGCAATTCCAGTGCTGCTCCCTGTAGTTCATCTTTTGTTCAAGAATTAGCAGCATCTACATTTGTGCTCTTAAGTGCAGTTAGCTTAGGCTTGCTTGGGAGCTGGGAATTTGAAGAAATGCTGTTGTTGGAACAAAATGTTTACAATGCTTTTCTGGAGTTCCCCTTTATCTAGAGTCTGTCCAACTGCTTAATCCAACTGTGGTCAAATACGTAATGATATAATTAACTCTGACTGTTGCGGATAATTCCTGCTCTGTAAATTTCATCTGATTACTCTAAAGAGTTTTACCTGCATAAACTTCAGAGCAGCACTTTGTGATGGGTTAGAGGTTATTCACTGTGGTGCAGCAATGTGGCCACTTCTGGTGAGGAGCATAGCAGCTGGATAAATGCATTTGGCAGTCAGTCATTGGAAATACAGGACATGGATCTAACCAAGCCATAATAGAGACTTTAAGGAGGTGGAGTGGAGACATTTAACATCTTGAGTTACACTTAGGGTAGAACGTCCTGTTCCTGCAGCACTCACAAGATAATGCCACAAGATCCTCAGAGCAATTAAGACATCTGCTTTATACCCTTGTCAGGCAGGTGACTCTTTGGTAATACACCACCCTCATGAAATATGGTAGAGCTTATGATCACTGCACAGGAAAAAGGGCTCTTGTTTTGTGGCTACATTTATGTTACTTGTCCATTAAAAATACAGATCTAGCTCTGTTAATGGAAGCTGACATGATCACGGCCAAAAGTAATATGCCTGCAGGCAGGCCAAAAACATATTTATAGCCCATCATTAAGACGATTTGGGAAACTAATATGTGTTCTGTGTATACATACTGTACTTAATTTTTCTCCACAACAGATGCTTATCAGGGATTTTCTCTATATCTGTGGCAACAAAAAAAAAAAGGGAAGGAAAAAATCCCAAACTGACATTATTTATTATATTGCCATTGAAAAAAGATCATGAAAGTAAGTTGTAAAAGCTATTGGGCAACATTAAACTTGTGCTGCTGAGTTCACGGGCTGTCTCAGGGGACTCTGTGAACTCCTGCAAGCCGGAGAGCTGGAATCTCTTGCACAGTTCTTGGGCACCGTCTTTGTTTTTGCAGTTTACAAATTAGTGGACTTGAGGGTAAGATAAATTATGAATGGGGGGAGATTTCAGACTAGCAAAGACTGTGGGTCTTTGTGGTGAACTTCAGGGTTATTGTTTCTTCTGTCATGGCTAAGATGTTTTCAGTAACAGAAGCCCAAGATGGGGGGTAAAATTGTCACCAGAATGGATGTGTAAATAGAGCCATGTGAACTTTTCAAACAGTTGCGTTTTTTCACTGGCGTGGAGTGACTGCAACATATAAATTGGTATCAAATTTGCAAACTTCTTTTGCCCAAGTCCCCCTCTTCATAAAAAATTGAAAACATCTCCTTTTGGCATTTTCTGAGAAAAATATTTTAGTTCCTTCCTTATAAATGTTCTATGTAAGTGTTGAATTTGTTTTGCTGTAAAATAAATGCTTTAAAAAACCCATGAAGAATTAAACAAAAGGTGATTTGGGGTCAATCCCAACAAATTTTCTTTATTTTTAATTTTCATCTCATAAAAAATTAAATGAAAATATTTTTTACCAGGTGGATCCACATCATGTTCAAAAAATGTAGTTAATTATATACTGGAACAACAAGTGAACTAAAAGTCTGTTATTTACTGATTTTGTGCAGACTTCTCAGAATTAGTTCAGATGACACAGGAAAGTGGTACAAGTCCACTTTTACATTGTGTCTTTCCTCTTTTACCAAATAGAACAAATCTGCCCTTGAGGCAAGAGGCAGAGGGGAATTTGGGGCCAATTTTCAAAGCATTTGTCATTGATGGTTACTCTGGGACAGCTAAGTGGGAGATGAAAATCAGGCCAAAAGAGTCATGCAGCAGGAAAAATGTTTATTGCATTAGCAAAGGTATAAATCAGAGTGGGCCAAACTGTGTGAAATCACTGAATTCTCAGGGGGTTAAAGCTTTTAATTTTGTTTCAATAAAGGCAACAGAAGTAAGGAAAGAAGACAATTCTTCTGAGGTCAAAACCTCTGGTGTTTCTAGAAATTGCACAGGAGAAATGGTCCCATGCAATTCCCCAGGGCTGCAAAGGGACTGACAGTAAGCTCACTTTATCTTGTTTTTAAAGCTCTCCAAAAAGAAATTTATTTTGTGATTAAAGGAGGAAACAGAGCTGCACACTGAAGCTCTCTCAGGAGGTATGCTGTCACCAGAAAGGCTCTGTTGGGAATAAAAACTTTCTCCCCAAATCAAGCAAACAGCAGCTGACTGAGTAAAAATGAAGCCTGGCCTTATTAATGGAACAAATCCCATCAGGGACCACTGGTTTGTGTTGATGGGGTACCCACTAAGCGTGATATTGTCCTCACTCCTTGACTGGAGTCTATACAGACTTAATTTGGTTTCTAAATATGGCTGTGGGGTTTTATTAGACATGTTCTGTCAGGCACAAGATAAATACCTGTGATTTACAGACACTGTTGGAGGCCCATGCTGTCTGTAGGGCTAAGACCATTTTACCATCATTATGCACCACTGGTAACCAGAGTGTCACAGAGATCTTGGTTGGCGCTCCTCATGGAGAGTTTTATTTTGTACCTAAAATTATGATCTGAGCCCTCTAGAGAAATATAATACATCCTCTGCAAATTCAGCATTATTCCTACAGGCAAAGGATGTTCTTCCTGAGAACTTACAAGTAAACCTGTTGAATAGTTTATAAGATAGAAGCAATTAAAATTTTGCTCCATTAAGTGTGTATTACCTACAAATTTTGTTTTTCCTAAATGTTGCTAATAATGCAAAGATGCTCAGAATTTCAGATTTATGGGAACTTGTCAACATGCCATGTTTGGAAACATCCAACTGTAATTATACTCAACAGCAACTGCTTCTTTTTGTTGTGGGTGAAAGAGCTATGGGAAGGGTAATGTCAGCAGCTCAGGAGGAAGTTGTCACTGTGCCTCCAGGGACAGATTCAGAGCTCAGCATCTCTCCATCCTGACTGCTTTGCTTACATGGAGGTCACCAGCTCTGGTGCCTCCCAGGCAGCAGTCACCAGTGCGGGGTGCTCTCAGTGGAGGTGACCCTATGCTGTTGTCACCACCATGTAAACATGCTGGGAAATCGAGGCAGCTGCAGCCCTTCAAAGTGTTTGGTGCAGTGGGTTTGACTGGTGAAAGCATTTGCAGCAGAAAAGGGGATAACTAGCATAGTGCTTTGCCACACAGTCTCAGCAGCTTTTCCTTGAGCTGCTGGTGTCCAGAAATACTGCTGCTCCAATCTGGCTGTGGAGGTGTGTTCAGCACCAAATAAACGCTCACTTGCTGAGCTTTTTCCCTCCTCCGCAAAATCCAGCGTCTCCCTGGAGGTATCCCAGGAAGAACCTTTCTAGGCCATCACAAAGGCTGGGTGTTGTACTGCAATGTATGGCATTCAATTCCTGAATATTATCAGGAACCTAGAAGCACTCAAGAGATTTCTTAGAGCAGCGTGTTCCTGTAAATGACACTGCTTGAACCATCACTGGGATTGGGACCATGACCTTTAGTGCAGAAAGTGTGAGTCTGCCTTGTTTGAGAGGAAAGATGAAGCTTAATGCTTAAACTTTTTCAGCGTTATGTGGATTTAACCACTAGAGGGAATGATGACAAAGTTCATACATTTTGCTTGCAGTCAGACTATCTGTTTTGTGTACCAGGCACGACTCCACCAGCTCTCCATTGCAGCGAGGTGCCCTGGCCACGAGAGAAGCAATCCTCACCCACACCAAGTGAGTGAGTTGCACTCACCCACGCAGAGCTTCCATTTTCCTACTGTGCACCCACAGTGTCATGTGTCCTTTTCACTTGAGAAGACATTTCCTAGTGCTAACTAAATCCTACCTACAGTGCTGGAGCATTTCCATTAGTGAAAAACAGGAGTCTTCCAAGAAGGTTTTCTGTCCTTGCCATCCTTGTCTGTCTGGATTTATCTCACTGTGTTAGAGAAGTCTCAGTCACCCAACCAAAGCAGCAAAACGCTACCACAGTGCAGAACTGTGGAATGAAGGAGACATGTGAAGTGGAGGGATGGTGGGGAACTAGCAGGCTGGAAGCATATTTATTTCACCAGTAACAAGCCCTGGTTTCAGTTATCCTGGGTCTCACAGTACTTGCCAGAAGGAATATTCAGTGGAGAGTTGTGTTGTAGGTCCAGCAGAGTGAATGTATATCCATATTAACACAAAGCAGCTCTGAATGTCATAAACACATGAATGACCAAGTCTCAACATTGAGTGCATATTTAGTTTCATGCTAATGCAGTAAATAAAGCCAACTTTTTACTGTATGCTTTCGATATTTGATAAAGTGATCAATACGTTTTTGTATCTCATAGTTTCTTCCAAAGCAAACATCTTAAAACTGCAGCATAGGTGCTATTGGAAACTCAAACTGGCCTAATAAGACAATTAAAAGAACATATAAGTCACATGCAAGGATATAATAATGTTGTAGCAACATAAAACATGTACAAATACATAATTACTTGTGTTACTCACACATGCTGCTGCAAATGGCTTTTCAATTTCCTAGGTCACAACAGAAACATTTTCAACATTACATTGTGACCAAAGATGTTGATAAACATAATAAAAATTATTTGCTCACCCCCCTCCCAACCTAAATCATTAGCCATAATTATGTTATCATTTTCTGCCTGTTTCCAATGACTCCGTAAGCCATGTAACTCCTGGAAACCACTCAAAAGTGGTTGTCTCTCTGGCAAAAGTATAACATGACTATTTCTATTTTAAAATGTAGTATTTCACTAGTGTTTTGGTCTTCTGGCAGGTGATGCATCTGGAATGACATCTACTGTGAAGAAAATCTTTAGCTGGAAGTTTGAAGTATCAGCTCGTGTACAAATCTTTGGCCTTTTAGTAGTCCCTGCTCTTCTGGGAGAAGGGGCTTGAAAGAAAATAGAATTGCTGCTTGATGAGAAAAATTACCCTCACATTACAAGGCTCCTTGTAATTCCTGTAGGACCTGGCTAAATGTCTTGCTCTCCCTGTGCCCCTATGTCCAATGGTCCAAGAAGGGCCATCATGGCATGAAGGCAGGCCACCACCACGTGCGTGCAGAGCCCTGTCTCCTGCGGGGTTGGGTGGTGGGGTCAGCTGGCATTACAGCTATTATTAACACCCTCCAAACCTTTCATGTCCCATCTGATTGCAGGCAGGAGCTTGAATACTTGAACACAAACTCTCAGATGACAGCTTTGATGGACATGTCATTTTCTGACCTCATGTCTTTAAGGACAGTTTTATCCCCATTGTCCCTGGTAGAGCTGGGGGCAAAAACATTGAAACATGAGTTTTCCCTGATAGGCAGTGAGCTCTGTGTTTTATTTGCAGCTTTGATACTTTAGACTCACGTTTCTTGTATTTCCTCAAATGGATACTTCACTCCAAGATAGCAGTTCTACATGTCCATTCAGTGGGAGAAAAATGCTGCCTCAGGAGGACATGAAGAAGTACGTAACCATGTATGGGTTCAGGGTTGTGGGGCTGCTAATTTTAAAAGTTATATAACTGAAGCCAACTCCTGCTGCCAGCAGCACTTTGCAAAATAATTGTGTTATTAGAGAGCATTTGAACCAGGGAGTACCTACAGACATTTTTAAGGTTGAGCCCCACTTGCTGGGGGATACCTGGGGAATGTGAATTGCAACCCCATAGAGCTGCATTTCTGGAAAGCAGGACAAAAGGATGAGAGAAACGGAGAACATGGTAGGGCAGGGAAGATAAATGAAATAGGAAGTTTCAGAGTGGCTGGACTGATTTCCAGAATCGTGCAAAATTTGATAAGCAGTTTGGAAGACAAATAACAGAGAGAGTTTTTAATGCACCAGGCCTTTTCCCCTGGATAGCTGCAAACTGAAGGTTTCTGGCTTTTCACTTTGAAAGGAAATTTTTCATTTAGAAACAGACGTGATAAAAAGCCATATTTGCAGAGTTAAAGAACATAAAAGCAAAAGGAAACTCTGGATTTAAGATTTAGTAAAAATTATTTCCCCCCTCCATTTATCACACTTTTTGCTTTTTGTTTTAGTCCAAGTCTGCCACTCCCCCTGTCTTTTTTCCCAGCTCGTGATTTCCCAGTTGCTCACCAGCTGACCCCTCACTCAGCTCTCTCTGGCCTCTCTGCTGAGTTTAGCACAGTTCAGCTGTGGACACTCCACCCAGGAGGAGTAGTGGTCACAAGCCAGCGTGCCCAGCATGCTCCATATCTGACCTTGGCTCTGTGAAAACTAAACATCTCATGTGAACTGGTTGTTCTTGGCTCCTTCTATAGCCACTGAGGAGAGAGAAGCTTCTCCAGAGAGTGCTTTCCTCTTCCCTGTCCCAGCTGCAGTGGGAGGACATGCCCTTGTGTCCCTGTGGCCTATGGAAGCTCAGTACAGCGAGTACATTAAGTATGAGGCGCTGGGTTTTTACTTCTAGTGCTCATTGCTCACTCTGCAATCTTGCTCCGGATGAAAGCAGCGGTGGAATTCAACATAATTACACTCACTGGGCACATTGTAGTCACAAAAAATTAAAGCTTTTTCACCAAGCAGACCACAGTGAGCAGAGCTCCTCTTCCCTAGAAGGATTTCAGGGGCATCATGGAAGAGCTTCAAGCACTCACTGGGAACTTCTGCCATCACATGCAGCCAGCCTCAGCACCAGCCATTCATCTTCTGGCTTCTGCACTGCTGGGGTGAAAGAATTGTACTAAGGACCAGGCTGACTCATGAAGCCTTAACTCCTTCCCCGATCCCCCAGCTGAATAATTCAGGTTATCCAGTTTTATTGTGGAGCCCCAGAACTAGGAAAAACTGCAGCCTGGCTGTTCCACTTCTCCAGCCTGATAGTCCTGGATTGTGTTTTGCAGGGGCCGAGGGGACAAGCTCCGTTGAAAGCCTACTCCTTGCTTTACCTTGTCTTTTCCTTCACTTGTGGGTTACTCTGAAGCGGAGATTTACTTTCCTCCAGTGTAAGAGGAAACCAATATAGACGTACATGAGCTCTGTATTCTTGTAATAATAATAAACTAACAAACCCCCCTCTTCTAAGTTTGCTATTCCACGTAGTCATGACCAAGCAGCGCCTTGTGCAGGAAGCTGAGCAACACACAGTCTCCAGAAGTGTTTCCATGAAGATTTTAATCTGCGTAATCTAAGGAGCTTTCTTACAATAAACCATTGAAATCAACTCATCTGGTCCCATTCTTGTGTTTAGAGTGATTCTTCCTTCACATGTGCCTGGGTTGTTATGCCAAGCTCACCAGACACCCTGTTTGTTGTTTCGTGTCACAAGTCCATCCTCAGCAGGACCAGCGCTCCCGAGCCTTTCCGCCCGCTGCTTCCGCCTGCTCCAGGGACTGCTCATGTTTGTCCACACTGCCGAGATACATCTTTCAGCTAAAACCCAATCTGTCCAGCCGGCATTCCTGTTTGGCCTGGAAACCTGACAGATGGATCCCCCTTGGGTGGGATTTTACTGCTCCCAGCTCAGACACAACTTAGGATGTTTGGCTGTTTGCACTTTACCCCGGCAGTGCGGAGCTGGAGACACTGCTCTTGCTGGAGTCAGTCAGGCCACGGCAAAAGGTGAAATATGCAAAATGTTAGTTATACATTGCACATATCCCAGCATGGCTGATGGTCAAGATGCTTGGGAATCCCTTTGGCTCTGTCTCCAGTGGATGACTTGTGGTCTGAATCAGAATGAGCTTCAGGCCTGGGTGTTTCAGAGTACAGTGGTTTTCAGGCAAGAACCTGTGAATCTTTTATCTAGCGACTTAATCTGCCATTTGCCCCACTCAGCAGTCGGCAGAGGCTGCTTGGTTTGTTGCTCAAGAGATGGTGCAGACCAGCATGGTCCCTGTGCTGTGTACTCAAGGTTGGGGCTGCTCAGAAACTCTCCTAAGTGATGCCAGAGCTTAATGGTTCTTAATGCCCTTGTCATCTCTTTCCCCTGGAGCAGAGTTTGGGCCAGAAGACCAATCTGTCAGTGTGGGGAGGAGGTGAAGCCTGGGGTGGTCTGGCTGTTCTCACTTTGTTCCATCATGCAGGAGCTCAGGGGTTCCTGGCTGAGAGTGAACCCCTACCTGCCCACACTCGTGAGCAGCAGTGAAAATCTGGACCTAGCTGTCAGCAAGGCAGAGGGGAGGGATACAGGTGGGAGAGAAAAGCCAGAGGCCCACCTTGCCTGGTATCCTGCCCCTTGGCAGCACAGAGGGCTTAGCTGGGTTCTAGCACAATAATGTGTGCTGCCAGAGACGTGGGAAATTCTGCAGTTCTCCACTGCTGCAGAGCTGAGTATGTCATCACTTCCAAAATTGCAAGCCACAAAGTAAAATGAGAAAGATACAAGTTTTGAATGAAATAGAGATTCCATTCAGATTCAGTCAATTTTGAAGGACTTTTTATAAAAGAAAGAAGCAAAGAACATTTCGTTAAGAGTAAATTCTCATTCAAAACCCAGTGTTCGACTTTTTCAAGAACAGAATTATTTCCCCTGACAGCAGCGCTGTGGCAGTCTGGAGACAAGTTTGTGAAACTTATGGGTGATGTTTAATCTTCTTTTTTTTTCCCCTGTTTCAAAGGACAAAGATTTAAACTTTAAGATCTTTCTAAGTTAAAATGTAAAAAATATGGGTGAAATGCCTCTCTCTTCTTTTCGTGTCAGACAGACTGTTTGCAGACTGCATGCCAGATCAGAGTCTTCACAGTACATCAGCTACTCCGGTCAAGTGTGAAGTCCTGACTGTGAGAGCAATGAATTTACAAATCAAAACTATCCTTCCTGAGACTAAAAGAACTTTATTGCTGGAAAACAGTCACACACTGGTTTTCTTTCATACCACTGTGATAAAGTCCTCAAGACAATGAGGTATTTATTCCAGGTTTCCTTGGTTTAAGAAAACTTTCAATGCACAGACCTTGTACGGAGTGAGACACTGTTTATATTAGGCAGAGGCAATAAGGGACTTAGATAAGGTAGGATCCCCAAATAGGAATGATCTGCAGTGCTCAGAGCCCCTGAGAGGGAATAGGGCTTGAATCACCAAACCCTGATATTAAAAGCAATTGCCCGGTTTGGAAACATCAGGCCAGTCACCCGTGGCACATTGCAGGCCTGAGGTAATGCTCTGTGTCCCCATTGTCCCGGCACGCTGTGCTGCACCTCGCTGGCCCGGAGCTTTGTTTCGCACAGGAAGATGACTACATGGCTGTCCTTGCTCCGTGGCTCCTGGAGTTTAAAAAAAGCCTTCCCTCTGTGAATCACAATATGCAGTCCCCAGCCAATTATGTTTGGCTTCCAAACTGTTTACTCCATAGCTGATGCATTCTTCCCCCTGCCTCTACCTCCACCCTTCTTTTTGTTCTTTTTAAGGAGTAGTCGGGGGAAACCAGGACAGAATTTCCAAAATTTGACTCTATAAAATAAAAAGGGTTTTTTTTTCAGCAGTCCTGTTTTGTGCTGGGTTGCCTGTTAACACCAAACTCCAATGCAGCTCAAGTTTAACTAGCATGGTGCCAAGTGCAGGGAGAGCTTGTTCTCAGGGAAATCTGTGGGTGCAGCATCAACATCACTTGAGGGGAAGCCAGTGCAGGACAAATGAGGATGCAGTGAGTTTCATCCCTTAAAACAAGCAATTTGTGTCTGGAGAAGCACAGATCGATCTCTTAAAAGTCATGAAACAGAGAAATAAGAATTTTGGAGGATGAAATAGAGCATTTCTGCAGTGACTTTGCGCAACACTTCATAATTTTGAAATTATAAAAATACACTGGCATAAAATTACTAATAGAATTTTGAAAATGTCAAGCCATTTTGCTCCAAAAGTCACAAATGGCTTCCATAGAAAGGAATTAATTGGAGTGCTTCTATTTTTCTCTATGTCTTTTGCAGCACTCTTTCATAAATGACTGTTGCAACAGAATTAGTGTGAGTTTGCAAAGCAGTTTGTGGACTCCAAATCCATGTTTTTTCTGTAAAAGAGGATTCAACCTATTTTATGGAATTCTACATACGAGCTCTGCCTTGCATGAGGAATGACTGAAATTTTAGTACAGCCAGCTCGTGTAATGTTTCCAGGCTGATGGTCTTACTCAGCTACTTCAAGTCACCGTCATTACCTGAACCTTTGCCCACACTCTGCAAAATGTTGATGTTGTCCCCTGGGAGCAGTGAGAGGTCTCTCTGTGTTTGTGGAATGAGCCTGTTGGTCCCCTGTGACTCTCTTGTCATTCCTTGCTCCTTGCCTGCCTTGTGGCTGAGTGTGTTGCCTTGGTGTGTAGGGAAATCTCCAAACGCTGACTTCTTCAGGTCACAGCTCTGGGGGTTCAGTAGCAAGAGGATATCCTTGGCCAGTCCTGCCCTGTGGTTGCAAAGCCAGTCCTTGGACCTGCAAGAACGCGTCTGTGTGCACAGCCAGGCTGGCTGGAGGCTGCTGGAGGGAGCGAAGGATGCTTTAATCCCACTGGCACCAGGAGGTGGATTCAGCCTGCACAGCCCTGAAGCAATGACAGCTGCCCAGAGACACCACAGGACCACTCTTGAGCATGAGACCAAGTCTGCGGGAGCAACACCTGAGCTCATGTGTTTGCTGTGTGGCTTTGCAGTAGGAAAAAGTTCCAGAAAATAGGATTGTGGGATCAAAAAAGAGAAGAAAAAAGAGAGGGGGAGAAGGAGAGGGATAAGGGCAGACTGAAATTCAGTGAGGGTCTTGTTCCCACTTCAATGAGAATATGATTTTGAATGTGAAGTAATCCTGTCCTGGGCCAGGTTTCTTCCCTGGAGACCAGTGCAGAAGTTTCCCCCTTTCTCAAAGTGGCTTCTTCTTCATGGTAGCCTTTCCTGAAGAGGAATGGGCTGCAGGGACAGGCTGGCCCAGCTGTGGACCCACTCTTTGGCTCCCACTCCACCTCGGGTGCTCAGGCATCACTGCCAGGGCTTCAAGGTGCCTGGGGATCACCCTCATAGACCTTCTGCTGTAAGAAATGGAATATTTGCAGGGCCTGAGGGTTTCCCTTTCACCTGGGGCAGCTACGGCTTGTATTTTACAGCTATGTGCTTTGTGGGTTCCTGCAAGGTATAACTTCATAAAAATAATGAGGAGATTGATCCTTTACAGCACTGGATAACTCTCATCCCTGGATCAGAGTTCAGGGTAGAACTTGCCTGTTACTCTTTGCAGCTTCTGTGAAGTCTGAGCTCGTTCTGAGCTGCATGCTAGTGCTGCCAAAATCAGGGAAACCTCCTCTCTTGTCTTTTAAGGGGGTCCAGCTCTTGTTTTCCTGTGGTGTTTGGACCACATCTGTTTCCAGGCTGGCTTGTTCCTTTTTGAGCAGTCTAGGATGTCAATTGAAAACTAATTAAGTGTGCCTGCAGGTACAGAAGTGTTGGAACACTGATTTTCTGGGTGGCTTACTTGACTCTGTCCCTCCAGCTCCTCAGGTGGGCAGACTGGACAAAGCAGGGAAAGGAGAAGGCATTTCACTTGGTATAATTATTTTCCAGTGACAGAAATTTCTGGCCTACATGAAGAAAATTAGGGGAAGTGGAGGCTCATTATTATTTGTCATAGATACTTTGGCCATTTTTCCCCCTTTTCCAGAGAAAATTTTGAAACACCATAAAAAGATATTAGGTTGTATCCCAGCTGGTTCATTTTTCTGATGTCACCCCGAGTCACGCTGGTGTTCCGGGAACCTTTCTGTTGACCTCCTCAGTGACCTCCCATCAGGGCAATGCCATGCTACTCCTCAGCCACCTCCCTACCAGAGATGTTCAACTCCATCTCCCAGGAGGTACTGGAATACCAGAACACATGCAAATAATTTTTTCTGTTGGGGGAGAAAAAAAGAAAGAAGGGAAAACTTTCCATTCACTTTTGACTGAAAGCCAGACTTTTCCAAAGAAAGTAAACAGTTTTCATGAAAAATTTCAATTAATTGCAAACCATGTTTCCAGTAAAACCTCAGTATCAACAGTTTTGTGTCTGTTCTACTCTAAGCCTTTCAAAGGAGGAGACCTTTAAAGCCCATATAGTGTTTTCTGGTGGGAAAAATCTGTGAAAAATGGTGCAATTGTCAAGTTTCGGTGATTATGTGCACTTCCCACCGCCCTGCGAAATAGCACTGGATCCAGAGTGAATCCAACGGCTTTATGTTTGTAGGCCAAACACGACAATGTGAAATCTATCCAGAAAGACTCTCTCAGCCTCCCAGTAATCTGTTAATTAACCACTGATAAATGGTGGGCTTAATCCTAGATGGGAGAGTGGGTGTTTAATCGCAGGGCTGTCTGGTGCAGCCTGGGGGCTGCACAGCTGTGCAGCTGCTCTGGCACCATATATGCTGGTCTTGTACAGCTGCGGGTGTTTGCCTTTATGGGGAGCAGGGAGGGGACAGCTTTACAGTAAATCCAACCCTTACTGCTCCAAAAGCTGCCTGTTTTTAGCAGCCAGTGTCCAGATGAAAGGCGTGTTTGCCCAATTCAAGGAAAGTCTATTTTTTCCTGCTGACAAGCATCTAAATCACTTTGGGACGCACCAGACATCCCGATGACGGTGTCGCCGTTTTCCCAAGGCTTGGCTCCACCTGGCCACCCAAAGCCTGAGCTTGGGATCTCCCTCTGCAAGTCTGGACAACACCCAGCCTTGATGGCCTGAGTGGTGCCAGACCTGGAGCCTCTGCTTACTTCCCACTGGGAGCTCTCCCAATAAAACCCTCACTCACTCGGGAGTTTAGAACTGCTTGTCGAATTACCTTTGTCTGCAGCTCAGACCGGGGTTCCTGCATTTGTGCTGACCTTGTTCCTGTCTCCTGCCTGTCCCTTAGCTGCCTGTCTCTGCTGGTTTCCTTCTCTTCCGGAGGGCCGGGCACGAGAGTGCGCACGCCGTGGCTGCCTCGTCCCCTCGTGCCCTCCCTGGCTGGAGATGTGCCGAGGGGCTGCTCCCCACCACCGCCCCATGCAGGTCCCACCAGGCTTGGTGTGGCCGCGTTGCACAGGGCGTCTGTGGCTTTGTATGTCAGGGACAGAAGAATAGATGGTACAAGCCCGGTCAAACAGCTAAACAATATGCTTTGTCCTGCTGTCCCTTGAGAGCTGCTCTCAGTGGAGGAGGCCTGGTCCTCTCCAACTTCATTTAGGAGGTGGCAGGCTTGGATTCCCTCCAGGTACAGTGTGACACGTTTGTTGCCCCTTTTCCTTGCATGAAGGCGTTTTGAGGGATGTTGGCTGTTTTACTCCTTCTCTCTCCCTTCACTGGCAGCAGCATCCTCATGTGCTCAACGCAATTTGAGAGCTGCTATGGTGGAAAGCTGGCATCTGTGGGGATTTTTATGTAGAGTGGCTGCACATGCATCTTTCTGTTGCTCCTGTTGGGCTTGAAGCAGTAGCTCTGCCTGTTGTTGACTTCACACAAGGTGCTTTTCAACAGCGTCAGCATGCCAGGCCATGTCTCCATCTGAGTGTATTCCCTTGTCTTCTCCCCCTTTTGTCTTTCCCCCTTCTCATCTCTTCATTTTAAATCTGTGGAGAGGCTGAAAACCTCTGGAAAGCAGGTCTTCAAAGCTCCCTCCTCTGGGGGAATGGCAGACCCATGCCCTTTGCTGAAGCACTGTTTCTGCAGTTCCTGCACAATGGGGTCTGCAGCACGGCTTGTGGGGCGATGCAGGCAGCCTGTCCAGCCAGCACCAGGAGCTCTGCTGGCAAGGCACATTTTAGGGCAGCATGCACGAGTGGGAATCCCCACAGGCTTTAGAGGTAGCATTTCAGTCTTGGCTTCGTGATGTGAAGCAAATTTCAGCCTAAGCTGTCAGCAGTGCTCTACTTCACCAAATGCTCTTGCCCTTTGACTGGAGTATTTTCAGGGCTGCTTGGTACTAAACACATTGCCTTCCACTTTAGCAAGTGAACAGATGCCAGTATGGTCTTTACCCCATGATGAGCTTTGTGCTGCTTTTTCTTCCTGGGACAGTTTTAAGTATATTTGAAGTGTGTGTATATGTAGTTGAATCCGATTTGGGCAGTTGAGGGAAAAAACAAGTCAGGAAAGCTGGCCAAGCAATAAAGAGCACCTGAAGATTACATGATAGTTACGGAAAATAAATTTTCAATTCTAAATTATCCGCCTTTAAAAAAAAACCAACATGACATAACAGAGATATACCAGTGATTTATTCGTCCTGTCAAAAGTGCTTTGATTTTGGAAAGCTGTGAAACTCGCAGCAATCACACAATTACCAGCCAGCCACAGGATGAAGTGTGCCTGTGTAGAGGGTTCATTAAGTTTGCTGTAATCATGATCTGATTGGAAGCAGGTCAGGGAAACAAAAAGGGCTAATTTTGGGTAAAGAAATAATTTTCTGTGGATAATTAGGGTATGCATTAATGGTTAAAACATCTTGCAAATGCTAGCTGCTATGTAAACATGCTTATAGTTGTTATTAATGGGGTAAGGAAGTATTTTGACAGGCAACAATCAAGATGAACTTTTCCTAGAAACAGGGTTTTCCACAGAGGAGCACAAGTATGGAGGGACTATCTGTACATATGTACAGAGAATGCAGATGGTGTTTGAGCCAGCAGAAGTGGTATCAATAAGGCTGCAGTTTTCTTTGTCCCATACACTTTTGCAATCCCAGACGGCCCACAGCAGGCCGACTCTTGCTCTCCCACGTTCTCAAGGCTGCAAAGAGGAGCAAGGCAAGAGGCTGTTTGGGTGTTCCCAGTCAGGCAGCCTGCAGCTGGCCTTGATGGCAGCTCTCCTGCCCCTGGGGCTGCTGCTGTGGTCAGCTCCCTGCCTGCTGCCTGGATGCTGATGCTGGGCTGTCACCCCCTGCCTGCTGCATGGGACAGGGAACAGAGTTTTGGCATTTGCTGGCACTGATATTTTGAGGTAAAGCACATGCTTTCTTAGGACATGTGCTATTTTTGGTCAGAAAACTGGAAACCCTCAAAATGCCTGCCCCAAATTTCTCCAGTACAATAGGAGTTTCTTTTTTCCTTTCCTTTTCTTTTCCCTGAGATGTGAGAGAGTAGGAAGGATTCAGCAACTTCCTGTCATCTTCCAATGGCTCTTGAGTTACATTTAATTTTTTTTAGTGCAAAACCAGTATTTCCTCTGCAAGAAGGAATTTGTTTCCTAATACCCTGAGTCTAACTCCTGAGCATAGAGTGCTGATTTTTGGAAGGTATGCTGTAAAAAAAAAAAGGAGAAGGAAGGAGAGAAACTACCAGGAAACCTTTGCCCAACTGTATCTTCTTTTATCTTACCTTACCTTACCAAAAGCCTTGTATGCAAGTCTCCTGCTAAAAGGGATATGATGGCTGTAACACTCCTTTCACGGGGATGAGCCCACGATTTTCCTCTCTGGCTGATTCCCCTCTGCTGGCAGTGCGGAGAAGCGCGGGGCCGCAGCACCGCAGCAGTTCCCCCCCGCCAGCTGCTTTCGAGGGCACAGGGACTGGTCCCACTGGTCCCAGCACTGGTCACGGCAAGCACGGGTGGAGGACATGCCTCGCTGCCCGTCCCGGCCACACGGAGAGAAGACAGGGCTTTTCACATCCCCAGTCAGACACGAAGAGCTCACAGGGATAAAAAGCGTTTAGTGCAGAAACATTTCTGAAATGTTTTGAGAACTCGAACTGCACAACATTAAAAATATCCAGCAATATAACACCCTGTTTGCATTTTAAAAAGCCAGTATATTAGTTTGAAATATTATCTCTCATAAGTACAGTTCTAAAAACTCCCATGTTTTCAGTTGAGGATGAAATTTCTTTATGATTTGATTTCAAAGGTATTTCAAGTCTTGAAGTTGGGGGAGACAGGGAAATCTTTCCTTTTCTCTTTTCCTATTTTTTGCCTTCTCCTCCTTCCCCTTCTCATTTTTCCTTTTTCCTTCTACTTTGATTTCCTTTCTTTTTACAGAAACAGTTTGCCTAAATCACTGAGGGTTCTTGAAATGCTTCTCTGACCTAAGTTTCCCTTTCGACTGGAACAAGAAGTCCTTTGGTGGAGATGGACTGCATGCTGCAAGGTGATGGAAGAAAGGTGGGAACAGGAGTAAGTGACACCAAATTTATGAGGTCCCACCTTGTAAATTTATGTGAAGGATAATAAAAGCAGTTTTAAGGGTGTATCTGTACGGCTGAACTTTAATCCATGACAGAGCCACAAAAGTCCCATTTCCTCTGTTAGCACAGGAGCTCTCTGAATCATAGAGCTTTTGGAAGGGTACTGAGATCAAAATCACTTTAGAGGGTTTTTTAATGGCCATATAAGCCAACCTGAGATTGTGAGACTCCTACTAGGGCGCCAAGCGAAGGAGACACCTTATCTTCTCCCTGTGGTGACCTGCTGATAAAGTCCAGTTGCTGTGAATAAGAAGCCACAAAATATTTGTTTATCTAAAATGAAAAACTCCCCAAACCTAGAGAAAACAGGGTGGCCAGCAGGAATTTGGCTCAGATGGAGTGTTCTTCATCATTTTACTTCAGCTGATGAGAGCAAGTCTTTTAAAACAGCAGTAGCAATGCTTTTAGAGATGGACCAAGCTCACTCAGATTTCGCCACCTAAGTGTTAGCCCTTTACTTTATCTCAACACCTTGGTGCCCTCAACAGCCAGATGATACAACATGTCCATTGGAGCTGAGATGAAAAATTCCATGGAGTGCATGGGACCCTTTGATTTCACATGTCCAGGACAAACTGCTGGACTTCCACACTGGTGTGGTGTAAGTAGCTGGGAATGACTCAGCTGCCTGGTCAGGGTAGGTGCAAGCAAATCACCACCTATAACTTACAGGTTCAAGAGACCCCAGGTGAACGTTTATTTAGGAACAAATTAGGAATGTAATTGCACCACTTGATTGGGCCCTGGAAAATCCGTGTCCTGGTGGTGTCCTGCTCCCTCTCCCTTTGACAATGGTGCCTCCCTACCTTCTGAAGGATCAAAAAACCACTACTGTCCCCTAAGCTTCAGGCGGCAGGTTGTATCTGGTGGGTGAGAAGCAGCTCCACCTAAGAATGAACGGTTGATTATGAAGAAAATATCCACCTCTGGGCTGAGTCTCAGAGCCAAGAAAGGCTGCCCTTCCAAAAAGTGAGGAAAAAGGTGTGACACTGACAGTAAATTAGGTACCAGCACCCTCTGTATTTGGCCACACTTTTTTTTCTAGTTTTCACTTCTCAGAGAGGATCTGTGGCCTTTATTCAGCCTCCTGCCCTGTGCAGGAGATGGTCCATTGGCACCTGCCCTGGCTCTGCCTGGCTGCAGGCTGGCAGCAGAGAGGGGGCCCTAGAGCCAGAGCAGCTGTTGGCTTCACGGAATTTACCCTGGGAAGTGGAGCTTGGAGACTTGGGTTGGAGCTCACTCACAACCTGCCAGGCAGGATTTGCTCTGCAGACCACATGATTTTTTAATATAGGGCTGGGGATTTAACTCCAATCAGAGCAAATCTGGGTCTGGAATCTGTCATCCCATAAATTCTCTAGGCTCTTAGCACTGCCATATCTTCACAGAGGATGCCAGTATAGGTCATCTGCCCTCTGGCAGAGGGCAAAACTGTGGCCCCTAGTGATACAAACCTCTTTCCCTACTCACACCCGTGTGCGGAGTTGCTGATCTGTGCCCCTGGCTGGCTCCCTTGTGTCCAACCAGCCGGGGAGCACAGAGTGTCGCGTGGGAGGGTGGTTCCTATTGAGCAGCTGTAATAGCTGCTGCTGTAGAGGCAGGCTGACAGCTGCTGGAGAAGCCTCTGCTTTTGCCTCCCTCCCCTCTGCCGTGGGCTAGCTGCTTGCTGTGAGGAGCCAGGTTTGTTCTATTAAAAGTGTTTTCCCGAATGGAGGGAAGTTCTCATGCACTCTGCCCTGGCCACCCCTGACCCGCACTGGCTCCGATGTGAGCAGTCTTTCATTCAGCACAGCTCGGTGATTGGAAGCAGACCTGAGTGGGAGACCCTCACGTGCTCACCCCAAAAAGAATGAGGGCACTGAGCATCTTTGGGCAGGCAGAGGTGGTCTCACTCCTGGGGCTGCGTGGGCAGGGCCCCATCCCAGCTCCTTGGGGCACAGGGACGCCTCGGGCCTCTCTGGGCTAATGCACGGCTGCAGCCTCAGGAAGCCTCTCCAGCTGCCTGCTTACTCTGGGAAACAGCAGTTGTATTACCAGCTGAATCGAAGATGGGGGTTTCAAAGGTCTCAGGGACAGAAGCTTGAAGCGTTTGCAAAAGCCTGGATTTAGCTCTGTGGCTTTTGCAGCTGTCCTGGTGCCACCTGGATGAGAGTACGTCCTCTTGTGGCTGCACAAACACTGCCTCACTCCCCTCCCACCCTGCAGCCGTGTAGCAAGTCTGTGCCTGCTATGGCACCCACAGCAGCACAGGAGGTGTCCAGTGCAGTCACAGAACTGATGCCTGAGCCACTTTCCTGGGTCTGGGGAGGGGAGAAACGCAATGCAGTACTCCCCTCTTCCACAGAGCTCACGTGTTACAATGTGCTGGGAACAATTTTGTCATGGAAAGACCACTGGAACTTCTCGAAACAAAACTTCAGAAAAAACCATCTGCCTATGCTATTTCAAACAGAAGGATTTGGGAGAAGCTATAGCTCTAACTTTCTGTTAATGCAGAAAAACTTTCAAATGCTAGCAAGAAATTAAGAAACCTCCCATTTAAAAACAGCAAAACAAGTCTGAAATGTATGAATTATTTTTGAGGCAGTGCAGGGCAGGCTACATCACAGGTAAGCTCAGCCAGGTACAAGCTAAAGCTATTCCAGAATGGGAAACAGAGCTGCAGGAAGAGATCAGATGAGCTCCCGTGTGCCTGCTTAGGTGAGATGCCAGCACATCACCACAGGTTCACCACAGGTCCCATCACTGCCATTGAAGCCAGGGGGTGACATAAGTCTACAAGCTATGTCCCCAGTAACACCTTCTTTTTATAGAGACAATGGGGCATAATTTCACCAGGAGTAATTTAGGCATGAAAGGGGAATGCTCCAACGAGGATCTGTGAGCCGGCCAGTGAGCAGCAGCAGCAGGCAGGAGGCAGTGGTGGGAGCGTGGGCGAGGTGCCAGGAGCTTGTGAGGTCTCAGTGACAGAGGGAAATTAAATGATTGCTCACTGCCACCACAGTCTGTGGCACTGGGAAAACCACTTCACTTCCCTGCATCTTTTCATAGCGAGGCAGAAAGATTTGCTAGTTTCTGAAGCCAAAATATTTTGATAGCAAAATGTCTCATGTTCTCACATAATTTTGACAGGATCTGGATTCTGGGAGTTATTATTCAGAGCCACTTACAAAAGGCAGACTCAGTTTCTTCCCAGGGAAAGCTCTTATCAGAGAAACACCCCTCCAATGAATTTCCTGTGCAGGGACATATCCTGGGAAGTGGATTTAATTTTCCCCTTGTTTGTGACATCTAATTTAGAAAAAGAAGGAGAATTTTCCATCTGCAGACACTTAAACATTCCTTCACCTGAGTGAATATCACTGGACTCTTTTCAGGACTTTCCTCTGACTCATAGACCTGGGGAGCAAAACTCTCTCCATGTAAAAGAGTTTCTCTGAACTCCTCCTAAAGTGTCTTGCATTGATCCTCACTTGGAAGGGAAGCCAGGCAGCACTTTTAGCTCCAATTTATGCTTGGACAAATGGAGCACCCAGTGTTTAAGGAACCTGACCAAGGTCGTGTGGTGAATCTGTGGCAGAGGATAGGTTGGCTTTTGAGATTCAGGTTACTGCCCTCACTTCTGGTCACCTTTTCTTCTTCATATCCTCAGTCACTGCTGCCTTTTCCTCACATGTAGTAGTGACTGGATTAACTTGTCAGATAAATGTCCACTCAAGTAGCAGTTAATTGTGAGTGAGAAGTTCAGGATGTGACACTTAAACCACGAAGAGTTTATGGGAAAATTTCCTGGGAAATTGTGTGCTCTCTTCGTTCCTACAAGAGTACTTGAGACCCCTTTTCCTGCCAAGGACAGCCATGTCTACCCTGTGTGAGACAAATGCACCCCCTCAGGTTGCTGCTGAGCCAGATTTATTGTGACAGCCATGGCTTCAGTCACTCCTCCAGCCCAGGTTTAAGGTTAGTACAAACCACGAGCTGGTGCTCTCATTATGGGACCTTTTTGTTATGGCATTTGCCAGACCTCACCCTTAACAGCTCACACGTTACCTGTAATAACTGCACCTTGCATGCCCCTAAAAAATAGAAATGCTTATCTGAGGTTAAAAAGGGCATTTACATAAAGACTTTTATGCATCCCTTGAAAGAAAAATGGTGCACAGTGTACTCATTAGTTTTATTTGTCATATTGGGCAAACATTTGACAGTCCAAGCAAATTCCTCCTGTTAGCTCAGAACATGGTTACTCCAGCAGCATTTTATAAACCTCTCTTGGCAGTGGTACAAAACACAGAGAAGTTATTGAGGCACATTCCCTGCAGCTGTTGTAATTTTTACAAACTGATTTCGTATTTCACCAGGGGAATAAAAATAATGATATTCGTAATAATAACAATGATGATGATGATGACATAGTTATTACATTTTCATCAGAGGATCTCTGAGCACTTTATAAACTACAGCTAAGCTTCAAAATAAATAATCTTGCAGGACATATAAGTACTATATTGTATTTTGCATGGTCCCATTAGGCTACAGAAAAGATAGAACAAATACTAACTTATGGACTACCTTAACTTCAAACTCTTTTAACCACGTTGTTAAAAAATGAAGTATTCATCCCCTCCAATGCTTTTCAGAATTAAAATGTCCATCTTGAAACATTCTGAAAAAGTCTAAAGATGGGTCAGAAAATACGAGAATATGTGGGAAACACTCTCAACCCTTCTTATGTTGTTCTCAACATAGCTACTTGAAGGTGTAAAAAATGGCAATATTCTTATTTTTGAAACACTGCTACTGTGCTAAATAAAATAACAAAATTTGAACCCACATGTGGGCAAATATTTGAACCCACATTTGGGCAAATATTTTAATCCAGAAAATACTTTTATTTAGAATTATTGGAAAGTTTAAGTTTTTAAAAATTCTGAAGACGATTTCTGCTTAACCACTTCATTTTGGATAAAGTTATCTGTTAAAACAAACCCTTTCCCAGTTAACTCCTCTCATCCCCAAATCCCTGAGGGTTGTTTTGTGCTATATCTATTTAAACAGTTACCCAGGGCTAAGTTCCTTATCTTGTCCTTCGTTTGTGTGGTTTGCTCCTCCTTTGCTGTTTCTCTGAACACTCATCTCCCAGCAATGCACACTCACAGTTGTGTACTACAGTAACCAAAGGGATGCTGTTCAAACTGAGTGCTCAAGAATGCAGCTCACAGTATACTCAAAACTACTTGTAGAATCCAGATTGTTTTCTCTGTTGGATTGTTTGGGTATTTTGTACATTAATAGAGAAATTAAAAACCCTCAAACCATTTGAAACAGGAAAAACCATCTGCAAAAAGGAGACCTCCTCCCTCCCATTCAGTCTAATAGAAAGTAGCAATTGCTCTAAAGCCATAGACAGTAACTCAGCCTAGCCAAATGAAACTAATAATTACATATTTCCCTTTAAATTACTTGCCCAAGGTCACACTGCAAATCAATGGCAGATTCAATAATTTAACCCAAGAGTCCTGAAACCCAATATCCTGCTCTCACCACTAGAAAACCACTGCACAACTGGCTTCCAGTCTGGGAATGATACATGACATAAGGAGAAAAACCTATAGATGTTTCAGGGTTTTTCCCTGTGTAGTGATCATTTATATAGAATTTCTGTTTACCTTGGTCCAGGATAATAAATACTTGAACACATTTTCTGTAAAAATATCTTGAAATGTTTTCAGAAGCTGCAAGGGTGTTCAGCTGAAAATGACTTCTGGGGCTGCTGTGAGAACTGCTAATATGGTGTGTGCCTCCTTTCCTTGCTTGAAGAGGAATTCATACGGCCAAGCAGATACATATCCGACTAGTAACAGAAATGGCAAACTTATGACTTTTTTCATTGAGAAAATTTATTAAATATTTTTTCTGATCTGCTGACAATATCTTGACTTTGATGTAAATCTACGTCATACTATATGTAGTTTTATCTCTCTTTTTAAAGAGATTCAAAATATTTTTTATATTTCAGAATTAGTTTTTTCCTGTTCTTTCATTTCCTTAACATTAATTGCAATTGAATAAATAAGACTGAGAGGCTTTAATTTAATTTCCACTATTTTCTCCATTCTATATATTCCAAAGTAGGAATTTGTCAAAGGAAAAATGTTTTTAAAAACTCCCTAAAATTTAGGGGGGTTCTAATAATTTAGAACATAATATGAATGTAGCCTCTGGGTTTCCCATTAAAATTTTAAAAAGAAAATTAAAATTTCTGAGTTTAAAAATCTTGCAGTGTGTAGAATAGAAAAGTGTTGTGTCTGTTCCCTTGGGATGTACTGATGCAGTGAGAGGGAGAAGGAGCCCCAGCACTGGGGGGTTGGGACCTGTCCCTGCAGTGGTTTTGGGTGTGCAGAGCTCTGTGGAGGTGCATCCTGATGAGACGATTCCTCCCATGGAGCCAGGGGACTGTTGCCTCCTTGTACATCACCAAGGCTGGTTGGAGACATGGTGCTGAGCTTCCTGCACGTTCTGCAAGCCCCAAATCCAGACCACGGGCTTATCCTTAGGCCCCCTCTCTAGATGTGTGCTGCAAGGTCGTCGTCAATCTTCCTGCCATCTCTGCTCCTGTGAAAGCAGCAGGTGTTCCCAGAGCCCACCAGGTAATTTTTCAGTCCTGACATCAAGTGGCAGAAGATTTTTCCTGTCCTTCAGAGACTATATGTGCAGGGAATTACAATTAGAATAGATTTTATTGTCGGGCAGGAAAAGGCCCCACTCAATTCTCCGAGTGCAGGATCCCCGGTGGCCCTGGCCAGTAACAAGGTTACAAGGACACTTTGAAGAGACCAGTTAGAAACTGGTAACCCGGTGCTGCACTTGGGTGGTGCATATCTTTGGGGTCTCTTTTCCAATCCTAACCCCTATGATGGCCAAGCTCTGCAAGTGGCTCATCTGCAAATGAGGAAGAGCTTTTTGTCACTTTGGTACCTTTCCCCACATCACTGGTCCTGGACAGTCCTAGATCTAATACCTGTGAGATACTAGTGAGCTGAGTCAGTGCTGTAACTGTCTCACAATCAAAGGGAAAATCCTCCTTCTCTGGTTTTTGGGGTCCTCTGACTTCATGACATTAAGAGAATCACAGGCAAAGGAGTTGTAGGGCCTCCTAAGATGCTCTGGTGCAGTAAGCCACCAGGGACAGATGGAAAAAGCCTGAAGGGAGTAGGTGGTGGGGTACCAGTGACAGTGACAAACTGGCATCACCTGTGTGGGAACCTGGGCTCTGCAGAAGCTCAGTTTGCTGCAGTGGCAGTGAAAGCAGAGTGTACACATAGAAACTGGGCAATGTGGGTAATGATAATCAGGGAATGTGAGGTCATCCTGTGCCTTGAGGGGAGGGAGAGTGCCCTCCTGGACTCTCCAGAAGAATCCAGGCACAGAGTCCAGGGCAGGTACAGGACAGAAAATGAGACACCTCATGCAGATTGCATTGAGCAGACATTGTCTGCCAGTGTTACGACTTACATATATTCCACAGAAATTTCCCACTTCTTGTTGGAGCCAACATGATTTCTTCACAGCAAGTTCACTCACACCAGGCAGAGATGGGTGGTCTCTCTGGGCTGCTGGGCCGTGGGTCAGCATTAAGCTATCAGAGGAAGAGACCTCTGAGCCTTTAATTGTTAAAGATGGTCTTCCCTGCTTGCCCGTAACAGATCTATTGGAGGACTGTGAAGCATCACATGATCAGCCTTGTGAACACAACACATTTTTCTGCTTTCTATGAGTAGATGCAAGTCCTGAAGGAGAAAACTGGTTCCTTCTGTTGTCTTGCATCACTGGCTACAGTGTAGTAGCATTAGTAGTAGCATCAACCATTATTTGTTCCTCTTACTGCCTTCCCACTCTCCCAGTTAGAACAACCATTCCAGAGCACTACATAGTGTTTTTTGCAGAGCAGTAAAGGGTTATGGTAGGGCCATTTGAGACTTCTCATGACAGAAAGTAGTGCAGAGCTGCCAGGCTCTGGGCATGGCTCTCTGCCATTTCTTATTTTTGTTGGTTTTCATAGTAGCAGGAGAGTCTGAGAAACAGAGTACCATTTTGGTCCCTCTTCCAAGCCTTGTATGTATGGAGATTTGCTGTCTTAAACAGTATGATAAGAATGCTCTTTCTCAGTCTGGCTGTAGGATTTTAAATAAACTCCCATTGTTATCCCAGTCTTTAAAAACCAGTAAGGCCAAACCTTGCCCTTGGATATATGCATAAATTTTCTACTAATGGCAGAATGGCCAAAGAGATCTTAAAGAAAACCCTGAGAAAAAGGTTGGAGATTGACCCATCCGAAACATGGCACTCAGAACCAGGACCTTGTTCCCCTTAGAATCCGCATTTCACAAAATAGAACTGCAGTCAGTCAATGAAATGAAATTACACCAGTATCCCTCCTGTCTGGGAGGGAAAGATCTGATTCCTGGGTTGAACTTCATGACTTCACAATGTGGGAGTACTTTAATCTACTTTGAAGAGCCTAGACTTAGATCAGCATTTAATCTTTGCCACAGCAGCATCTGGAGTTGAAATCCTCTTCAGGCTTATTTTTTGTTTGGAATAAAATATATTTGTCCCATAAAGTACAATGGAAAACTCTGAAATTAAAGAGATCTATGGCCCCTGTATGTGTTCTCTAACATGCTACACATTAGGAGAACAAACACAGTGGGCAGCTCTCCTCCCACCGTAGTGTGTCCAGCTTGTGGCAGGTGGACAGAGCAGCTCACCTAGAACGCAATGTTTAAACTTCATTAGATACGTAACACCAAGCACAAATTAGCTGGAGACTCATAAGCTGGGGTCTTGTGTGATATCAGTAGGAGACATCACCTGATAAGAGGCTGCTTTGCAACCTGATCCTGCATTTCTCTTTACCATGTGTCCAGGTGATGCTTGGAGAACATGAATCTGTTAGCAGGCAATTTACTAGTGCCTCAACAGGTCCATCTGCAGGCTTCTCTTTTTCTCTGTGAATTATTGTAACATCAAAAGTGCCACCTGCTCCTCCTTGGGAAAATGCCAGTATAGAGTCAGTGGCCAGCAAAGCTGTCTGTGATCCATCAATCTTCCTTGTAGCAATGGGGTCACAAAAGATGTGAAAACTGGGAGATAAATGCCTAAAAGTGGAATGCAAGCCCCTCAGCCCCACTTTGGGAATGTCTTCCCTTAATTGCTTACAATTACACCACGTTTTCCATCACAAGAGATGAAAAGCCTGTCCACGCTCCTGGGACACTTCACTACTGTGATTAATTTGGAAAGCAGTGACCAGACAGTCAGTGAAATCTGGAAATTACTCCAGAGGTAAGAATGAAATTTAATCAAGGATGTTGAGGATAGATGTGGACTGCTAATAAATGGTATGTTTAATATCTGTGATTCACACCTGCCCATCTCACCTCAGCATCACCCTTTAGCTGACTTTTGTACAAAACAGTTGAAAAACCAAAGGTATCTTCCTTCCAGTTACCTGATTTCTCAGATCCAGAAGTAGGCACACAACATTTTTACAACCCAGTAGTAATTTTACTGAAAAGTTTTGATGAAGATATTGATCCTAATAACAGGGGAGAGATTTTGAAGCTGGTACCTTGAAATGAAATATTTCATGTTGCTGTTTCCAGTGAACTTGAGCTTCCAGGAACTGCTCAGGCTCAGTACTTGCAGCATAGACTGGCATTAGCTTATCTTGCACATTTTTTTCTTTTCACTTTGATGCAAAATCATGTTTACAAAAGAAACAGACAAAAGATTGCTTTGGTCAGACTTTGTGTTCCAGCAGGGTATTGTGCTGGAACTATAGTGAAAGGTGGTTGGTGCTGTTTACTTAATGAAAAAAACCAAACTACAACCACAGATTTAGATAAATTGCAGCTCTTACTTTAAGATTTATTGGTTTTGGGAAGAAAAACAGAGTTTTTCCCAGGCTTATTTTTGCTACTGACTGCATTCTTACAAAAATAGGAATTTGGAAGAAAAGCCTCTTTCATTTGCTCTTTGGGCTGTACAGGAGCTATGCTGAACACCACCTTCTCCTGACGAGGTGGATCCCAGTTACAAAGGGTGCCGTTTCTCTCCTGGAGTGAAATCTGCCCTACTACAGCTCCAGACTAGGTCTCCCAGGTCTGGACATGTCTTTACTCCTCTGGCTCCACGAAATTCTTCAATGTATACTGAAAGAGGGCAGCTCCCCGGCAGAAGCGGTGCCAAGGACACAGAGCCTGGTTAGCTGGTGCAGACAGCTCACTGTGTGGGGCAGATGGGCTCATTTCCCTGCCAGAAGCACCTCACCATGCTGCCAACAGAACTTTAATCGCAGCATTTTTTAGCTTTTCCTAGATGTCCAGCTGCACAAGCAGGATTTGCAATGAGATCCCAAGGGCCACCACACGGGATGCATGGTGCCAAGGAAAGGCTAGAGGACCGAGGAGCTCTTACAGAGAACATCTTGTAACTCTTTTTAGCCTAGAGTAGTATTTGTTGTTGAAAACTTGTCATAAGCTCTTATGACAGAGCAATAGTAATGCAGCCTACCTGGAGAAGAGATGCTTCATCAAAAAACCAGAAATAAAACCCAAGAAACCTCAAGGTCTCTGTCCCTTATCAATCTGCATCTCTTTCATCTCACACTCCTGTCAATGGCAACTTCCCCCCTTTCACCATTGAGCCCAGAGAGCTCCCTAAATAGTTCAGTTGGCACAAATCAACAGTGGGGAGCTGCTGCTCTACCCTGGCTGAACAGCTGCCGTGGACAGTTACTCCCCCTTAGGATCGATTAAATAGTTTTTCAAGAAATAGGTAGTGGAGTCTTTTCTTTTGCTCCTTTTGTTTATTCAACATGGTTGGGCAGTTTGTTTTTAGAACAAACCATTCCTTCCACTTTAATTGGAAGTCTTGTTCTCTGCAGAATTCTTTTTGTTCCATGTTTTTGCTGTTCTGAAAGAAAAGCATCAGGTGGGGAATTTTGTTGCTTTTTGCTTGTTTGTTGGTTATTTTCAGGAGGGGTTTAGTGTCCTTTCTGGAACGGCAAGAAGCTGTGTGAGAAGAGTCTGGATGAAACGGATGATGTGAAGCAGAGTGGCTGCCCTTTATGGCTGGATTCTGCTTCCTCTGTGCTAATTGGTACAGAATGGTAATAAATGCAGGTGCTGAAGTACAAGAAAAGGAGCTGAGTGACCTCAAATCCAGACAATATTGTGCTAACTCTTTCACATAAATCAGAGCATAAGGAGTTTTTGCACAGTCTGTTTAGTCAATAGGAATAATTTGTTGCAGTATAGAAAAGAAAATAGGGCAGATTGGAGCCCTGGTTCAGGCAGGAGTGAAATAATTCATTAAAAACAATTGTGTCTGATTGTGCATAGGCTGAGTTGGAGCTGCTGTTCATAACTCTGTGGTCATTAAAACAAAATGCATCCTTCAAAATGTAGGCTGTGCAATGCTTCAGTAAGTGACTGTGCCTCACGCAAAATTAAAACCTTCTCCCAAGTGTAGGCTGTAGGCTTTGGGACAGCAGGGGCTCCTCAAAGAGGTCCAGCATCTCATGCCGCTGGTCCCAAAGAGAATAGTGAGTAAATTGTTTTCTTGGACACTCTGACTCTTCTCCAACAAAGAGCGATCAAAACTTGTAATGCAAAACAGCCACCCAAAATATAGGACTCACTGGATGTTACAAGCAGAGATTGGCAGTGGATTCAGACACATTTGTAAAAGAGCGCACAAATCCTGCTGCCTTGGGTGCAAGAGGAATCAGACCACTGAAGGAAAGGTCTCTGTGTGCAGCCCCTGGACTTCTGGCAAAATCCTCAGCTGAAAGCCCATCTCTTCTCTTGAGACAGTATCTGGACAAACCTTGAGCCAGAAAAACCTTTTTTGTCAGCCTTTCTTTTCATGCTTCTCATTCATCCAGACCGTCCTTCCAGAAAAGCGAAACAATATTCACAGCCTTTTGATTTAGAGCAGCCAAGGATCCATCCAGTTTCCATCTCCCTTGCCATAATGAGAAGAAACATATAAACCTGGAGTTAGTGAAGTTCAGTCAACACACCCCAAAAGCACCACTTCACTTTTCTCTGATCCTTGCTTGTAACTTGGTGTTTTTGCAGAAGTGGGGGGTGGAAACAGAAGCATTGGGCCAAGGGAGATTTCGTGGTCAAAATTTCAGGATTTTCTTCTCATGAAAGGAATAAATATTCGCACACATCAGCATTTCAACGTCAAATGATTTAATTTTGGAATGCAAAGTTGTGGAGGGAGTATTTAATTCTGGCTTTGCTGATGTACTCCAGTTTGTGTAGCTCTTCCCCCATCTGTGGATTGTTATGTTGCTAGCTTTCATCCCCACCAGCTGATCTTTTTCCCAGTGTCATGTTGATTTATTTGTCTTCGTTGGGCTTCTGATAACGTTTCACCAATAAATTAGTTTTAAATTAAACTTTCTGTTGTGTCTTTTATGTTGGACCCAGTGCATGAGCTGGGAAGGAAATTTCATTTCAGAGATACTTTATTCCTCTTTTTATCGCCCTCTTCAGCTACAGATGCACCAGCTGTTACATTTATTTTACTTTGGATGAAAGTTGCAAAAGCACTGCATAAATTATGAATAAAAATTTGCTGTTAGTGAAGATGACCAATTGTAAGAAACATTTTAGACAGCCTCGAACCAGAAGTAGTTGTACATGCAATTGAGTGTGCAGCCTAGCAAGAGAACCTGTGCCTGGTTTATGTGGTACCTGATAACAGAATGAACACCCACTGTGATTGTCACTCCAAGCCTTCCCCTTCCCTTGCTGCCAGGCCAATGCAAACACAAGAAAGCAGAACTGAAATAGTCTGGCTCAGAGCCTGAGCTCATGCTTCATTTGTCTTTATGCACTTACTGGAGCACACCGCTATGGCCCCGTGAGCAACCAGTGCTCAGGGTTTCAGGCAGGGCTGGAGCCACTGGCTCTTCCATGTCCTGCTTGTCTCCCAGGACGATCAGAGGTCCCAGGACGGTCAGAGGTCCCAGGAGGGCTGTTCCCCTTTACCTCCCAGCTGGGCTTCCCAGCAGCCTGCCCTCCCAAACTCGTCCTTCCCACAGTTCAAGCTCTGCTTTTCCTCCACTTTCACAACTGAGCAACTTTCCACTGTTAAGTTGAGAAAAGTTTTTCACTTGTTGGGGAAAGCTTGCAGCAACTGAGGCAACCATGCAGAAATCCAAGAAAAAATGTTTTCCTTTACATAAATCTAACAAAACACGTGAGCAAAGCAAAGCTCTGCAGGAGTTTGTTACATCCTGACCTCTCCTGCAGCGTGGCTGAGCTGCAAGCATGGGCAGAGGGGAAAAAACAAGGCAAGGGACCAAATTCTGGTTTTGTGATGGGCAAGGCTGTGGTTGCTTTTCTTCAGCATCTCACTGGTCACCTCAGTGCTTTTAAACAAGGCAGGAAATTGCTTCTCTCTGCAGCTCGTGGTAGCAAGACCTCCAGCACTGCCCAGGGCTGCTGGGTGCCTTGGGCAGGCTCCCAAGGGATGGCCACGGCACTTAGCGGGGCTGGGCAGCCACCTCGCCAGCAGGAGGCTTGACCTGCAGGGTGCACTCAGGTCTTTGCATTTTAGTTGCACTCTGAGGTGATGAGAGGAGGTGAAAAATGTGTGTTTGGCTCAACTGAATTCCGAAATGGAGTATTTTGTGATATAAAATATAAAAACACTGAGCACCATTTCTGCTGTAGTTTATTTTTGTAGCAGATGCCGTTCATTCTCTGCCTGCCCCATCTTTTCAGCGCATCATAAGTAGTAGTGATATATTGTCTTCTTGATGAAGCACTTATCTGGGGCCCATTATTGTAATGACAGAGCCCTCCATACTCTTTCGAGGTTTTATTATCAGAATGACTCCCTTGCTTCAAGCTGATTTTCATAAATCATCATTTTCTCATAAGCTTAAAGGAAAAAAATGGTCTTTTGGAAACCTGTGACCTACTTTATTGTGTGATTCCTCAACACTTGTCTGGCTGCCAGACCCAAAGACAGAGTCACATCAGACCATGGTTTGCTCGCAGGAGATTATTTTATATTATTACATTATTTTATAATCTCCTGGGTTCGAGTGGTCTTGCATTCAAGCCTTTATAGTGCCTTGCTCGGTACTGTAACCTTGAATTCTGTGCAGACTGGAATTGCTGCCGGACCCATACACACAGGAACTGACTGTCTAGATCACCCCTCCAACCCTTGGATGCAGTTTCATGTTCCCACAGGGACAGCCTGAGGAATACCTGCCTTGGCCACCCTGTCCTCCAAAAAGCGGGAAGATCAGCTGGGGGTGTCCAGTCAAGGAGGTGCTGGGAGGAAGCCCTGGGGGGCTCACACCTCTTGCTGACTCAGTGCTCTCCATCAGCCCTCTCCACCTCTGCCTCAGAGCAGAAACAGCATTCATGTCTTATCCTCTGTAACCACTTATTATTTTTGGATAGGAAATACAGAGGAATTCCTAACAGAAGCATGGAGAAAAAACAAACCTCTTTGTTTTAGTCCCCACGATAAACATTTCCAGAACAATGTTAAACCAGAAGAAAATGAGGGCTCCTGAGGTTCCCAACCCGAGCTTGCATCCCTGCACCCATGTGCGGGACACCCTAAACAGCTCTCCTGACAGTGGCATTTCCCAGGGCAGATTTTCCCCTTGAGTTCCAACTACTTCTCACCTTCATATGCCACCTCTCTGCCACTTGGGACTTCTTGATCCCTGTCTTTTCTGCCAACCCTCACTGCATCAAAGGGCCACATCCCAGAGGCCAGGATCACCTCCTTGCAGCCAGCCCCGTGTCATGGTGCCTACATCCCTCCTGCCACAGGGCAAAAAGCTTCCTCCCACCCTTTCTGCTGGGCAGTGTTTTCCTGACAGATAATGCAGAGAAATCCGATTGTACCCCCACACCAGCTTCAGCAGCTCTGGAATTCTTCTCAGTGTCACAGGAGATTTGCAGCTCTTTATTTCCCTCCTGATTCGCTCTCCTGGCTGGAGTTTCCAGGCTGTGTAGGCTGCTTTGCTCCCTGGTGAGGCTCACTGTCGGGTGCTTGTGCTCTGGGATTGGCAGGGATCCTGCCCGTTCCGGTGACCGCTTTCTTTCCCAGGCGCTGGGTAATTCCTGTATTAGTTCTTTGTTAAATCTTTGGATGTAGTTCATGTCTGAGTGACCATTTGGTTTGATGTTTTTTGGATGTTAGCTATTTTAAGATTTAGCAAGATAACTTTCTATTTTTTTTTAGCAAATGGTATCATCCCACTGTTCAAATAAGGGAGAATCAGAGATATTTATAAATTTGGGATAAACACCAAAAGATTGTTTTCTTTAAGGAAAGAATTAGTCTGTTTAAACGTTAAACAATATTTGGTTTCATCTTCTTCTAAACAGAAACATTCTTTTGCTTCTGAACTACATTTTCATTTATAAATGTGTAGCAGTCATAGAAATATTTTTAACAGAGTTCATAAAACTACCCAAATGAGCCATTTTTGGTTTAGTCAGGACCTTTGTGATTTTCTAAAATTTTTGTTAAGGTTTCTTGCCAGAACTCATGCAAACCCTTGGTTCTTGGATTTGCACATTGCTGTGGTGTAAAGAGGTGTTCCTGCACTTGCAAGAGCAGCTTTCTTAGCCTTGGCATCAGTTCCATTAACTCTTCCTTAGCATGTGACAGAGGCACAGTCTTCATGGCTGCACTAATCATGGTTCAAGTACAATTCTGTCCCCCACTGAAGGTGTTGTCAGCCACAGTTGGTTTGCAAGGAACTTGTTTAATTTCTTCTCCAGGGATGATATGATGGGATTTTTCTTGGTTTGTTACCCTTTTTTCCTTTCTGCTGACATCCCTTGTTTGCCTCTATTTTTAAAATATATCTTGTTTTTTACTCCTGCTTTCTTTATCTAGCTCTGTGCCAGAATTTTACAGTCAATGTAGGCAACCAGAGCTACACCAAACAGAAAATGAGAACACATGGATCAAACGTGCTACTGGTTGATTTAATTTTGCTTTTCACTTTGGAACCGCCACATTAATTCCACAGGAAGCATATACTCCTGTGTAAGAAATTTGAGTCTCCTGCAATAGGTTAATACTTACTTGCTGTTTGGGGACCCCTTTGAAATTGTGTTTCTTAAGCGTCTTAGAGATTTCCAGGCCACAGACTGAAACCAGCAGTTTAATGTCCTGCATTAGTGATGGAACTGAGGGTGGTATTTGAGTGACGGGGGCACAGGGTCCCACTACTTCAATATTCTCCAGAGCTCTATAGCCTGAGGTTCCTGAGCAATGCCTCTTAAATATGCACTGGATCAGCAGTGCTGAGGGGAGCCTTTTGTGCACCAAATCAGAATGTAAAAAATTAAAAGAACTGTCCAAGTAATGTCTTCTTGATACATTTAGCCATGACCAAGTAATTGGGATCAATGAATGTAGATCCTTACAGCCAATGGGATTAGCATGTGTGGATTCCCTCTGGAGGAAACCAGATGATTGGATGAGCTTTCACTGAAGTCACTGTATTCCCTGTCTGCAATTAGTTAAAACATTTTTCAATTGCAAAATAATTTATTCAGCTATTGCCTATATGCAGTTTCAGACAATTTTGACTAGATGGAGCATTTTTGTGGTCTGCATTATTTCATTGTTGAGATGTTTCAAATAAAGGAACAATTCGAACAGATTTCTTGAAGGACCAAGTTTCTAATTAATTGCAAATCACACACTAACAAATTACCAGACCACTCATCTTGTACCCAGAGGGATAAATGCTGCCAGTTTGAGGAGGAGATTGTATTTTTCAAACATAACAAAGAAGCTGAATTCCTGTTTTCAGTGCAAAACGGAACTGTGCTTTAACTGTGAAATCCAAAATCGTGTCTATATTAGAACAGCTCTAATTTAACTATAAAATTCAATTATCTTCTGATGATACTGTCCCATTTGAGTCCCTTGCAGTGATTTCCATCATTTCCCTAATACTATCTTTGGCTGTCACCCGGAGGCATCTGTTCTGATGACTGCTGCCATTTCTTGTCTTCATTAGTTTCCTGACGCCCTTATTTTTTGGCACTGATTTACAGCATTCAAGACAGGAAAGCAGCCTGAGTACCTTAACTCAGTGTCACTTGCAGACTGGTGCAGTGATAGGACAAAACACATCAGAGCCTCACAGGAAATAGCTGGGCCCCCACAAAATGTTGCTTGTTCACCAGATGTGCAAGACCCGAGCAGTTAAGAAAACAAAATGTGGCACTAAAATAAATGAGCAGCAAAATTCCACCTCTGAAATTTTAAAATTAAAATATATATATATTAGGTTATAAATTTTAAAGAGACACATAAAAGCATATTGAAAAAAAGACTGGAACACAGTTTCAGTTAACTGATTTAATTTAGCCTAGGTTTTCTGAACACTGTTTTTCTGAAATAGGGAATAACAATTGATGGAGATAAATTACGCCTGGCTGTGTGCATTAATTAAAGATAATTGAAGGTGGATGATTCTGACGAGGCTTCTCTTCACCCCCCTTCACCTTTTGCCATGCCTGGAAGTTCGTGTTCATTTCTAGTCCCTCCTGTGTGCAATTAATTGTGCAGGAAAGGTGCCATCCTGTGAAGCATAGAGTGTGGCTGGGGGGCACTGAGCCCTTTCCAAACGGTCTGAGGGACACAGCTGCTGGGAGGGATGGGATCTCAGGGAGTCTCTGCTCCTCTCAAAGGATCAGAGAGGCCGTGCTGGTACAAGAGGCCACAACAGGGCAAGGATACGCCCCGGACCCAGATGTGACTCAAGTGCTTCCCTCAAGTCCCTCTGTGGTCCTGCTGGAGCAGATGGGTGTCCTGGCTGAGCATCCTATGAATCTTGGCCAGGATGCAGCCAAATCCATCTTATTGCATTTGGGGAAAGTGGCGGCAGCAGTGTACCTGGGCTGTGCCCTCGTACAGATTTGGCACTGATGGGCTGGGTACCTGGGACCATAAAAACGGACATGCACTCAGTGCTTATACAGTGATCAACACTGATTTTATTTCTGCCAGGACCTGCTTGTGCTAATCTAAAAAAAACAGTGAACATTAACTTACTTCATTGTATCTGTCTTACCTCCCCAGCAGCAGAAGAGATTTAATAGGCAAGAGCATTTGGCAGCTGGGACCAGGGCTGTTTAGGCTGATTATTACTATATATAGTCATTGCTATTAAAGTTCTAACAGAGTCACTGCATTATAATACCAGAAATTACACACTTACACCCTCAGCTACTAAGGAACCTCAGGCAGGGAAGGGTCTCCAACGAGAGAGATCCCTTGGGGCTCAGAGTAGTGTATTTTCTCCCTTTCTAGAAGGGATTTCCCTAACCTGCACCTAAGGCTCTCCAGTGAAGGAGGTTGGACAATCTGCTCTGCTGCACCCATGGATGGAAAGATTTCTCCAAGCTCCAGTCCCAGCAGCCTTTGCTGAGTGTTTAGTTCATCACTTTTGGTCCTTACTTTCAAAAAGAAGAATTGCTCACTGTCCTCTTTGTTGGAGATTTTTATGCATTTAGGAATTAGTCTTGCCTCACCTTCATCTTCTCTAAACTAAACAATCTTCTATAGACTAAACAAGTGCAATTCTTTCTATCTCACTGGCTGCATTTTCCAAATCTCTGATCATACTTCTTGATCTCCCCACTGGATTGTCTCCAGTATATCTATAGCTTTATTAAAGTACAATGCCCCAAACTTGACAAAATCTTTCAACTGAAACCTCCACACCAAAGTGCAGAGCAGAATAATTGCTTTCTTTGTCTTATGTATGGTGCTTCATATATACAACTCATGTATTTATTTTTTTTTTTGTCTGGGTACTGTACTGCCACCTCAAATCCAGCCTGTCATTTGCTACATCCCTCAGACCTTCTTTTGCCATGCCATTGCTTATAAATTTCTTCCAGCTTTATAGCTGGGAATTTGGTTTCTTCTCTGAAAGTAGCACTATATCCTAGTGGTTACTTAATCAGGTTGGCTGTGGACCATCTTTCCAGATAATTTCTGTGCTTTGATCCTCTGACTTTGATTCTCTTGTAGCCTCTCCAAGTTTAATGGCAAGCACAGATTTCATCCTCTGCATCATTAGTGAAAAGAATGGAAACCGGCCCTGAAAAGATCCCAGAGGAATCCCACTTGAACAACTTTGTATTTGATAGAACAATTGATAGCTGTTGTTTTGGAGTAAAGTTCACCCCGTTGTGCACCCGTCTTGTTGTGATTACATTTTAGCTCATGCCTAATGCGACCATATCAGGAGATAAGATAAATCACATCCACTTGCTCTTCTTTATTCACTAAATCAGCTACTCTATTAGGAAGGTGGAAAATAGACAGGTTTGACATGATTTGTTCTTGACAAACTCAGGTGGACTGCTTTTTATCACCAAACCATAATTCTAGGTATTTAAAAAACTGATTGTTTAATAACTCATTCCAGATTTTTGGGAAACCAGGATGAGTGTTTTATAGCTTCCTGGGGCCTCATTATTCCTTTTTTAAGTTCAGCACTATAGTCACCCTTCTCCTGTATTCCAGGGCTTGTCCTGTTCGATAAGAATACTTTACAGTAATTGCTTTACAATAGTTGTTAGTTATTCACAGATTACTTCATCTTATTTCTTGAATACGTTCAGGTGAACTCTATGAGGCCCTGCTGACTTGTGTCCAGTTAGCTCATCCAAGTACTCTTAAACTTGGTCTTTTCCTGTTTTGACCTACAGTTCTGACTCATTTTAAAAATAATTTGGTTAATTAGCTGGTCACAAACAGCTTTTTTTTTTTTTTTTTTTAAATAAGGGCTGGATAAAGAGACATGCCAGGCTTCTCTGCAAAATTTGTTACTTGCTCTCTTTTCCTGTTTAGCAATGGACCAAGACTTTCCTTTTTCTTCCTCTAATTAAAATGTATTTATAGAACTTTTCCCAGTTCCCGTTGATGTCTTTCCTAAGTTGAACTGCCTTCTGTGCTGTAGCAGCTTTGCCTCTGTACCCAGTTGTTTCTTACTCCCTTGTACTTATCCTTGGCTAAGGGTTTGTGTTACACATTTCAAAGTCCTCAGAAAGTTGCTGAGCCTGGAATAGTACCTCCATGTGCCGGGTGTTCTTCATAGGGGTAGTTTGTTCTAATGTTTCTAACACAGAAAACTTTTAGGATCCTCTCACTCTTCTACTCCTGCTGAAAACCTTGGTTATTTACTAGAGTTTTTAAGTTACCCTATTGTTTTTTCAGCACAGTTTTGGGTAACTAAAATCTCCTATTGCCACCGTATCTCCTTGCTTGGATATCTTGTACAAATACTTGTTAAAGCTTCTTCTATTTCCTATGAGTGATTGGATGGCCTGTAGCAGATCTCTGTCCTGAGCCACCCTGGGGTCAGCTGTGTCACAGCATCTGAACAAAGACTTACAGTTCTTTCTGTTTTCCTGGTTCCTTGTGTTTGCCTGCAGTGGTCAACATATCATTCCTCTATTTACATTTTTGTCTACTTTATAACTAATGTTTCCAATTCTCAGGCTGCAGCTAAAAACAGCACATTTCTCAGTGAGCTGCAGGCTTCTTCAACCATATTGCTCTGGGTCTGCTTAAGAGGCCACTGGCAGATTGTTTAATAGTTTGGGATAACTTGACCCAAGTTTGGTACAATCTCAGCCACAGGTATTCCTGCACACTTCTGTGGGGATATTTTGCTTCAGCCTGAATGAGTTGATGGCAATTTGGACAAATGCCTTCTGAAACTGAAACAAGATAAACAGACTCCTAGAGAGGGATGTAACGTTGATAAACCAAAGAGCACCCCCCTTGCAGTACATAGTAGTCTCACTTTAAAGAAAAACATGCAGAGACACCATGATACTGGAAGATCTGACACCCATCATGATATGTCCTGATGCTCTGCTGGAACATTAACCCTTTTTGATCTCAGAGAGACATGATGACCACTTCACCTCCACCAGCCCCTTTCTGGACGGTCAGCTCCCAAGTCATCACCAAGCCCATGGAGAAACAAACTCTACCTTGGCACAACACCAGCATGACTTGAGAGGTACTTTTCTTCTCCTCAGGTTACAGACATGCCTGGGCAATAAGGTTTCTTTAGGGCTTGCCCTTGCTCTTACTGAACTTGGGGCTCTAATGACATAATCAGTGCAGGATCAGGCCGGGGGAAATAGAGTTAAGGACATTCAGAAGCCCTTGAAGAGCTGGAGCCGAGGCTGCAGTTCTCGTTTGGCCTGGCGCGTCATTTGTGACCCATCCCATTGTTCTAAGCTTAATGCTTATTCATTTCCTCTTTGCTTGTGTTTTCATATATAATTATTTTTAATTGTGCTTTTTTTATTTTAGAGAAACAATAAAAATAAATTCCCTTGGGTCATAGAATGTGGATCAACACAATCAGGTCAAGGGACTGCTTTTAGTATGAGTACTGACTCTGATAGAAATATGGATTTCAAGGTGACAGCTTTGCCTAGAAACTGTTTGATTAACAGCTATAGTCCTGGTATGACTTCTGGGAATGAAAATACTCTTATCAGGAATTCACAAGGACCATTATTTTAGAGAGAAGAAGGTTACTTTTGAGAGGACAAATAAGATATTCAGGGGTTCTCCCTTACTGCAGAACTAACATTGAACATCCCGCAAAAACCTATAAGTATTTCATTTTCCTTTACATCATTAAACTACACTGTCTCATTGCAATTGGTGCTCACACATAAACTGAGGCTCTTCTGCCCTATCTCACATCTCTGTAGTGAAGGAGATGTTTATGCTGGGAAGGGACTGGAAGGGATGGAGGAGGAAGGGAGACTCTTGTTTTCACAATGAAGAGAGAAGAACAGTAACAATTTCCTCAGATTCCTCTCTCCCTGTCTAAAGGGGAAGCTTTAGGGAAGGGTTGTAGTGGAACAGACAAGGTGGCTCTGTAAACTGAAGCTGTGGTCCAGGTATACATCTTTTCCCATTAGGAGGCTGAAGCACAGGCTTTTCATAAAGGAGCTGCACGGATTCCTTCACAGTCAGGCTGAATATTAGGAGAATTAATAGATATTTAAACAATACCAGGACACTTAGATTAAACATGAAAGACTGGAAGAGCCATGCAAACTAGGCTTTGACTATTGCAATTGCACTGGAAGTGTTAAAAAAAAGTGATGTGATCTCCCTTGGGCAGAGGCAAAACGTATTTGAAAGCTGCTGTTTTGAATTAAGATGGTGCACTTATAGAAAACAGATAATGTAGATACCACAAAAATGTGATGGGTACCATTACACAGCATCACACAGCAAATCATAAACCCGAGTGCCTTCAAAATATAAAATATTCAAGTCAGTGGATTTGTTTAGGGAAGGGATTAAAACCATGTAAAAATTGATTGTGTTATTTTAGCCCTTATACAGTTTGCCAAGCACTCTTTAAATAGAAGCTTAAAAAGCTATTTATGCTTTTGAAAATTAATAAAACATATGCCCTACTGTACAGAATATAATAATAGTAAAATAATGCCACAAACAGAGAGAAAGGTTGTTGTTGTAAGACCTTAAGTTATTTCTGTAACTATATTAAAAGAAGTGGTGCTTGACCTATTTTTTGAATAATGGTCCAAATAGGGAATAGGGACCAAAATAATAGCAATCTTTTGACTGCTATTATTTTGGTCCCTATTCAAAGTAAGCAGGTAGTGACTGATGCTATCACTGATGTGGACAAGTAAAACTTTTTTTAAAAGAAACTGAAAACAGTTGGAGGAATTCACATTGAAGAGGAGATTAATAAGAGTGGACATGAGAAATGTATGAAGAGAGTGGGTGGGATAGATAAGAGAAGGAGGAATTAATATTCACTTTGTCTTTAAAATAAGAGGTTCAGTGAAACTCAGCAGCAGGAGCAAATGTAATAGTGATAAGGGGAAGCACTTTTTCACACCATATGGCAACTAGACACAGCAACCCCTAGTTACAGGATGTTTTCGAGGTTAGGAGTTTATCAGGATTTATGTAGAGAACATGCCAAGTCATCACTGTGAATGCTAAATAGAGCCAGGAACCAGAGCAGCTTCCTGCAGGGATGGGGGAACATCATTTCTCTCTCAGAAGGAGTCCATCACCCACCTCCTGTTGTCAGCTCCAGGATCCCTGCTCAGAGGGCCCCATGGTGGGATGGCCTTTGGAGGCTCCTCTCTCCCACTTGACTGAGTTTCGTGGGGTCGGTCCAGGCTGTGCTGAGTTCCCACTGCCGTGGCCGGTGCTGGAGAGAACCCCTGGCTGAGTCAGAGGCGTCATGGGCTGTGGGGAGCATGATTCCTTCAGCCTGCAAGACACCCTTTTTCCCAAAGCAAGCAAAAATACTTCATCTCTACTCAGGCAGAAGACCTAAACAGCCATTGTGCTGGGAAACTCCATGTTCCTCTGAAATGAGAAACCAAATGGGATTGCACTCCTTTCCTAAAGGTCACGAATGCAGGTGATAATGCACCTTCAGGAGAAGCCCTGAATTTCCATGCTGAAGTGGAGCTGCCTGGGAGCCCTAGGGAGCTGAGTGGGAGTGGGAGGGAATCCTTTGCTCCAGGGAAGACCCATGACAGACTTTACATTCTAGGAATATGTGACCCATTTTTATGACATTGCCCTGAAGTTTGCTATTGGGAAGCAATTTTTCACTCTGAAATCCCTTATCTTGAGGAATAATGAAATATTTATGATTTTTCTCCCTGTTTACTGCACATGCTGATAAGCAGCTCTGGGACTAAGGAGCTGTCAGAATCTATCTCTTTTTCCTCCATTTGGCTGATTAATTATAAAATAAATAAATCATTAATTGAGATTTCAGTAACTGTTCAAAAAAATTCATGCAGTGTTGGAAAGGTCAATGTCCAAAGTAATTTGGGATTCAAATCCCAGCAGGTCTGATGGCTGCCCCATTTCTCCAGGGAAAAGCTAAGTGGGACACCTGAGGGGAGGAGGTATTGGTCATTAATCCAGGAGTCAGCAGCTGGCCAAATCCAGTGATCTCAGTAAAACAAAACATGTGCATAGTGTGTGGCTTCTTAGAACCTGGGTTTCTTGCCTGGCCTGGCAGTCTGAAGAATTGCTTGCTTTTGCAAGTTAAATTATAAAATGTATGCCAAGGTCAGGGAATAGGTCAATGCTTTAGCTATCCAGCTGGGAGGCCTAAGGATGCCTCATAGGAATTAGCTGGACGGGAGGATTTTGATGGAAAACTGATGGAAAAGAATTGCTTTTGGAGAGAGGTCACATGCAAAGCCCATTCAGGCAGTCATCTTCATTACCAACGTGTCTGCTCCATATAGAAACACGGGCAGGAAAGGAAAGAGCTCTGATTTTGACTAATGATCAGTCAGAAGGACTCCATGATGGGGCAACATATGTTCCTGAGCATAGCATGATTGCTTTAGGGGAATGTTTCTTTTTGTTTGATGAAAGACATACTGTCACAGTATATATGTGTATTGGTACCCTCATCTTCCTGTCCTGATTCTCCCCTCATTTCATTGCAATTGCTACTCTTTGCATGGGGAAATGTAAGAGGAAAAACAAGCTAAGCACATCAGTAAAAGAATGTGTCATTACCGGGAATAGATAATTTTGTACCAGAAAAGAAGAGAAGCTGCAATGGCATTGTGATTAATGCTCCTGCAGATGTGCTCTTCTTGCTAAACTTCCACTCTAGTTAATCTCATCTCTGTCTTGCAGCACCACAGTGAAGTTAGAGTAACTCGCTGACTGCAGGTTAACAAAACTTTGCCTGTGGCAGCAGCTTGTGGACATGTGCTCTGTTTGCCACATTAGAAGGTAATTTGAGTGAGTTGTCTGTCTTAGGAGCTAAACTAATTTCAGTTGCCTGTATCTGCTGGGGAGTCTGAGGTCTGTGGCAGCTCTGCACATGGAAACCCAACTGTACAGAGGACAAACTGTTCTCCACCAGCCTCTGGGGACATCCTGCAGCTCAGAATTTTCTGTCTCCCAGTGCCAGGCATTTGGCATAACCCATCTCTTCTGCAGGGAACAATGAGAAGGCAAATATTAAAACAAGTTGTTTCCTGATCATGCAAATTGATGCAGCCTGTTTTTCTACAGGATTTCTGGATGTCATCAGCATAATGACAACCAATGTAAGCATTTCCCATGACCTCACTCTTCCATGCACTACCTGAAACACATCACAGACTCTCATCTCTTCTCCAATGATCCTCTAACTCCAGGGAAACCAAAAGCAGCATGTGCCACTGCCTGTTTTGAGCCATGTGGCACTGACTGGCTCTCAGATATGTTTGTTCCTTGCCAGCTGGCAACCAAACAGGATAGGTAATTTCTGCTGTAACCTTGCAGTCCTTCCCTCACTCAGAACACTCACTGGGGTCTCCATCCTCTATCCAAGCCCTGCTTTTCACTGCTTTATGGGAACCTCTTATCTTTGATATCACTTCCATTTTATCCAGTGTGGCTGAAAGTAGCCAGTGGATTCAGAAACTGTAGGGGAGTTTGAAAATGAGGAAGGAAGGAGCCACCTCATAACATATGCAGTGTGACAACTGCGGCACAAGTGTCTGCAAAATTTCGGATCTTCAGAAAAATACTGCCCAAACGTGTTGGCTTCATATGCACAACTTTCCCCAGCAAGAGGGTGTGAAGGAAGATACCTCACATGGGATGGATGTGCCCCACAAATTCATGGCCAACTGGAATGTGCTCAGGTTCCAATATCATGAAGACACAGGGAATTTGTGAGAAACTTTGAGCTTGTCATTATGGCACTTGTCATCAGCCCTAAATAAACTTGAAAGTAAGCACATCCATTCAAGAAATGAATAAGATAAAACAGATGCATGTGACATTTGAGTGAAATGTTTGTTCTGTTTCTGAGATTTTAATGGACAGAATGTGCAGCAGGGTCTGCTTGGAATTGCTTAGATCCAAAATGCTGTTAACTGGACATTGACAGACACAAAAAGGTAAATCAGTGCCACTACCATCTGTAAGACAACAAGAACAGCAGATGGATAAGGCTGTACACCCATCAGAGCTGTGAGAAAAGTCCCAAGACCCTGTGGAAAAATTCTAATTAAAAAAAATAAAAATAAAAAAAATCTTATAACTGCTTTCTTGCTTCTGATTCTTGTTGGCTGTGGTCTACCAACCATCTTTTCCTAAGATATGAGGGTCACAGCCTGGGTGGTGGCATTTCTGTGTGCAGGTGTCCAAGGCATAGGTCAGCCACCATGATGTCTCTCTATATTTGCATAGAATTCCCCTCAGTAACAGAACCTTGCTTCAGAAACTCTGCAAATAGGAAAAAAAAGGATGTTGGAAAAGAATTTTTTTTTCTTTTCCTGCCTAGAAGAGCCTGTATTATTCAAACCATGTGCTGATGATGGTGATATAAATTCCTGGAGGGCTCTATATTGTCTGTATTGTGCTGGTAAAGAACTACTACTTTCTTTTAGGCATTTCAGTTCAGCACATCTCTTTAAGAGCAGGACTGTCTGAGCTTTGGAATAATTAGAATTAACAAATGATGGCATCGCTATTTTTATTGCCGTAATTTCTAGGAGCCAAGTTCATACTAAAGCCCATTGTGACTATCTCTTTTCATGACAGTCAGGAAGAACAGAGCCAAGTTCTGCTTTCAGTTACAGCCATATAAATCTAAACTACCTACATATTCTTTGCCAGTAATACTTGTGTATGCTGGAGTGACCGTTCTATAGTATTATTTTCCCAGAAAAAGCAAAGCAATTATTCATCCATCTGACTTAAGAGGGCAGGTTCCAAGTAACTTGCAAGGACAGCTAAAAATGGAACATGAAATGAGTAGGGAGAATATAAGGAAATAAAACAATTTTAAGATTTCCAGTCTTGAACGTAAGTATGCATTCACATGTACACATACCAAAAATATGTTTGCAATCAACTTCTTTGTCACTTACTCCTGGAGTGCTGGATTCAGAGAGCCTGCTACTATGAGATGATGTGTGAGAAGCAATACAGAATGAGAAAGTGGATCCAAAGCAGCCAAGGCCTGGCCACCCTGAGGAGAAGGCTTTTTAGGGAGCCGTTTGGTTTGAGAGGTGCTTGGGCACCTTGGCAGGGGAAGCCAGAGAAGGATTGATAAAGAAGGAGGGAGAGATGGAATAGGTAAGGCTATTTTGAGTACTGAAGCAGCATCCCAGCACAGGCAGAGCTGTTCTGGGCTTGGAAGTGAGAACACCTTGTAGATGGGATGTGATGGGGGTTTGGGAGCTCTGCTGTGGTGAACAGGAGCCTGTGGCATGGGAGGGCTTTGCCAGTGGGCTGCACACATGGCTCTGCTTTCACAGCACAGGAAGGTTTGAGGGGCAGGGAGACAAAAGTCAGTGCTCCCTCCCTACTGTGCAGCTGCCAAGTGTGCTTTGAAGTGGTCCTGAGGGTCTCTTGCTGTTGTTAACATAGGTGCCACAGAAGTTTTCAGGGAAGAGTTTTTATTTGAAGTGGAAGCAATCCCTGCAGCCTGGAGGGATGCCATGTGGAGAAGTCTCCAGGCTCTGTCTTAGCCAAGGGGTCATGTGCCAATTTGGCCTTTAACACGCATAAATACATGCTTATATTAATGACAAATATTAGTGAGTTGAAAATATGTGGCTTGATAACAAAATGGAGGATAGCTTTAAGCAACTGCATTGGAACTATCTGCACACAGAAATACAAGCCAGACAACAAGAATGAATACAGCAAACTAATGGAGATATTTGAGAGGAAAAGTTTCCCACGGATTTGCAAGAGCTGCAGCTGGAAAAGACATGATGTTCCCTCATCTCTGCCAATGCTGAGCAGTTTTGCAGTGTTACACACCTCCAGCACGCGCTCTGTGCTGTGCAGGGCTGGCTGAAATGGCCACACTGCTCTCTGGGAGCACAGGCCAAGCACTCACTGCATTTGTATTATCAGGTGCATTGCCACAGTACCAGGGCAGATGGAAGTGACAGCATAGCCCAAAGCCTGGCATCTGGTGTAAATGTGACCATTTCTTCTCTGTCCCTTGGCTGTTTGTGAGCTGAGCCTGCTTGCTGCCAGCACACTGCACTTCTCGTGGAGCAGCACTGAGCTGACTCATGAAGCCCTCCTTGACTGCTGAGGATGGTGATGTCTGAGTCACACACTGCTGTTTCCATCTTGATTGGAGGCCTGCAATATTCACACCTGCAGTACACCTCCAGAGGACTACTGATTTTTTTCCGAAAGTCTAGTCATGGCTTTTCCCACTTTTCCCCCTTACGCGCAGTAAACGTGTTTGAGAAGGCCACCTGCAACATTTCCCTCCAAAAATATCTAAAAGAAAGCAGCAGTGAAACAAAGTGGGGAGCTTTAGGTTAAGTTCTAGTTCTCCCAGTGCTCTGGCTCGGACCAGGAATGCATGGAAGTAGGGAAGAGAGTGAAGGAATACGTATTAATTTTATCTCTCCCATTGTTTTCACCAAGAGTAGTGATTTTTTCCCATTTCTTCTGTAAAAAAAAAAAAAAAAAATCTAAGGAGGCCTCTTCCCTCTTTGTCCCCTATAGGCTGAGTAGGACCAGCACTGCCATACAGGCTCTCCTGAGAGGCTCCTGATGGAGGGAGGTGGGCACAGGCCTGCCGGTCTCTGAAATGGCCTTCTAGGAAGGCAAGTGAAGAAGGCAGCAGTTTCTTCTGGAAATTGGATTTCAGGAAAACTAAATGGGGTGGTAAAGTGCATTACTGTGCCTTAGTTGTTAGTCCTTGCATCACCTTGGCACCTCGGGTGTTCAGCAGCTGTATACGCGGTGACCAGAGAGTGGTTTCTGCTGCACAGAAGCTGGCACCACTGCCAGGAGAGCTACAGGGAGGCAGTGCTTCTCCTCGGTGCAGATGTCACTGGGGGATGCTTTTTCCACAGTTTCTGTGTTTGCACTTCAGAGCCCTGACCCCCATGGGAGCAACCAAAGTGACACATCAGCAGAACTGGGCAGTGCTGGGGAGGTGTCTCTCAGAACACCCCAAGGGCTCGGGCTGCAAGTCGTGCAGTCCAGGGATAAAGAAGTTGCCTGTATATCACACAGCATCTCCTGCTGGTTTCAGCACACAGAAAGGCATATCCTTTACTCAGCAGCACTTCCCATGCAGCACAGATACCGAGGGATAGTCCACACAACTCAGGTCACTTTCTCAGGCTGCCACCCTGGGCTTGGCTTCCCCAGTTCCCTGTGAATACAGCTCCTCAGAGACACTGCTGATTCCTGACACACTAGTCCTTTGAAAGCAAACCAGGAAATCTCCTTGGTTTGTCTTAAGTCCTCTAGTGGTGCTTGATTATGAAGAGCTCCCAAAAAGAAACAGCTCAGTATAAATTTCCAGTAAAAGACTCCTTTGGACAGTGGACAGAAAGCCAGTGTGCTTGGTCCAGCATGAGGGAGAGCATGGCAGGGAAGCTGGGGAGCAATTGTGAAGAAAGTCTGGTTCCTCCCCTCTTGCCCTAGAAGGACTGACAGGTGCTCAGTGCAAGCAAAACCCCTGGGGAAAGAATGGAAGGTTAGGGAAGCTAAGGTTAGTTTGCCCAATATAGGCAAAGCTTCCTGAGAGCACCGAAATACACTTGCCAGTATCTGTGGTGAATGGGCAGTCCAGTTTCATGACCTTGCCTGCAAACAGGGAGATGCTGAGCTACAAAGTTGTCTTCTGGTAGGAGTGTCTAAACCGTCCATTTCTTCCCCTTTCCTCATATTTTAATAACTAGATATTTTCAGATTTTAGTCCCCCCTATTAGTTTAAAAAAAAAAAAAAAGGAACACCATCCTGACCTGATATTTATCTCCTCAGCATGAAGAATATCAGCTGGATGGTTCAAGAACAAAAGAGTAATTTTTGTCAGAGCAAGGTCATATGAAAGAGCAGCTCAGGCTTCTCTAACCATGTAGAACATTGCTGGCACGGTGTGTGTGACAGAGACTCTCAGACACTCAGTGATGAAGGCTCAGTATAGAACAGACCATCAGCATCCCTGGGTGGAGGGCTGTGATTTGTAGCTGAGGCCTGTGAAACAAAGCTCTGGAGGTGAGATGTTGGGAAATGTACTTGGAAACATATTTTGAAGACTCCCTTGACTATAGCAAAGGCAACAGTGGCAATAACTGCGTGTTGGTTTATTTTATTCCGAGGTTTGTGGTTTTCACTGCTTGGCTGGGGATGGCTGAGTTTCTCAAGCAGTGATAACGCTCATCCATAAGTCATGATTACAGCAAGTGACATAGCAAGGCTGGAGACAGGGAGCAGCTTTTCCATGACCAGAGCATTCCCATATGGAGGCAGTCTGGGGAAATTTCACACCAGACATATGGGAGTGGGGAGCAGATACTGTGAGATACTGAAGATGTTTCACTTCAGTGGGAGTGACAAGGTGCTGAGAAAACTCAGTGCCTTAAAGGTTAAGACTGACTGGTATTTCTATAATGTCCTCTACATTATGGGAAATATCACAGATTCCAGAATCACAGCCTGAGATAATTTGTTTCTGTATTTTAGGTCTCCCTATTTAGTCTCTATTTGTACCTTTCCTTTATCCATTATATTCTTCTACAATTAGAATATGAACTTCATTATGAAGCAATTTTTTGTAAGTATTTAATTCCAATAAAAATTTTCAGTAAATTAAAATTCAGCTTTTTAATTCAGTGTTGTGCAACAAGTCTTTGACTGGATTTAACTTTTCAGTATTTGAATTTGTGAATTTTTAGTATAATTTCATCCAATCTCTTAGCTTCTTGTAAAAAAGAGGGAAAAGAAAACAAACAAGAAGAAATAAAAGAAATAAATCTTCACTGCTTCCTGATTTCACATATTGCCTCCTCTTTTTCTCTTACTGTAGTCCCCAGGAAGAACAGTGGGAGAAATAAAATGTCTGAGGAGCTATGGAGAGAGACTGAACACTAGCATTTTTCTCCCATTTCTCTCCTCTCCATTTTCTTTGTCTGTGGAAAAATAGGATAGAAATATGAGCCTTTATCCCTCTACCTCCCCTTCACAGAGATCAGAGAAGTTTAAAAACAAAGTGAAAATCAAAACCTGGGATTAAAAAACAACAGAATTACTTGGATTATTTTGTTTCAAATATATTTGGCAGAAAAATGTGTTACTTGGCAGGAGAAAACTTCGTCCTGTTTCATTTATTTGTCAGGTCTGTTCATTAGCTGTATGTTAGGAGTTAGTCACTGCTTGTGTGGATGAGATTATGTCCATGCTGGCTAATTAGTCCCATCCCACTGAACCTCTTGGGGTTTTCTGATTTTAACCTAAAACAATAGGATTTTCTCTTAAATAAAGGGAGAAACAGGGGTTGAAAGATGTGGCAAGGCTGAAGCCTGTGGTCTAAAGCTGGAGGTGTTAGCCCCGGCAAGAGGAGTGCCTGCAGTGCTTGCAGAAGGACTGGGCTCTTCCTCACAAAGCACCTGCCAGCAGAAATTTAGAAGCTCCCTCTCTGCTGGGAGCAAGCTGGATGCTGTATTCAGGAGGTTCATGTTGCAGACAAGTATTTATTTATTTTGCACTGAGGACTGGAGGGGTCCCTGCTGCCCTCGCTGCCCTCACTGGTCGCGGGCTCCACAGGCCTATGGACAGCTCTGCCCAAGGCTCATGTTCATATTCATTGGCAGAGAAGGGCCCAAAATTCAGGTACCAGAATCTCACAGCAACATGTCAGATTTTTTTCTGCTTGCTTCTCACTCACTAGAGAAGAAAATTTATAAATCTTTGAGTAACAATATGTTTATAATTTAATAATAATTAGATTATAATAAGAATTTATAAATTGTCTCACTGCATCTATTCTTACTTCTGCATCCATGACACAGAAGTACCCAGAGGCACTTGGAGAAAAGTTTCACTGTGCTAAGACCCCTTCCGTCCAGAGACTCCTGGAAGAAGCAGGTGTCCACGTGAAAACTGATGTTCAGAGGGAGGAGAGATCACAGGGATCTATCCACCTCTGCACTGCAGTGAACACCCCATGCTGATTTCCTGGCTCCCAGCAGCATGTGCCATAGCCATGGCACCACACCACCTCCAGTTTCTAGCTTTTATTATAGCATCAAATGCCTCTGTACCCCTGGGCAGCTCATCGAACCTCCCTTTTCCAGTTCCTTGCACTCTAAAAGTGACAAAAATTCTTACCAGCTCACGATTGGCTCAGGATTAAACATGTGCAAAGTTTGATGAAAAGACAAGGTGTGAACGCTGGCTGCTGTCAGCGAAGGAAATGGGGTGGTTTAGCAGGTTAGGATACCACCTACAGCTTCTGTATTTACTGCAGCAGAGGACAGGGAATTGGACTTTTGGTGCCAGTGCTATTTTCTACTCATTGGAGTATGTTAAGTATGAGAGTAATTTTGAAATACGACAGAGAGATATTGCTAGTAGTTATGGACACAAAAAATATTGAAGACAATAACAGTGTGGTGCTAGCCACGTCAAATTCCATCTTGCTTCAGCTGCTTTCCAGGAAAATAGATTTCTGGCTTTAAATATGAGGATTAGCAGCAGCAGATTTAGGGCTTAAAATAAAGTATGTATTTTAGATTTATTTAAGGGCCTTTGACTCTCAAACACTTTGCTTTAATATATCGCTTTCTGGGCTGACATGGTTTTCATTTTTCATCACTACTTTACATTCCAGTGTTTGCACGGTTTGTGAAGGGAAAACCTGAGTTTTTCAAAAGCTGGAATTCTGCTCCTGCTGTTTAAGCAATGGTTGCTTTTCTTTTCTGCCTGTAGCAGGTTCTTAGCAGAGAGAATTGTAATTCAGAACAATTCAATTTTCCATCGTTTAAGAAGCAAGACATGTAATGGCTTAATCCTGATTATACACAGCCATTTTAGAGGGCTGACTTCCAGATGTTCATGTTCTTTTATTTATTTATTTATTTTAAGGATTAATGTGAATGCTATCCATTTCTTTGGACTTGGTGCTAGGAAAGAAATCTCTGAAACCCCCAGGATAGAAACTCTGATCAAACTTCAGTCAAACTGAAGTCAGAAAGCCTCCCTGAATTTTTAAATATTCACTGATTAAGTCCAACTCAGGCTGCAGCAATGGAAAATTTTCTCTTAAATCCTGCCCTGGAGGGAATTTCTATTTGGAGAAGAGCATGTTCACTCTTCCCTTTTTCTTGGACTCTCTTTAGAGATTGTTAAGTATGACGAGGTCAGAGCTCTAGGATCTGGTTTGTTTCCAACCAACTCTGACCTTCTGAAGGCATTGGCTGTACTGCCAGCCAACATTTCATGGTTAAAGGTCAATTCAGATTACTCCTTCAGTTCCAAAGAATTTCAGGGGGAAAGTCAGGAAGAAGGCAATGACAGTGCTGGAAAGCCAAAAACTAGTTTGGTAGCAAATGTTCTGTACATACCAGATTTTAGAGCCCATATCTGCCAGTGTCAAATGTCCAAGTCATGCAATCCCCGTAACAGGCTTTTCCTGTAAACCCATGCTTTCTGGCTCGGTGATTCAAGCTGGATTTTGAGATGTGAGCTGCTCTCCCTAGTCGGTTTCCAACAAAATATGCCGTTTTTAATTGAATTTTGGTGCTGTCTTTGCACACATTATTCTAATCATCCTGCTGGGAGGGTTCTCTATGTAGAAAAACTAAGAGGTTCATGCTGAGACTCTGCCGTGCAGATCCAAAGGACAAATTGGAGTTCGTGTGGCTGACTTGCAAGCAAGCTTGTTAATAAAATTTAACTCTTAAAGAAGACAGCTTAGTCCTGACAGGTCTGATTGCCTTGGCACACTGTGGTGGAAATACAATTACAAGATTGGACTGCTCTCAATTTGCTCCAGACCGAGAAAAAGCAGGAGAAAAAGTGGTTTTTCAATTGAAAACAAATAAGTCCGACTAATTTTAGGAGCATCCTGATTATTGCTTAGCTCAGCATTACCTTTTCATCTGTAGTATGGTGATCCCGGATAGGTAGATCAATAAATTTCCTCCCCTTCAGCAAGTACAGTCAGCCTTTTGGCCCCAGGCATGAGCTGACTGGAAAGACCCCCACAAGCCCTGTCCATGAGGCTGTTCCATGGGCAGCCAAAGCTCTCTGAGTGCTGCTCGGTGGTGCTCAGTGCTGGGTTTCAGCACAGTAGCTTAGAAGAGCATTATGAGAACCCACTGTTGATTATAACCTAGTTCTACAGTAAAAAATAGGGGGCCTTTGATCGTGCTGTACATGTAACCCTCTGCCTGTCAGTTTTCACCTGCTTGGCAACTCTTCTGAGCTGCTGGAAGGGCAGGAAAGCTCGTGCGAGGGAGCACAGGTCCAGATCCCACCCCTACCCAAAGGGCTGGGACAGCCGCACCTGGCCCCGATTCCTGCCAGCCCAGCTCTCCCTCACAGGACATGTGAAGTGTTAGTTACTGCTCCTATACCACTCACAAGGATCACTTACTGCACTGTGAAAAAACCCACAAAATATTATTTCAGCCTCTGTGCGGGTGACTGGGCTGAGCTCTCCAGCAAAGCCCTGACTCCAGGCAGAGGTTGTGATTGTGGGGAGCAAATCAAAACAAAGCAGAGCAAAACAGGAGGTGCTTTAAAGCAGCTGAATAAAGACACACAACAAACCTGCCTGACAAAGAATTGTTGAATTAAAGCAACCTGATCCCTGAGTTAGCTATGGTGATGCATCTTATTCATCACCCAGGAGAAAGGGGCCGGCAGGGAGCCGGGGGGGACAACATGGGCAGTGTGGATAATTGTGGAGGCCTGCTGGTAGATGGAAAACATCTGGTTTGTGTTTGAATTAAGAAGGGATATTTAACTCTATTACCCAGATTTGTATCTGTCTATTCCTTATTCAGATTTATTAGCATAGGCTCACAACATCAAGGTTATGCGAGGCTGAGATATCTTTGTGTGTTGGGGGCCACAGAAAGCTGATGTTTAAGGCAGTAAAGTTACAACAAACACCTGCACATTGGTGCCTGCTGATGGAATCATGGGTGTTGTGTGCAGGGTGCGTGTGGGGTGTCTGAATAGCGAGGTACCTGTGTATGTGCCCAGTGGTGGACAAAGACAAGGTGATGTGAAAGGACAAGGGAATGTAAATTGGAGATGCTAACACTGTGCGGCCTGAGTACAAGACCAGCAGCTCACAAAATCAGTGAATCAGTGGGTTTTCGGTGACTTTCTTCAACACCAAGCTATCATCTACCTTTCTGCTGCAGTGCTTTACCCCCTCACACAACCTATCTCCAGCACCATCCTCAATATCCCCATGTCCTCTTCCTTGTCCTGCCACACAGCCTATACTGCCCTACCTTCCTCCTCTGGTGCTTTTCCTTTGTTTTTCCATGTCGCTTTCCCACTTTCCTAATGCAAAATCCTTACTCCTGCATCAAGATACTCAATCTCTTCTTTTGCCCTTCTCAGTCTGTGAGACCAATGTGTGTGGGAACTTACAAATACTCAGTCCCCTTGAATGCAGCTCCCAAAGTGTCTTAAACCACTGAGCTGAAGGAGAATTTCAGAAATGTGGTGACCCAGCCTGATGGCCCTGGGACCTGTATTCACAAATTCAGGGCACCAAACTGCACCTCTCTGAGCCTGACAGCAACCAAGGGACTGTTCTTCTCCCACCTCCCTCCAGCTCCTAGCTTGAAAGTGTTCACTTTGGGAACAAGGACTCTATCATGCTTCTTAGGCAATCATCCATGCTGTAGGAATAGCAAAGAGTGAAGCAAATAGGTCACAAGCCACCCCTAGGCTGAAATTGTTACCCAGCACCATCCAATGGATCCCATGAAAACTGAACACACAAACATGAGTGCCACTGTTTTGTGGGACAGTACTCACTCTGATTAACCAGTAATGGTTTCAGAGATTTCTAGTCAGTCAGCTCCTGGCAGGTGTAAGCCTGTATTTAACATTACCCAGTCCCAATTGTTGTTTAAATGAAAATAGCAACTTTCTTTCCTTTCATTTCCATTTAATTCCTCCAAGATATTGAATATAATTAATCACATTTATAACTTCTGAAATTAACTTCCCTCCCGTAGAGTTCAATAAATAACACTTTTCCTGAATAGCTCATTCACAGTGCAAAAACACCTTCTTCCTCATATTTTTCACTTCAGAGAATGAAACCATATGAGGTGGTTAAGATTTACATGGTCAGCTCTGGCAGGCTTTTTATATTTATTTGGGTTGCAAGATATAAATCAGTGCTGGCCTTTCTCCAAGAACAAGGTATTTGTTATCTTGCTACATGTGTGTTTCTGGGTCAAAATTTGATAAGGTGTTTTTAGCATTATTTCATGGGGTGGGTAGGGTTTACATTGTTCTGTGCCAGGTTCCCTGTTTTGACTGCAGAACATTACCTTATACCGCATTTTATTACAACTGATCAATGGAAGTTTGAAAATTTTCCCAGCTCAGAAATATCACACATAATTGCAAATCAGTTTTCTTCAGGGATAGTCCCATTTAACTGAATATCCCAAAAGCTTATGTGTGATCAGAGTTGGAATTTTTAAATGATTTAGAGCCATGATTTGAGCACAAGGCACAGTCCAGTAAAAGGACTTTGGTGGCTTTGTAAATGGAAGCCATCAGAAAAGTAAATGACAGTGAGATTTAGGAACCTGGCAATGAATCAGCAGCTGGGCACCTGAATTGAAATTGTGGCAGATGAATGTGCCAGTAACTTTAAGAGCTTAGCCAAGAGTACTCGAGATCTAAGACCCGACCTTATGTACACACACAAATACAGAAAAATTCCATGGATTTTAGTGACTCTTTATTCACCCCACAACTCGTGGATTTTGTCACTGGAATTTATTATTTACTGAATGAGTAAAAAGCAAAGGACTTTTAGATCAATCTGCGCATAACATCAGCATTCAGAGATCAGCGTCCTGACACCTCCCACAGAGGTATCTGTTTTCAAGGAAACAGCAAGTGAATGCTTGTTGTTCAGGACTTCTGGATCCTGAATCTTTTTACTAATGATAAAATAAACCAAGTTCTCCAGGGAGTCATCTGGGGGCCTCAATTCAGGTCTTGGCTTTGAAAATTCAGGGAGAGCACATGAGGTGCCGCTTGAACCCCATGTAGCTCAACAGGACAGACAGATGGACGGACCAAGGAAGACCTCACTTTCAGATCCATTATGCCTACAGGATTACTCCATTTTGTAGAAGAGATTTCAGCTCTCTGCCAACAAAATGTTCCGGACAGCCCTTCACACAATTCACCAAGACACTGAATTAGAGCGGCCATTTAGGTTTTCCTTCACTTTTGTCGACTGGATGATGGGGAAGTCCTAGATCTCTGTTTTCCATTATGCCTGTTATCCTTTGATGAAAGGAAAGGAAGGAATAAAAACTTTGGAAAGTCATGTCTATGTTCGTAGAGATCCAAACCTACCCTTTAGCCTTGTATCTATATGTACCTCCTAAGGTAACATTTTTTCTTCAGATATCTCTCTCTTGTGTGAATGTCATGGAAAATATTAGTAACACACAGAAGATTTTAGCTTAGTGCTTGTTCTCTGCACCAGGACAGTGACAAGGTGCAAATTGTGCAAATTAGCAAGACGGTCCCTTACATGCAGAACTCTTCAAAATTTTCATTGTAAAAAATCCTCTAATTTAAACAAGGGCAGTTTCTAGATTTTCCCTGAGGGAATTACGAAGGTCAAGAGGATTTATGGCGACACAATGAAGAAAAAAAATTTATTTTCTTCAAAACTTGATATGTATAACCCCATTTTCTCAGTCTTTAATTCAAAATCTGAATGATTTTACTTTCCGTGCTGTCATCAGCAAATCAGCTTGTTTTGTGGAACAGATCTTCTCCACTGCATGAAACCCCTGCATGTTTTTCTGTCAGAATTTAACTCAAGATCTCACCAAGCTCCAGGCCTGCACCAGAGGTGAATAGAAGAAAGTGACATTATCTCCTGGGTTTGGTCTTTCTGCTGTGAGAATTTTGTTATTTGATCCCTTTTTCATTCAACAAAACTCTTTTCCTCTCCTGCCAAAATATTCTCTGATCTGTTTCTCACTTTCTTTCCTCATCTTCAGTTTCACTTTGCATTAGTGTGCTCATTATCTCTGGAAGGAAACCCTTGATGTTCTCCCTGTCCTTGAATATCTTTGATATGCCGAAGTTTCCTTTGGAATCCCATATTCCTGCTCCTGCTCCGAGCAGTTTCATTACTTGACTCCCTGATAGCAGCCATCTCTGTATATGTCACTGATCAAAAGTGGTGAGAGGAGAAGAATGCAAGAAAGAAAGAAGCAAAATACCTAGAAGTTTTGTTTGGCAAAGATTCAAAGCCTCCTATCTGATCAGTCATAACCTCCCTTCTGTCACTAACATGTTTCACTACAATTTACATTTAAATGGTGTTAAATGAAGACTTTTCTCTTGGCTGCCCATGCCACCCCCCGCCACAAGAGCATCCTTTCCTTCCACTTTCACCTCATGTTACTTGTACAGAAACCCAAGGAGAGACTCAACACCCCACTCCTGATGGCTCTGTTTTAACTCCATGTATAAATCTCGGCCTTTGTAGGCACCCTTGTTAGTTGACAGGCAGTTCAGGCAAAGCCATGACAGGCACAATAAAGGCAGAAATTTCACCATGAGAAAAACCACAGGTCACTGCGAAGGATTATGCTTTATTTCTAAGAGGCTGAAGCAGTGAAGAATTTGCTATACTTTATGGAAAGAGTCTGAAGTTGCGAGATATTTATTGATGTGAAACTATGGAAAACTAGCCCTAACAATAATTCGGAGATTACATGATGGGATGTGGAGTTGGTTAGGAAATAGGTTCCTAGGGCCCCATTTTCCAATTGCTGAGCATGTCACCATCTCCTCCCAGTAAATTATCCACTGCAGTGTAAGGTAACAGCTGAATCCTTCTGAGCCCAATAGGACCTGCATCAGGTCCCACTCTTTGAAAACTCCATATTTCACACAGCACTGGAAATTCAACCACATGTGGTAATTAATGGTCATAGAATGATAATTATATTCTATTATAGAATAGAACATCCTGAGATGGAAGGGACCCACAGGAATCATCAAAGTCCTGCGTAGGGGGCAGGCACTCATCACTGATCTCTTCTCTCTGGGGACCAACGACAGGACCTGAGGGAATGGCCTGAAGCTGGGTCAGGGGAGGTTTGGGTTGGATATCAGGAAAAGGTTTCTCATCCAGAGGCACTGAAACAGGCTCCCCAGAGAAACAGTCGCAGCACCAAGATGTGTACTCATGATGTATACAAACCAGAAGGGCTGGGTTTCTCTAGAAGGGGGAGAAGTGTTAATGCGAAAATTAAGTCCCAAGATTTAACGTGGGGTTTTTTTTCTTGCTTTCACATGCCTCCAGACCCACAAAAAGCTTTTATAGTTGTTTAAGCTAAATGTCTCCCCAGGAAACTGAAGATATGAAGTTCAATAAAGACCTTGCTTTCTAACAGAGATTTTCATCCCCTTTGCAATATTTAGTAATTTCTCACACTCAGGAAACATAGTCCTTGTGCACAGTGCTCAGATGCACCCAGTTATCAGTTGCATCTTCCTTTTGTGGTATTTATCAATTCCCTATTTTACGGGTTACTCGGGTATTTCACTGAAAGCAATCTGAGTCTGTAGGCCCCTGGTCCTTGTCCTCATTCTCATGATATCAAAACACCCCAGACTTGCAAAGCTTTAGATGATTCTATTCATTAGAGGTAGGAGGAAACATTATCCACTCTGCACAGACAGGGAACTGAAGCACGCGCCAGTTGAAGTGATTTAGCTGAAGGAAGGAAGTTTGTGACTGCTCCGCAAGGAATTGAATACAGTTTTTCCTAGTCCCAGTGTGGTCCCCTTCCCCAGACAATCCTTCTCATGCCAAGTGCTCCAGCATTAGATCTGTCATTAGGCAGCAAGATGCCTGTGCTAATGATGCTTTAGTGACCCAGGCATGAGCACTGCGCAGTGAAGCACTTGAGTAAAAACCTGATCTGCAAAACCTGCAGCAGAGGAACAAGGCAAGGGGACAAACCAGGGCTGGACTTAACATGCTTTGAGTTCAACATTAATCTGGCCAGGATCCAGCTCTAGAAAATATCACACAATGTGATTTTGAGCAAAGGTTGTGAATGAGACCACATGTGAGCTGGGAGGACAGAGTGTGTGTACAAGAAAGCAGACCTAGGGCTGTATACGCTTAATATGCTTTTCAGATTATTCTCCATCAGCCAGAGAATTGCTTTTCTCCTCACTACACAAATGGAGCACTGAAATGCAAAATAAAAGCCATTATCTGTCCAATCAGTGTCTGGGTCACAAGTTTTAGTGTGGGCGGGTAACTGTGAAAAATTTCTAGCTTCTACTGCCAAGAAAACTTTGAAATCTCACCGGAAACCAAATATTGCACAAAGGATAAATAAAACCAAAAAGAGGGTCAAAAGACCCCCAAATGAAAACTCTGAACAACAGAACATTGATAACTTAAATGAGAGAGAATGCAGGACCTTTTGGCCTAGAAACATTTTAAAGATCCTCAGCACTTTAGAATGTGCTTGGCAGATCAGTTGATTTGCAGTAAAAAATTTGGGATCAGATCAGAAATATTGAAGGTGGAGGTAAGTTTAGATACCAAACAGGAGTGTTGAAACAGTGATAAAGGCTTGTAAGAGCCCAGTGCAGGGAGCAAGGTGCTGCTTTCTGAGAACACAAAGAGCTGAGACTTGTTGACAGCTTTCTCTGACAGTGATTTTTCAATTGTGCATCTATTGCAGCACCTGAGAGTGGGAGTCAGCTGGGAAAAACAGGGTACAATGAGATATGAAGCAATGAATCAAAATGCTCATGTCTTGAGTGTATCAAGTGATGCTCTGGCTAGAAAAAACCTGTATGCAATGTGTGGAGCACAATGAGCACAACTGTTTTCTGAAACTGTTGTGGTGCAGTGAGGTGCTGCTGTTGGACACCAGGCATGTGAAGACAGTACTTTGAGGGGCTGGAGTGGCTGTTCTAATGTGAGAAGTGTCAGTCTGGAAACACCTTATTTTTTCTGCAATGTCCATTTAAGTCTTAGTGGAGACTGCTCAGTTTTCTGAGTAGTGTCAGCAAATGAATGATCTGCTTATGAAATACTCACAGATTAGCCCCATAGTGGGAAAGTTTTTGGCTCATTTCTGCATGAGGCAAACCACATATGATCAGTAATATCAAAATATTTCAAGAAAATTATCACAGAATTGGTCAATTCTAAAAAGTGACTCATAACAAAGTCAGTAATTGTTCTCATTTTCAAAACAGAAAGTAATCCAAAAAAGTTTTTCATGTTGAAAAAGCCTGATTTCTTTTAAAAAATGATTGAAAGTATCCTTTAAAACAAGTTTTAATTTCTTTTTCAGTTTGTCAAATATTTTGGACACCATTTCATTAAAGATCAGGCCAAACCTGACTGTTCACCACCAGCAGCAAACGTAAAGCATGCAAACCTCTAAAACCTCAAAAGGAAAGCCATCATCCCACCACACCCTCCCACAACCCTGTTGCTCCCACGACTGCTGTAAAGCAGTGTTACCCTGCAGTGTGAGGAACCGTACCAATGTCCCCTGGCAAAACTTCTCCCTCTCCCCTTGCTGTTTCACTGGTTGTCACCTTTCAGCTCAGGTGTGCGCTTCTGGTGTTGCATTTTTCACGTGTTTGGTGAGATCAGTCAGGGAGTTCCACCTCAGGACCATCAAGTGTGTTGGGTATATGAGGAAACCATTTCTCTAGCATTTCCCTCATTGACCAAAACAGGACTTTCCCTAGTGTTTCTTAGCAGAAAAGCCTTAGAGTTACATGGTCATAGATTTACAGTCCTGAGGGACGCAGGACTTGTCTTTTATACCTTATATGTTCTTGCTGAGGTTTTTACACCTGTGTATTAGATAAGTGGCCTAGACATTGTCGTTCAAAGAAAGCCCCTATTTGAAACAAAAGACTTAAATCCCCCAGAAGGATTGTCAGGCAGCTCTGTGCTCCAGTGCATTCTCCTGGCTTTCTTTCTCCCTTCCTGTTCTTTGTGTGCGTTTATCTGCCTTTCTGGGCACCCACGGGACTGTGCAGCGATGCACATCACTGCTGGTGCAAGGAGCGGCAGTGGAGGGGAGGAGCAAGCCCCGGGGCTGACCCCCCAGGACAGGCAGCCTCATTGCTTCTGTGGTAGAGCCACATGGGATGATCTAATACCGCCTCAACATGTGCAATATGCATTGTCTGTGGTTTGATGTGCTTTATTTAGGTCCAGGCAGCCAGAGAAGGGAAATGAGGCTCGATAAACAATGGGAAAACATAGACCTCTAAAAACAGATTATTTCCTACTCCTGGGTTGTACTGTGCCATTCTGTGTTCCAGCAAAAGTTGAGGATTTTCATGGGAAGGCAAAACAATGTGTGTAGCATCACCACTGCTTGTGACCCACCTGCCTTTCCTTTGACACCCCTGCATTTTGTTGCCCTTTCAGTCTTCAGAAATGAACCCAAGTGCCACTGCTCACATTCGGTTGTGCAGCTTCCTTGATGAGGTTGGGAGCCCACGTTACCTTGCACCCTGAGGGATGTAATCTGCCCACATATCTCAGTCTGTGAAGAAGAGGAGAGGAGCAGTGTGAAGCATTTTAGCTGCTGCTCCTATGAGGCTGAATGATAGCTTTTCAGATGAGTAGTGGTCTCGCTTTTGGGCAATTAATTTACCTGTTTATCATTAAAGAAAAATTTCCCTTGCAAGCTGAACTAATGAGTTCCTCCCATAGCTTCAGTAAAAACTACGGTTTTTTGGCCTTTAGAGAAAAGATGCTCTGCTCAGAACCTAGTCAGCACTGAGCAAGGATGGACTTGGCACGGGGGGAGAGCAGGGGGTGTGAGGAGACAGGAGCACGAGGTGTAGTAGGCCTTCGGTCACACAGGTCTCTAACTGTCAGACCCAAGCCAGACCACTGACGTCAGTTTCTAAGTCTTTCCCTGCATGGAGAGCTGGTCCTGAAATGCTGCTCTTGGCTGGCTTCTCCTGTCTTCTCCAGTCAACCCCTTGAGAGCTTTCATTAAGGAGATTTAGGAAACTTGAAGTTTTAGAATGAAAGAGTGAAAGAGAAGCAGCTCAGTTTTAGAATGCAAGTAATTTTGGGTAAGTCAGCCCACGACTTTGTAATACAAATAACATGAAAGGCCTCTGAGAATGGATCCTTGCTGTAATAAAGCTTTCTTTAGGAAATGCTTTGGCATAAAGTTGATCTGTTTGCTGCACTGCACTGTTTTGATCTTAAAGAAGCCCAGTAATTGCATCAAATCTGTTTTTTTCTGAAGCCTGCACGTTTTTGACGCTTGGAAGAGGCCAACACGAGTACATGATCACTTATGTTGCAAAACTGTTCTGTGCTGTCAGTAATCCCAACAAAAAGGCACAGGGAGATTTACAGAGAAATGTTTCCTGGCTGGTGCAAGCCTGCATGTGCCTGCTTCTCATTTCTGAGTAAGTCAAAGGAGGGATCACTTGCCTTATATTTATGTCAGAGTCTATTGAAATCCAACATTCCTGCGTCCCACAGGGAGCCAGGGGCCAGTGTTCAAGCCTGGGTGGCTGATAGAGGAAACTACATGCAGAAAGCCCCAACAGTAAACTAGGGGGAAGGCTACTGTGAAAGATATTTTAGGGTTTGCTGGTTTGTCCCTATCTTGCTATTTGCCAGTGAGACAACTGGATCTGCCAGGTTTCTGCTCAGCAGCTCTGATACTAATTTTCTATATATTCAGTAGGGCTGATGCTAGAGCTATCACATGTGCTCAACAGACATGTGCATGAGCATTGAAAGTTTCTGGAGAAGCCTGGGATTTTAATTCCAAGAAAATGGCAAACTTGGAACATCCATTTCTTGAGTTTGTATCTGGAAGTCAGGAAACAACCCTATCCTCCTCAAAGGAAAGTACTTGTGTGTCTATACAGTCTCTAGACACAGGAAACACATCTTCAGAGGTGCCAATATGGGTTGCTCTGGACTGGGCCAGGTCTGCCAGGCACATGGGCTGGAGCATAATCTAAATTTATTCACAAATCTCTGTGCATTTGATTATATGTTGCTTTTATTTCTCACCATTATTTGTCAAGCTTCAGGTCTGAAATATAAACACTACAGCATGAAACCCTAGAGGTGGAAAAGCTGTCTGTTGTCATACATCAGGCAAATACGGGAACACTATTGCTGCAGGGAGAGACTCACCCCTAGGAAGCTTGGTGGGTCTCTTTAACACCACTTGCCCTCAGAGAAAGAGGGGCTGCAGGACAAGGAGCTCTGCTTTATTGTTTTGTAGTAAGGGATATTTCTGTAGCAGCAAAGGCTTTATTTGGTAGGTTTGTGCTATTACTGCTCAGTGTGCTGCAGAGAACTCGGTGCTTAGCAGACAGCCCTTCATCAGAAAAATACCACTTGGAAAGGGATCTTTGCAGCTGCTGCAGAGCAAATACTTGAGCCTCAGTTAAGTACCACCAGAAGAAATACAAAGTGAGGAAAGTGATGGATTTAAGTCCAGGAGCTGGGACCCTTTGCAAAAGTTGAGGCAGGCCTTGAGTAACCAGAGGACTGTAGGGATGTGGTCCTTGAAAGGTCAGTGCTGGACCGTGGTAGATGGCACCTGTCTCTTAGATGTTTGTACCAGGGGCTGAGTAATTGGACTTGGTCAGTGCTACTACAAGGAAAGAGGTTCACTGCTTTTCTCCTATAAGCGCTGGACGTTTCTTCAGCCCCTATCAAAATTCAGTGCCCGTTAATGGGCAAGTGCTGTCTATCAAAGGTGACCAGAGTAGGCATGGAATGTGCACAAAGTGCCACAGCAGGGGCTCATCACTGGTGTTTATTAACCTGAGGAGGGACCTTACCCCCTCTCCCTCTTCTGTTCAATTCCAGTCCTCACTGCCAACAGCTCCTTGCATATAACGAGCTTTGTGGTTGCCAAGGAGAGCCCACCCCCCCAGAGAGGAGGAGAATGTGTGGAGAAGAAGTAGCAAAGACCATTATCATCATTTATACAGCAATGGGAGACTGGCAGCCAAGTGCTGTTGGCAGTAAAGCTTTCAGCTGCTCTGGGAAGATTGAGAGTGCTCTCCTAATGATTCCCAGACATCTACTTTGCAGCAGTTTCTTGGACTGATTCACTCTTTGGAATGCTTTCCCCCTCAGCTTTATGCCCTTCTGAAGACAGGGGCTAGCAGGGTGGGCAAAAGGTGCAGTATCAGAAACAGGGGTCTGGGGGGAACCCCATGCCTGAGGCACCCAGTTTCTGGTGGAACTAGGGAGGGCATTGCCTCCCTGGCCTGTCTGCAGCCTTTGTGCTGGGATCTTGAGTCATCCATCCATTCATCCATCCATCCATCCATCCTTCCTCACCTTGGCTTTTCTGGCTGTCTGCCAGGGCACCTGCCTCTCTCCCGATCTCCTCAGCCCCAGGTACTGCAGGCAGGAAAGACAGCAGAAGGACTGCAGTGGAGGAGAGCTGATGCCTCCATCGTGAGCTGCCTGTTTGTGAGGAAAGCCTCATTCCCCATTTACCTATTGCAATGTCACGGCTCCCTGGGAATGACACAGCAGTCCGTGGCCATGGAGAGCCAGAATGGTGCCCAATCCTCAAGCACAGCTGGCTATCCTTACTGGCTTTTTGTTTTTAAGGAACTGGGGCAAAGTTGAGAAGACTACCCCCACTCTTCCCATAAATCTACAACCAGGAAACAAACATAGGCGTCTTCCTCCAAAAACGTGTAGCTCAGGCTCATCACTAGCTGAGACAGGAGTGACGTGAAATTCCCCAAGCTGCAGCAGGCTGGACGGAGCAGATGAGCTCCAGTTTCAATCAAGGCAAGGAGATGGGGGAGGTGTAGAGCTCCCAAAGCACAATGGAAAGGGCTCTGGAGGAAACTTTGTGGCTGTGGACTCTAAGCAGACTTTTTTTTTGCTGTTGCATAACTGCTTAAGTGCAGCTTGACTGAAAGCTAAGCTATACTAGGGATTTTTGCTTTCTGTTAGCCATATGGAAAGTGACATTAATTCCTTGTCTCTTGTATTCCTGGGTGGGAAAGCAAAGCCAGAAATTTCTATATGATAGGAACACAAGTCTAGGCATATAAGCACTACTTCTCAGTCATACAGGAATGGACTTCTGTGCCCTTAGTGCAGTTGCTCTGGCTTTTTGCCAACACCACCAACGGCTGAGCTTAACCCAGTGTCACATTTTCACCTGTAAGGGGTTAAGTGGCCACTGATGTTTTGGCCAGGACAAGAGACCCTCGGACCATCTGGCTGCAGCACAGGGACAGCTGCAGCATGGGCTTGGTGCAATTCCCACCAAAAAGCAGGGAGGGGGACCTGGAGAGAGAGAATCCTGGAGAAGATGCTGCCTCGTGGGTGGCTCTGTGTCCCTCTCAGCCCCTGACCTTGCAGCCAGCTCCAGGAGGAAGGATGGTCATGGGAACCAGCCTGAGACCACTGACTACTTTTGTAGACAAGGGCAGCCCCCCTTTAGTGGTAGGGACAGGGCAGCCAGGTTCAGGGGTCACAGAGAGCTCTGCCTCTGTGTGATCCAACAGCCAGATATTCCTGACTGGAGATGGCACTGGGGTGACTGCCAAAAGCTCCGTGGGAGAGGGGATGTCATTTGGGAAATAGTCTTCCTTCCAGCTGACACATTTGGGCTGGCAGTCAAGTATGTCAGTTGTCCCCAGGGCTCTTTTTAGCAGATACTGTGGCCAAGAGAGGTGTGAAGACAGAGATGTGTAGGCTCAATAGTTCAGAGACCCAGTCAGCTCCAATTACACCAGCCAGATGACATTAGAGATAACATAAAATAATGTAAGGCCTATCAGCATAGCAGCTCTGCCAGAGGGGACATACAGCATTAGGGAGAATGGGCTGGAACATCCTGCAGGTCATTTTGATGACAAGATTTTATTGGGTCAAAATCCACGGAAAGAAATTAGTCTTTCCTTTAGTTTTCCTGATGTTTGGGATACATGGTGCAAAAAATTAAATCCCCCTTCAGGCTTAAATCTTAATCTTAAATTGTTCTTGCTGCAATTGTTTTCCCTATATATTGGAAAGATAGACTGTCACATGGCTCTGCAAAGTCACAGACCATCCTCAAGGTTCTTAAAAAGTCTTTTACTCTAGGGAAAAAAAAAACTTATCTTGTTTTATCTAGAGCAGAATCACAGCCCACAAAAGAGAGGTCTTAGCTTTGCCCTCTAGGAGGTCCAGGATATTTTTGCTATCTACAGCTTTTCCACTGCTTCTTAAATACTGCTAAATATTTTATCTCAATGTCTACTCAGTTTTAGAGAGCATGAACAAGGCAGCACTGAAGAAATTTCATGTAACGTGGCTCCTCATTTTCTGACAATGGCTGGTAGGCACCAGTCCTTTCGGGAAAGATAAGCTCCAAAGCAGGAGATAATGAAACTATCTACTCTAAGAAGATCATGTTGAAACAGAGGTTTTAATAAACTCTTAAATAATTCATTATTTACAACATTGGATATGCCTGTTATCTATAGAGAAATCCATTCCTTTTAGGATCTTGCCAAGTTTCTTTTTTTTATTTATGTCTAACAACATTATTTAAAACACTTTAAAAAAGTGTTTTCTATGATCCATTTTGAAATTTTATTTCTTTATTTTATCTTATGCATTAGCTTCTTATTCAAAAGCCTTCCAAAATCCTTTCACAAGGACATCTGCTCAACCCCAGGGGCCTGCGGGTCAAGATGACAGGCCCTAGTGAAGCCTATCTTCTTCATGAAGAGCACTATGAAAATCCACAAGTGAAGGACCAGATAGGACTGACTTTTACAGAGTCTGTAAGAGAGAACTGGCAGGAAAACAAGCTGTTCTATACTTATTGTCCTGGAAAGCTGGACATTTTACTTAACCTGAAAGGAATTAGAACCAGTAACTGCAGGAATTTAGGGTAACAATAATACCCCAAGAGAGGGCAAGTAGCTGTTGGGTTTTTTTCTTTTAAAACATTGTACAGATTAAATAACACCAACTTAACCTAAAACACTAATACGAAATTAATCTAGATTTGTAATGGAATAAAAAAGCTGATATGAATCAGAACAAGAGCTAAAAGAAACTCTGACACCATTACAAACAAGTTTCTGTTTAAATCGACATGTTTTCACAACCCCTCCATCACTGCCTGCCTTCTTCCTCCCCTTCCTCCTCTCTCTGAACCAACCAGAAATTTTTCTGCTAAGCATTTTCCAGACAGCCATATTCCCTAGAGAAGGAAAACCTTCTAGTGACAGCCAGCTTCATCTACAAACAAGAGCTGGGTAGCCTGTCCTCATCTGTATCTGATGTCCCTGGCTCCTGAAATGGGGCAATGTTCCCTAATTTGAGTAGACTTCCCAGGTAATTTCCCAGGAGTGGGTAGGTGATTATTGTAGTATGAAATAACATGGAGATACCATGGCGTGTGGTCATTCAAGCAGCTGAGAGTCCACTCTGAACAGGTTTCGCAGCCCCTCTGTCCCCATCAGCACAAGACCAAGGTCTTCCCCATTCTCAAAATCCTCGTATTGATTTAATTTAAACCAGATGCATTCCCACTGACACCCAACTGCCACTCCAGACTCCGCACCATCCCCTGTAGGTGTTATTCCTAGTCTAAGCAAGTCACTCAAGGCCTGGTCTCTATTATACTCTTCTATGGGTGCTGAAAAGTGTTATCAAAACCCACATTATGATTCTCTCTTTCCTCTGCCCCCTGCTGCTGCCTCTGACAAGATGCTGCTCTGGGACCTGCTCTGAAATCTCTTGGCAATTCGTGAAGAGTGAGGGGACCAGAGTCTGCAGAGAAATTGCCTTCTGCATTTGTCTGAGAAAGGGCTTGGTGACTGCATAACTTTGAGCTAGAGATGCCTCGCTTGGGTGCCAGCCATAGGAAGGCCAACAAAATGCTCTGGTCATGGTGCATGTGGCTGTCCTTCTCAGTGATGATTTTCCCTACAGGGCATCCAGGTATAAAGCATGCAACCCCAAATTCATAGAGCACTGTTATCTGCTCCATGGTCCCTGTGCCAGATCAACAGACCAAGACTGCAGAGCTAAGACTGGCCTGCAAAGGTGTGGGAGGGAAATGGACAACCCCGGAATGAAAATGGGCTCTCAGGAAAGGAGCCATCATTACCTTTACTTGGTCTATCTCCCTGCCCTCAGGCTGCACAAGGTACTTTCGTGTAATGTCATTTTTTACAAATGTTCCTCTAAGCTCTTGAGGCTCTTTGGCAAAGGAGATCCTGCAATGACCCCAGAAAAATCCTTCTTGGTGTGTCAGTAACCATGCCCCCAAAAGACTTCCTAATATCAAACCTAAAATCCTTTTACTGTATGCTAAGAATATTACGAGCCTCCAACTTTCAGCTGCTGTTGGGCCCTTACTGACCCACAAGGTGCTGATGGAGGGGCACAAAGAGGCCAGGCTAGGGACCCTAATCAGAAGCGTTCAGTACTGACGCCACTGTGAGAGGGTTTTCTCCTTCTTGTTGTTTCTGGCACAGAACAGCAGGACAGGCAGGGGCCATGCAATGCCCTTGAGCATTGGGCAATTCCTTACCCATACCAGTGCGAGAGGTACAGGGATCAGGAGTCAGACACAAGCCTTTGTCTCTTACCTGCCCCAGAGGGTCAAGTTTCCTTCCACTTCATAAGTATTTATTGTTTCAGATGAAGGATGGTAGGGGGTCACAGGGGAGGGGGAACAGTGAGATAATAAAGGATAATATTGCTTCCAAAAGTGTGTCTGCTTTTTCCTACAGTATTAGCTACTCTAATAAAAGATGTTATCTCTCCCTACAAACCTTGACTGGCCTATATCCTTTCATCACGGCTTCAACAATGTTACTACTGCAATAAAAATATTTTTATTTACTGGAAAAAAGCGCCTCTGATTCTTTAGTAATGGGTTGCATCAGCAACTGGAAGGGAAACCTCCCCAGAGAAATATTCTTCCACAGCCCTTTCAGGCAATCCTATTCCCAAAGGAAACACAGCCAGTCTGCTGTGCACTGGATTAGTGAAGCAACCATGACATCATGATTTGGTTTTTATTGTTGTGCCTCTTGTGTAGTCATAAGAAAGGAAGAAGGAGCTGAGGGGCAGCGCGGAGCTTGGGGAGCTTTCAGCGTTAGACCCAGCTCCTGCCTCCTGGGGATGTACATGGACTGCTCATGGAGCCACAGCCTAACCAAGTATCTGAGCCCATGAACTGCCAGGGGATGAACGAATCTGGCTCTGCAAAGGGTACAGCAATCCTTTGGGAAGCAGACATCCTCAGCAGCTTGCTGCTGGGCACCCTGCAGAGCTGCCCTTCCCCTCAGTCAGGAGGGGCCATGGGACCATTACAGCTATAGCTGATGGGTTGACTTGTAGCACCACAGGCTTGGAGCTCAAGAGACCTCTGAGCAGCCTTGGCAGGTCAGCCATGGTGGGGATCGTGTTGCACGGTTTAAGCAGCAAACGAGAACTTCAGGCCTGACACTAGAGCCTTTCAAACACCTCTGGATTTTGATGGGGAACAGTTCCTCCGTGCTTTCTACTGACACCAGACCACTTTCTTTGCTAGTTTAAAGTTGGAGAAGGGCTTGAGCCGGAATTTGCCCATCTATGGGGCAGGTTTGTACTCATCTCTCCTCTAAAAAAGGAAGCAATTAGGAAACACAAACAGCACAAACTCAAGCTGAAGTGGATTCTGAATGTCTCAAAGGTTCAGCTGCAACCATAGTTTCCTGGAAAACTCCGTGCTAGGGCAAGCATGGCAAGTGGCAGGGCTGTATTGGGTTTGGCTTAAAGAAATGAACCGAGAAAGTTTCAAAATACTTAGGGCAAATATGTTTTCATTCCCCATTCTAAAGCAAACTTGGGACCATGGAGACTGGTGTTTCATTTCTTTAAGGAAAGAAAAGTGCCAGAAATTTAACAAATCATCGCTTCTGGGCAGAGAAAGTGCAGTATGACTGGGGGTCAGCACATTTATAAAAAGAAGGCATATTTTTCAATTTGGGATGATCCCAAGTTTTTAGCAGCTATAGCAGAAAGTCAGTTATTCACAAAGATCCTCTTCCTTCTTCTTTGCCTTCAGTTCCCAGTGCTATTCCAACAGACAGAGCAAATCTCACTCCAAGAAAAAACAGTTAGTGTGTGCTCAACATCATGGGTATTTGGAGGCAAAGAGCCAGTCACATGTATCAGATCTAAACAGGGAGTCAGAAACCCATACACCAAACTTTTGAGGACAAAACCCTTTCCCACAAGATCATGGTGAGAAGATTTCAAGTCTTAACCCAGCTGCCACTGCTCTGGCTTAATAAATGTCCTTACACAGACGATTTAAGTCAAGATTTTTTTCCCAGTAGAGAGGTTTCACCCCTCGGGTATAAGGCCATTGACCAACCCTTTCCAGTCAGGAAGCTCCAGTCATCTGTTTGCAGCTATCTAATGATAGAGAGGAAGGGGACATTTTAATTAAAACATTTGAACTCAATTTGAACTCCACAAAGACTGGTGAGGTTCATGATGTCGGCTCAGGTGCTGCTCAGTTTACAGAGCAAATGCCAAAAGGAAGTGAGAGAGAGAGAGGGAGAGGGAGAGAAAGATCCTAATAAGGACTGTGTAGACAGTAGTCTGAATCCCTTGAAGGCACCCTGGTGGGCCATCAGAGCTTTGGGTGACTTATCTCTTCCTGACATATGCTGGAAGCTGCTCACATGCTACATTTTATTTTTAAAAGTGAATCATCCTTAAAAACGAAATAGATAGAAGTGATTGGTGCAAGGAAGATGGAAACAGTTTATGAATGGGTTTAAGCGCCAAGTTACTCCAAACTTCAGAACAAATGTTCCTGCAAATGTTCCCCAAAGTATGTTTACAGAACCAGGTTCTCACCTGGAAGGATGCGAGGACTTGCTGGAGTCCCTGACCTTTGCCAAAAGTATTCTAAAACTCTGGTTCTCTCAGGCTTTGAAGTGGGGGAATTCATCAGGGCAGGCCAGAACATGGTGACATGAACAGACTTCGCATTTTGCTGATGGGCCCTCTCCCACAACACTCCTCTGATTTACACCCAGAAGAAAATTACACGGCTCCTTCCTGAGAGCAGCCAGGAGACCTGACGCCATCTTCGGCCCCAAAAGTTGGCTTACTTAAAGTCCCAGTAGAAGTGAATGGAGCAATTACGAAACTAAAAAACAGCGTCAGTGCAAGAAAACTCAGGCCTGGAATTATGCAATAGTCTTCATTTTGAAAAGCGTTGTTGGGACTGAGTCTTTGTCCTCCCAAGTACCACAGACTGAAGTGAAAAATCCACAGATCTGTCTGTAACAGCCTATTAAGCTATTTCATCTGGACCCAGAAGGGGAACCTGTTCCACATGCTTGACAGTGGATCAGACTACAGTTTTTCACATAAGGAATTTAGTATTTCAGAGATACAATTAGCCAAATAAAGAGCTTCCTGAGGAAGTGTCCATTCTCTGTACTAACATATGTAAAAATGTATATTGCATTGGAAGCCTCATGCAATATTTAAACCGAAATTTAAGTGGGTACCTCTCTTTCCTGTTCTACAGAAACACTGTTGTTTCGATAGGATCTCTCACAATTTATGCCATGTAATGTGGGTAGGGAATCAGGACCACAGAGTCTATTTAAAATGGGTCTTTACCAACATCAGTATGCAATATACCATGTGCACTGCTTCCTAACTCATTCCCACCAGCCTAGAAGAGCCCGTCTGGACTCAACTTATGGCACTGGAAATTCATTAGGTTTAATCAGTGGAAACCCCATGAAAAACATCACTATGCCCAAAACAAGCCAGGAAAACAAGCAGCTAATTTTATTCTGCGAAGGAAATTCGGCTCAAGAGGGGAAACAAGCACAAGATTTCTGTACATGTCTGAGCTACTGACTGCCAAAGCTGCATCATTTTACTGAAACACATCTGCTGTACATGAGGTCTGTCTTCCTGATGGTATGACTGCAAAACTGTGGTGTAGGGTTTCTGAGCCTTGCTTGAGTTTTCCCAGGGGTGCTCAGGTAGGGCCATCTTTGTTTGTATCAGTGAAATGTCTCAAGTTGCCAAAACAAATCAGGTGTTACCTATCAGGCTGCCAGAAAAATCTGCCCACGTGTAACGGCAGGTGAGTGAAGCAGATCTGCCAGAACAAGGAGCTTCTCAGACACATTTTGCCACCAGATAAAATACTAACGCCTCACTCCTGAAGAGCACAAAACAGGGGAGTCTGTGCAGCCAGCCTCAGAGGAGACTCTGATCTGCTCCTGGATGTTCCCTGGCCTGCAGACAAAGGAGGACTTCTTACTGGGCAAGACAGTGTGATCCAGTTGCACAATACAGACTTACCAGAAAATGGCTCATCATCAAATGGCCAGTGATCTTGTGCAGAAATCAGAGTCCAGGCCTCTGTGGGCAGTCCTAGCTGAGGTCTTGTGACTGACTAGGCTGGAGAGGACTGTGCTTTGCCATGCCTGTTAATAGATGGAGAAGTTGTGTTTCTGGTCTTAGGGCTAGAACATGTCCCTTGTGATTTGGAAGAACTGAACTGCATCTGCAGTATATTTAGTTGTAGAAGCACTGGACTCCAGACCTGTCCTGCTGCAACATCTGAGAGAGTAGGACCCATGGGTGTGTTTGAAACTGTAGGAGCATCCTGAAATAAGCATTATTTGAAAGACAGCAAAGTGCTATAACCTACTGCCTGAAGTCTGGAGAGTGGCAGTGATAGTTTATGCATGGTGACAATCTCCTACCGCCACATCTGCCCTCCCTCTGTGTCCAGTCTCATCTACTCCTTTCCTTAAGCTCTGGGTTTGGACTGATGTTTAAGACTAGACACTGCCTTCTGCCTAACTTCACCGGCTCTTGAAGCAGGCAGTAGCCTTTGGTCATGTAGGGTTTTCTGTTTTGTTTGTTAAAGAAGTTCATCAAAAGAAGCATCAGGATGAAATCTGGGTGCCACTGAAGTCAGTGATTAAACTGCAAGTGACTTAACAGAGCCAAGGTTGCAGCCTGTAGGCTTCGTTTGCAGTGCCAGTAATGAATACCAGGCACTGACTTTGAAGCCACTTTGTGCACTGATGATATAGAACCCCAGAAAAAGCTGTCACAAGTAAGTAAAAGCCCTCAAATTCCTGAGAAAGGTTGTGATCATTAATCAAAAGCTTTTTTATGTCCACATAAGAATGGAGATATATTGAATCTATGAGCTAATCTGGTATTTGAAGTTAATTAATTACATCTCCCTATAAATGTCAGTGGATCCAGGACTCACGCCAATATCCTGGGGAAAGAGGGAATATGGCTGCATTGCTTTCTCCCTCTTTGTTGAAAGGAAACAACAGATTTTTAAATTAGATGTCACATATTTGTTAGATATATTGTGTAGTTTGCTTTTCTCCCTCTCCCTCCTACTAATTACCTCTTCCAGAAGTCTAAAATTTCACTCAAGACACAAATATCCTGAAAGCAATAAGTGAGTTACAATGAAGAAATCACATACCTGAGACCCATGGAACAAATTAGGCTTTTGTTATGCTGGGGCAATCCCAGTAAGGCAGGGGGCAGAACTTGGCCATATATCTGAAATCGAGTAGTTGAATCTACAGTATTAGAAGTTGGCTCAGCATGAACATGTTTCTTAAAGCAATTATAGGCATGCCAAAGGAAATGTCCAAGGCTAGCCAAGATAATCAGCAAAGTTCCTTGAGCCAACATCCCATATTCTCCTAAGATAAACTTAAACAACATTTCTATTTATTGTTTCCTGAGTCTCTTCATAGCCCCTATCGAAAGACAAGAAGAATTAGAGGAAAGGACTAGAAAACAACTGCATAACAGTTGCAAAGGCAGCATTTTGAAACTGGATTGTTCAGTACAGTCTGTACCAGCCTGAAGTGGAAGTTTTGAAATAAATCAGAAAAACCACATTCACCAAGAGGCATTGGGCAGTGGGCTTTGGGCTTCAGGACAGAACTTTTTGTAGACATCTTACATGCCATTGCGAAGGCCTGTGAAGAGTGGGAACAGCACTTTTTCTCTGCCACTGCTCACAGAAAGCTGAGCAGAACAGATGGTTTTGCTGAATGGAAGTCAATGCCTCTGGCTCCATCTGAGCTGAATGACCAACAGAAGGGTAGAGAAGAATTTGTCCATGTCCTGCAAGTGTACCCTTGCTTTCTCTCTACATCTGCCCTGGTCCACTGCTATAAGGGAAGAACATTGCAAGCTGGAGACACAGTACATCTGTAACCAGGGAACACAGAAGGACAGACCTGACAACATGCTGGTATAAGAGGCACAAAATAGGTTCCCCTTGGTTTCTAAAAGAAAATTGCCTCACTACAAAACTGTAAGTAGTGATGTGTGCGGCACAAACCCAGCTGTGCCAGTGCTGCTCTCTTCCAGATGGGCCATTAAATCACTCGCAGTTATTAAAATACCATGGCAACTTCTGCAAGTGCAGAAATGCTCAGTGTAGCCCTGTGGCCAGATTCAGGTTACAATACTTCACCCTCCTTACTGCCTCACTTTCCTGCTCTCAGTATCACCACTCCCGTCCAGCAGTGCTCGTGAGGCTGCAAATCAAGCACAAGCCATGCCCAGGACCCTACAGGCTCTGCAAAGCCAGGCTTTATGAAACCATAGGTAGTCACTGCAGCCCTCTGCAAGGATCACTTACATTCCATTTCCCTTTGTAGGTGCATGAGTCTAGTGAGCCCAAAAACCCATAAGAAACAAGGCATTCCAGGGGAAGTGTCCCCTCATGGACAGGACACCCTCCTGTGCCAACTGCATCTTCCCTGGGGTGGTTTTAAGCCCTGAAAGCATGGCATGAAAGTAGCACGCACTTGCTGGCCTGAGCCCGTGGTACCACGTGAAACAATAAAACAAACAGTAGAGTTCCCATGCGGGGACTGAGAGCAGAGCTGTCTCAGGCAGGTCCATTGCCTGCTCTCTTCCTGGCCATCACAGTGCTCGGCCACTGTCTCCCTCCCAGTACTCTGTGTCTGTCGGGAAAGTCAGCCACCAAAAGGTCCCCACTGTGAGCACAAGAATTTTGCTGCATGTTAGGTTTGATTAAATCTTTCTGCTGCAGAAGCAAGAGTAATTTTATGCCCATGTTGTGTAACTCTTCTTGTGAGTGGTGTCTGAGCTAACACCAGGGTGCCATGTACTATTCTAGTGTCTACAAGTGTGTGTACAGAATGTCTGTAAAGGTTTGCGGTTCCTCTTGTTTCTGAGTCAAACAGATGAGGTTTTTCAGCCTTGGCAACAACCCTGCTTGCTTATGTTCGAAGAATTCCCATCCCAGCTTCACTGCCAGCTGTGGGTTGATGCCTCTGGCTGAAGTTGCCTTGGGCAGACCCGAGGGACAGGGCTGGCTGTGGCTGCCTCACAGAGAGTGTCCGAGCTGCCTCCAGCTCTCTTGGGGACACTGTAATCCTTCAGGAACTCCAAGAACCCAACTGATATTTCTTTTGCCTCCCTCATCCTTTATTCCTGGTTCTTTCTGTCCTCACACTGCATTCACACTGGGGCTGTGATGCAATAAGGAAGCAATACCACAAAACCTCCAAGAGCAATTTTGGAAACGAAATATCCTTAAAAGAATTTAGAGAACTAGATGCAAAATACTGGTTCAGTGAAAACCCAGTTCATTGACAAATAGCAACAAAACCAGGACTAACAGCCTCTGTGCATCAGCTCCAGACAAGGGAAAGGTCATTGTTAAACTCAATACCCTTGTCATTTGTGTGACCCACGTACCCCTGTGTGTCCGTGGAAACTGCTAAGCAGGTGATGAACAATTCCAATTTTCTTTTTTTTTTGGCTAAAGACAGCTGCTGCCCACCACAGAAGACACATTTTCTATACAGACCCACAAGATTGCAGGAAGTCAGTGGAAGTGGATTTGTCCCAAACAATGTGTCAATGCTATCAATCTTCTTCTTGCTTATCAAGCATTGTTTGTTGATTCAACGTGCAATGTAATGAGCCAAAATTAAGACCCTCTGAATATCACATAGTGAGAAATTAAAACCAAGTCCATGCACACCTCCTGGGGTGGCCATCAGCAGCCCCAGCTCAGGTGCCCCTCTTTGTTGGGAACTTCTTATTGCTAGAGTGGAAACTTTTTGCTTCTGTGTCCTGCACATTGCAGTTTCCAAGTGATGCTGCTACACTCAAATTGGGGCCCTGAAGGCATTTCTTTTCTCTACTGAGTAGTAAATTATAAAATAAAATAAACTGACCCATAATATGCTTTCCTCTCTCCAAATTAAATAACACAGAAAGCAGTGCTCCTCAATCAGACCACACACACAAAACTCTCGGCTTTTTTGTTTTGTCTTGCAAATTAAGTGCATTTGGCCTATATAATATCTGGAAGCCTACCAGCAATCTCCATGATCAGACTACAGCAGGTTTATAACAGGTATGACTCAGTAAATTCCATAGCTTGTCCTTCTTAAAGAACTGATACGGCTTTCTGTAGTAGCATTAGTTCGGATTTCCACTCATTAAATCCCATTTGCTGACTTTGATCATGGACCCTCTGCCTCAAAGGAATAATAGGAATAATGAGGCAGAAATACCACATATGCACACATTTGTAGGCAACAGTGGGATGGGGCAGCGAGATGATAAGACTGGGAGTGACTGTGCAGGACTGTACCATGAACAGAAATATTTTCTTGACTCATTAGAAGATACCAGCACCCAGGAAAAAAGCCTAACAAAAACAAGGCAAAGGTCACTGTGTTCTGGTATCCTCCTTCTGTCAAAAAAAAAAAACAAACAAAAAAAACCAAAACCAAAACATATTCTACCTTTCAATTAGCTGAAAACTACAAAAGACTCTTGGCTATGAGTGTTTTTATGTAAGCTGTCTAAGGCATAGGAGCAGAATGCAGTATGTACAACACTGGATCTGATCAAAAGTGCGAAATTGAAAAATTCTCCTGACAGAAAACACAGCCTTATCAAAACCAGAAGCTTTCTGAAGATATCGAATGTAAGGAAAGTTAAATTTTCCAGATGGAAACTGAGAAGAGAAACTGCATGTTGGAAAACCAGGTTAGTGCTAATTTTTGACCGAGACATATGTGCTTCTGGCCCCATATCTGGAACTTGAGCTTTATCTGGAGCAAAAGATTAGAGCAGGCAGAGTTTCACTTTTCCTCCTTCCCCACACTTTTGGTCTCTTCCCTCCCATCTCCTCCATCCAAAGAGGACACATAGTACAAAAGAGTGAAGATGGGAAAAACCCAAGTGCAAATATACCTGCTGTTTCCTAGAAGGAGAGACTCAGAAGACAAGGAAGTGTCTGAACAAAGGGCATTATTAGACAGCAAGCAGAGACACCTAAGCAGTGGAAATCCTATAGAAAGGCTGCAGGCCCCTAAAGTCACAGAAAAAAAAGAGAATTTCATGAGTGGTCTGATCCCAAAATAGGGTAAATAAATAAGTAAATGCTAGGGACTCCTTGATTAAGAGGACATAAAAGTTATGTTTATTTTCAGACCACCTCCTAAAGTGAAAAGCAAGTCCACATTTCTGTGAGAAAGCTGCAAAAATTTGAAAGATGGAGTATTTCTAGAGGGGACTTTTGCTTAGGATGTTAGTGGGGTAGCAGTGAGGGAAGAAGGACATGGCCTTTCAGCCTGGCTCCACTGCCCAAGCCTCACTGTCCAGATCAAAACCTCTGGCAGAGGGCCAGCTGGGGCTGGCACATGCACAAGCTCCATCATTACAGATTTCACTAAAAGAAACACAAATGAAACACGACAGGTTAATGTCAGTGCGTGTATTGCTGAGCTGTGATGAATCTTTTAAGCATCACTCACTTAACCGGACCCTGCACGATATCAGTGGAAAAAATCCCACCTTTCACTGCAGCCCTCTGGCCAAAATAGTGTGTGCTGTGCTAAAGCACATGCAATAAAATATATGGGTTTATTTTTTTTAAACAGCACCAGAATGAACTTTTAGTTTTAATAAAACAAACAATCGCTAATAGTCCTTTCCCACTTTCAGTCCCTTTGGCCTTTTTTATCCCCTTTCTTTCTAGGTCCTAGACATTTTACAAACACTTGTAAATAAGCATACCCAGGCCAAACAGAGAGTCATTCTTCATTCTAAACAGGACGTCAGGGATAGTAAAAAAACCAGTGTTTGTGGCTGGACTGCATTGTACAAAGGTGGAGGGAATAGAGGACATTTCTGTGTCTGGAAACAGAAGACAAGTGTTTGTTTATAATGCAACATGTTAGAGAACAGATTAGATAATAACATTCTAAACAGAAGAACTCATGCTCCACCAAATCTGAAATAAACTTTGAAAAGATGTCTCAGTGAACTCCATCTCCTTCTGGGCCCCTCACAGTACCATGAGGTCAGAGCTGCAGGAATGCATCATTTCACATCATTTGCTCAGTCAGTCACTGGATGAATATGAACGACCCACATACTGTGGCCTGATGTGATCAGGAATAGCAGTTCTCATTTTGGTCTTTCAGGAGAAGTTAATATGCCATTGCTGAGCTGTGTGTGCTCTGATCATGCATTTCTAACAGAGTGGGCACAGTTGTCAGCCTGCCTTGCAGGAAATATATGCAGAAATGTAGGATTTTTGGAATTGTCCAAGAGATTTGAGAATCTTTCTTCCAGGTGTGACTTCAGATATTTCATTCCACAGAGTGTGAGGTCTCATTAAAATTGATAAACTCTCTTTCCTAAGTACATTATAAATTGCAATAAATTGCAATAATTAGAGCTATGTTAACAGGGCTTTGCCAAAAAGTATTTTTGGATTTTTCAGAAAAGCGAGACATACTGAAAGAATTAGTGTGAATTAACCTGAAACACCTCCATCACCTTGAAGCATTTAAGAAGCTATGTTGAGTTCTTCTGACGCAGGTCATTTTACTTCCTGGCAACATACAATTTTGAAACAAAACAATGAAATTAAGGACTTTCCAGCAGTAAAGCTCATTGTTTTAAAACTTGCAGTTACTTGTTATTTTTGGATGAAAAATAAAAGCAAGCTGAGTTTTGTTCCTGCTTCATTAGTGGGTATTTTTCCCTGGAACTCTATTTAACAACAAATATAGTAAATCCATTGTTTCTAGACCAACAGATGAGTAGTTATTCTGTTAAGCAGAGTTAGTTGAAATATTTTGAGTAGAGCATCCCTCCACCCCCACACTTTCTCTTATCAAAAATGGGTCTGTTTCAATATTATAAACATTTTCCATTTAAATGGATCATTTCCAGTGGAATTTTCCACAAAAGTCACTAAATGAGGAGCAGAGGACCCGCAGGATTTTGTGCAAAGCTGAAATGAAGCCTGGTGTCTGCACTATGCCCCAGGATCCGTGTAGGGTCAGCTGCCTGCAGCCTCCTGCATGGCCCAACCCATGGATGAGGGGTGGCAAAGGGTGACCATGAGGCCTCATGGACCATGGGGCACCACAGGCCCTTGTGGGAAAAGGTTATGCCAAGAATAAGGTCAGACCAAAAACTGAAGGCAGCTTTTCAGCATTTCTAAACCCATGGTTTTCTTTAAAAAATAAACTCTGTTTAATTTTATTTCAACTGCTTGTCCCAAATGTTTGTTTGTCCTTAGTGATGAAATTACATTTTTCCCATGGTAAGGATATTGTATTTTTCTGTACCCTTAATGTCAGTCACTTCATTGCCCTAAATTTCATTGAACCACTATAAGCATAGTTTTAAACACCTCCCAAAGCCTCTATCCAAAATGCTCTTTTTTTTCTTTTTTAGTGTGCTTAAATTTTTCTGCACATCTGCTTCATTCCTACTTGCACCACAGCAGTGCGTATCAAACCAGAATAAGATGGTCCAGTCTGACAAATACAAACTGAAGTCACCAAATAAAAAAGTGTGGGAAGTAAGGGAAAGTTTAGACATCAAAGAATGACCATTTCCTGACTTTTAGGGCTACCTTTAAGAGCTCTGCAAGCAGAAAATCTCTGCTCACTTTGACAGTCTTACTTTAAGCTGTTATAGCTCAGATTCACATGGCCCATATTCCATCTGATTTCCCAGGTTTTAGTGGTTTTCCTACCAGCTTTCTCTGGTCCTTCTGAAGTACTTTGTCTATAGAAACCTGAGGGCTGAGAAGCTTGGGTGGAATTTGGGGAGAAATCTTTGTCTAATTAAAGATTTCTTTAGAATACCTGCTTTCCTTTGTTTTCTTTCTTTCTGATTCCTCCTGGTAGGCTAGAAATCTGAAACACCCTACTCCTGCTTGTAAGACACTTGCAGATCTTTTTGATAAATAATTGCTATTTCTCACTGAAACTTCAAGTTGCTTTATTGAAGATTGCTGTAAGAACTCTGATCCTACTTTCTCTCTACTGCTTTCCCTGGAAACAGGAGGATGACCTGATGGGAGCAGAAGCCCTCAATGTCCCAAAACTTGTGTACCACTGGTCATGGGGAAGGGAGAGCCAGTGGCCTTCGCCAGGATCAGGAGCTAAAGAAGGAGTGGGGCACACTGGCACATGGTTCATGGAGTCACCCCTTCCCATGATGAAACACAGACTGCCTCCATGCTGTGCTTGTGGTTCACCTCCCCTGACATCCTTGCACGGAGTCAAGGCGGGAAAGGGAAGGAGCAGAGGTTGGGCCTTTCATTTAGCATCCTGAACTCCTGAATGGAAAGGACGGGCGTAGGGAATTCCAATGCTGTTATTTTTGGCCTTCTCAGAAATTTCCACAAAGAGAACAACTTTCAGCTGAGTAAGCGTCAGGAGCTCATATAGGAGGCCTGACTCCGTATCAGACTTCTCAAAACGTTCACTTCTCAGGTTATTAAGTTTGGTCTTTGCCCTCTTGAGACCCGTGAAATGAATCAATGTCTCTTGCCAACCACCAAGGGATTTGCTGTCTTCATGCCTCATTGAGACATCAAAAACTAACCAGTGAGGTGAGAGTTTCTCAGTCACGGATTGCACAATGCTCCAAACACTAATGCTCTGTATACAGAAATAATATCCTGAAGGCAGATCTCTTCACACTGATGTTGTTACATTTTCTAGCCACTATTGCTCTTTAATATCACAGTTTATACTTAAAGGCCGATGCATGTAAACGCTGTTGTGCCTGCAAAATGTCATATGCAGGCAGCTGCATTTTGGCAGGAGCTGGGTGAAAATGCCAAAATTCTCAGCTGGTACAGATATCAGACAGATTAAATCCTCTAAAAATGCCACAACCATACACAAGAATGGACTACTGCCACTGGTGTAACTGTGAGACAGTTTGGTTAAAAATGAAGTCCCAAACTTTCCCTCGGGTATTCTCAAAAGTTTTTGCTTTGGGAAAAAGTTACTTAGCCCTCATACCATGAGAACTGTGCAGGAAAAATCAAATTAGTGTTAATATCTCTCTCGAAACTTAATGATGAAGAAGTTCTGTCAACAATCTCTCTTTCTGCAATTTGTGAATCTGAAGTAAGTTGGTACCACTGTTCACATCTAAAACAGCCTACACAAGCTGCACAAAGCCGATGTTACCTTCCAATATGCATAACAACTTGCTAAAAGATGTTCTGAAGAAGTCATTAGATCAGCAAATTAGTGATAGAATTGTGATTAAGAGCAGCTGGAAATAGACCAGAGGTTAACTGGGAATTTCCTGCTCCACATTAAGAACTACAAGTTTAGGAGAATTTGATTTAGTCCTTTTCACGAGCTTAGCAGAGCCAGGCAGCCTTTCAGAGAGGGGTGATGTACTATGCACAATTAAACCACTGGACCCTTTCCATTAGCTTTAAAAATTGTTGGAAAGCACTCTGTATGGATTGGTTTTCCATGGCAATTCTGCAGTGCTCTCTCATTGGTGTGTGTAGAACAGATGTATTTTCCTCAGGAAACTTGCTGGCATGAAAACCTGGCCCAGGATAGCTCCAGGAACTAAATCTAGAAGCCTTTAAGAGTCGTTAGCAGCCCATAATTTCAGTCTCATCTCTCACACTTATCACTTATTACTTCCTTCAGAACAGAGACTTGATTTCAAACTTGGACTTGCTTCAGAACAGTCCTGTTCCCCCAGTGTAGCAAACATCCTCCAGCACCACTAGAATCTCAGAGCAGACACTCCTGAGCCATCCTAATTTACAGCTTCCTACCACAGCGATCAGGGGCTCCACATTCAAGTACAAACATTTAAGTATTACAAGTTGCTGTCTTGAGTATCAGCAAGTGGATGTTAGCAATGAAGGAAATGACTTCACACTACTTGGTCTTTCATTACTTTCACCCATCACCTACAAAGATGCTGAGGAAAACCAGGAAACGGTTAAGCTGCTTTTTGCTAGCACTGTAATGGCAAATCTACATTTTTCTGTTAATTTCCAGAAAATCGTCTATATCTTTTTCTGGTCATTCCCCCTTCTACACTATAGCATCTGATAAGCTCAAGTACTCGGTTGGACTTAAATATATCTGACTGATACCACAGTGGGATTCACCAACTCATCAGACTATGTGGCAATAATTATCTGACAATTTGGGATAGTGCCTAAATCTATGGGCTGAGAACAGCAGGAAAGACTCCCAAGCATAGCCATGTCTGAAAAGTCTCATTCATCTGCCAGTGACAAGGAAACAAGTAAGTTTTAGATACTGCTGACCCCTTCCTGGAAATGTCTGGGAAACTGTACAGAGAGTGTGGTGGAATCAGGGTTTTATCCAAGCGAGCCTACAGGTGGGACAGGGTTTTTTCATTAAAATACAAACTCCTGCAGAATTGAATAAACGCAAGTTTTTGTTAAAATTCTCTATGCAAAAGTGTTTTGTTTGGTTATTTTTTGGTAATTTACTTTTGTGGAAACAGAATACTGCCAATTCTCATTCTGTCTCTGCTGCATCTCACGCAGAAGACAAGGCTGTACGGAACAGGACATACATCCAGCATTTTCTATGGCCACGAGCACCATGCATTCCCACATTACTGCACAAAGGGCTGGCTGGTCCTTCATGGGAGCCCCCTCCTGAGGACACGACCAAGGGACACAGCCCTTAGAAGCCAGCATTTGGAAGGCATTTGGAAAAAGGAAAATTAATAACTATGGCTCCTTGAAATCTTTGCAACACACACCACACATATGTAGGTTCTTTTCTTCTGGCATGTTTCAAGGTTTCATTTAAGCAAAACCTGACGCCTACCTCTCTTTTCTACATGTTTGCAAGAGCTATGAAAAATTGTTCATCTCTAGTAATGCAGCATGTTCAACCATAGAACGTGGATCTTAATACAGTCAATTTTACACACAGGTTTTAATAACCAATTTTGAAATGTTTTAGTTGCAGCCTTCCTTACAAAGTACTTTATTCAATGTAAAACAAAGATCTGGAGACTGAAGTATTGCAGGACCTTAAACCTGAGTACCAGCCTGGAAAGGCAGAGCTGCTGTCTTAAGCTGATGCAGACAAAAAAATGATTGCTGACCTCAGAAAGGTTGTGTGAAATGCCCTGTTCCCCCAGTCCCATTTCTGTTCCGGGGAGTAAAGTGCGGACACAGATTCCAGTCTATTGGGTTTGAAACCCATCTTTCCCATCAGCATCTTTTGTCTGCTCACTGAGCCCCTCCTCTCCCAGCACAATGACTCCTCAGCCTGAAGCACTGAACCCTCCCATGCAGTGAACAGGCAGAGCACTCACCGAACCTGGGGCTGGCAGCCCCAGCCTGCAAATACCATAAAGTTGTTACGATATGAGGCTTTTTGTGGCTGGATGCCAAAGTCTACTGGCTTACCCCTCACTGTAGTGAGGATAAGAAAAGCTAACATTTCACTCAACCATCAGAAACATGAATTGACCTTGATAAGTGGATGAATGAAATTTTTCAGATTTGGGATGATAATAGTCAGTGACTCCATGATCACTGGTGGTATTGGAAGGTTTAAATAATCAATCTTCATAAAACTCCTAATCTTTGCCTGACAGGCACTATATACATTGTGTGGAATATTAATATTGCATTCTGTTCTGGACAGCTCAGTAACAGTAGTGAGAACAAATTGGAAGGAATTCTGAGAAGCACAGCAAAATGATGGAGTGGCTAGAGAGACTGATTTATGTGGGGTTATATGAAAAGAATTGTGAGTTCTGTTTTGGCCAAAATGCAAGGGAGAAAGGATGATCTGCGGAGGCGTAAGAGCATCTTTGGGTGTCTGGAGGGGAGATACTGAAGGAGGAAAGTAAATTATCTGGTGTTCTCTCAGGGTGTCAAGTTAGGATCAGTAGAAAGAATTAAGTAACTGACAGTTAAGGCAGAAAATCAAGATAGTCTTGTTTCTCTGTTATCTCCCAAACCTGAAAATAACTAGTGGGCATTAAAAAAAAAAAAAAAAAAATTAAAACAATAAGGGCTAATGAAGAGAAAGGGAGAAATAAAGAGAAATAGGAAGAAATTGACAACGTATAATGTCCCAGAGCCTCTGAACATCCTCTTGAGGACTCAAGAAATCCTTCACTGTAGGAAGCAAAGGGAATATCAAGAAGCAGTAGGGAGGTGATGAAAAATGATGAGTGATTTGGAAGAGACCCACAAGTCATTTCCCAGCCCCTGAACCAGAGACAGCAAAGTTTGGCCAGGGCTGGGATGCATCCTCCCTGGGTGTCCTGACTCCAGGTCAAGCCTTGCTATCAAACAAGCCTGAACTAAAGGTCCAGACTCCAGAGGACAGCCAAAATCTGGATCTTAAGCATCCATCTCTGACTCTCTTCTAGTTGGAGGTGACTGTTTCACGTATTTTAAAGGGAAGAGAAATTATATACCCAAGATGGGGACTTCTGTCCTCTGTCAATGTGTCCTCCCCACCAATGACAGGAACTTGCAGTGCAGCTGTCAAAACCCCCAGCACAGCACATAGTGGGAAGGGACACGCACGTCTCTTTGGCAAACTTGCTATCGAGAAACATGTGTGCAGAGGATCACCCACCAAGGGTCTGTGCTGTGTCTCAGGAGGGAGGGCTTTCTTCAACAGTCCAGCGAGTTCCTCTGGAAGGGGATGAGTGGAAATCATGCACAAACAAGAGATCAAACAGGCCTCTTGCATACCAGCCAGAAGGCAAAGGTTTAGTAACCCCACTTTTGGAGGAGGATTGGGATATCAATGACCTTTGCACAGCCACCCTTTGTGAGGAAAATGCACATCTCCAGGCAGCTGTCCAAGCCAAAACTTCTCTTTCACTGGTTTGGGCTGCAGTGCACCTCATTGCTGCTGTCTGATTACAGCTCTCCTCATGGGGAGAGAGGGATATACAGTGGAGGTGTGATGTGGATGTGGTGTCCCATCTGTTTAGTGTCCTTATTTCCTTTTAGATTTAGGAAAATTTAAACAAATAATGGTCTCTGAAGAACAAATATTTTGAAAATAAGCCTCATAGTCCCCTTTCATATTCTCAAGCTCTCAAGCATTAATTCTGACTGTGGACTCAGTTCTCTCATACTTCATGCATGATATGGCTCCTTCCATTTTCTGTTGAATGGTATAGAGATTTTTTCTCAGCCCTTCACTATCACTGGACTGTATGGTTAAAACTGTATTTTAACCTCTAAAATATGCAGCCTGAGTCCTGCCAGATTGAGATCTCATGGTGCCAGGGTGATGCTTTACTCTTTGGCACAACCATCTCAGCAGCATGATCCTCCTCAGACAGAGGATCATGGCTTCTCATATGTCCCTTCCTCCCTGGGACAACAACCATATTTTTATGAAAACCTGCTTTTTCTTTTGCTAAAGGGGGCTGGTAGTAACTCAGCTTTCTCCCCTGACCCTCCACACACCAGAACATGTCGTTCTGGACAGTTCTCTCCCAAATCCTCCTTGACATATCCCCAAAAGCAACAGGGCTGTGAAGTCCTGCCACTGTAAGCACTGAAGTGATCAGCAAATATTGCTGATGAAAGCAATCCATGGCCCACACACATTCCTCTTCAGTGACACTCAGGCCAGCAGAGCCAGGCACATGCTGTACTGAGGAGACTTAACATGGATCCTGACATAACTGGGCACTTTTCCCACTCCCAGCATCAAAGTTTAGGCAAAGAAGCACTTTGAATGCTAAGCGAAAAGAAAACTATTGCACGGATATTTCACCAGAGTAGCTCTTCTCTGTACAATTTACACAACTTCTGAAGTCATGCTGGTGAAAAGGTTGGGGAGTCCTCACTGGATATGGTTGATTTCCATCAACATATAGAAAAAACTGTATTTAAGTGACAGTCATCCTACCCTGATTGGTGACATGGTTCTTATCACTTTCTCACTAGCATGGAGTTGAACCTGAGGACGTAATGTTGGGATTCATTAGGACAGAGCTCCTCCCCATGAATTCCCATGCTTTGGGGACTGCTTGTAAGTAGAACTACAAAAGCCAGAGTATTTAGGATAGTCCCTTGTGTAGGCTGCAATACAATGGCTGATTTTGTTTTGGCCATCAGATCTTGCTTGTACCCCCAGGTTAAAGAAAAAAGATGAAAGAGAGCTTGGCATGTAGTCTCCTCCTACTAGAAATAAAGCAAAACATTAGAGAACATTGATCTGAATACAGATAGCCATTTAATTTATTGAATGTTACAGAAGAGATGTTTATAACATTTTCCTGCCCTTCTTCACTTGTATTACCAGCCTAGTGCTTTTTGAAAGTTGGTCCCAGGGATTCCTTCTGGAGGCAGCAGCTGTAGATTCTGCAGCAATGTTTCCCACCACCTCACTGCAGAGCAGCCCCTGCACTCACACACGTGAAGCCAAGTAATGCTGATTTCCAGACGCAGTTGAAGCAGGATCAAAGCTTCGGTGATCAAAACACAGTAAGAATTTGCCCATGACACCATCTGTGTTGGCTGAAACATAAAACTTATCACCAGCCATATATCACTCATTATCTTGATCCAGCACTGTACCAAAGGGACATTCCTGCTGGATGAGCCGTCCCACTGATTCTAGCAGGAATACTCACACATGTATATAAAGAGGTGTGCCTAAGTATTTCTCTGAAGCAAACCTAAGGCCTTTAGTTCTTTTCATTTTGATATGGTGATAGCGTTTAAATGAATCAATGCTAACTCACATTAACTAGCAGATTAAAACTCAGTTTAAACCTTTCTTTAATTAGGATTGAGATTATGAGTGAGGCTAAGTTTTGCTCTAAGATTTAAAGTTTGACTTTTAGCTCCACCTCCATACATGATACACACAAAACCCACAGGAGCGCTCCAAAGGAAACCTCCCCAAAGGAAGCCAGTGGCAGGTTGACACTCACTGTTCTTGGGGTGACACACACTTACCTGGGGCCAGTGGCTGCTGACTTTGATACCACAAGAGTGACCAGTTCACTTTGTGGCAATGTCACCTCTGCAGTAAGGATTACCTGTGTCAGGAATCCTATTTTGTGCATTACACTGACCAGTGTGTTAGTTGGTACATCTTGAACAAAACAGTCTTGGCTTCCATCTATCTTCAAATGTAAGGTAATTATGTAGAGGCAATACCTACCAAAACCTTGTATGTTTTCCTTCAAGACAGATCAGACACATTGCCTCTTGCACAAATGGTCCTGACCTTGGGGAAAGTCTGGTCAAGCTCAAAACCATTTCACTCCTTAATCTTTTTATTAGTTGCCTTAATCACTAGAAATCAGCAGCATCCCTGTGCTGCAGTTACACCCCAGCTTCACCTGATCAGCACAGACAGAGGTTGAGGCAGTATGGACCTCTAAATCCACTGAACTGTGTAACATGTTACTTTTGGCCTCCCATATTAAAACCTTTTAAACTCTGCAGCAAGCTTTAAAACAATCACATTTCCTCAGGGCTGCCAGAAGCAAACGTAAATACAGGAGTTCAAAAGAAGAATCCAGTTTTCACAGCTGCATCTTAGTTAAATTAAAAAGAAAAAAAAAGAAAGACGAAAAAGAAGAAAGACAAACTGACCCAAAAGCTTTTGAAAATGCAGACCAGGGCAGACAAAAGTAATTGTTCTAAAGCTGTTCTGGATGTTTTAGGAACTCCATAATTTCCAGACTTGAGAAACTTATTTTTCTAAGAAACCACCTTTTTCGAGTAATGAAAGACTTAAAAATATCTTGGTTAGAACTATTATCAGGGCTCCAAGAGGAAATAAAATATACCACAGTTAGGAAAACATGTCATTTTGGCTATAGTGTATAACTAATTGATTTTTGAGCATTGCCTAATTGTCTGACACTGGTTAACCAAACAACAATGCATTTTTTCACAGGCTCCAGTATTAGCTGAAACCATTCTGTGACCTCCCCCTGTTGAGAGACGTTGTATTTTTGGTCGTAAATCTAACAGGGTAAGGACTGGAAAAGGGATTCCTGCTTTGTTTTTGCATTTTAACTGAGGTTAAAAAATTCTAACTGTTGCCATTTGTATAGGGAGTAATATATTTTAGTGAGGGCTATGGCTCAGAGAAATGTGGATACCAAAGCTGTGCTGCTGAGCTTTGTGTTTATTTTGACACAGCAATGGATTGGATTTGTGAGTTGAGTCATGCTTAAGTCATGGTTAAATTCATCTTTGATGGCTGCACTGAACTGACTCTTGAAATTAATTTGAGGAACTAAAATATATTATTAGAAAAACTTTAAATGAAACAGTATTTTTGATATGAAAATCTTCAAGTGCTCAAAATATTCTCTCTGCTTCCTCCACGTCATGGATACTGAGCAATGCATATCATCTCAGGTAAACCAATTTCCACTGAAAAATATGTGCTTGTGATGACACAAACTGTACAAATTTATATATTAACTACATTTTAAGAAAGAAAAACTTGAGAAAGATTAAAAAATTGTGGTAACATAATCTAAAATACAGATTTTTACTTTTAAAAATTGTTATTGGTCCCAAACCAATAAAATAGGTTAATAAAATTTTTATAAATTATTATGAAAGAAAAATATAGGAGAAAAAAATTAAAGAAAACAAATTATTTTACATCATATAGTGGGAAAGCTAAAAATAATCATAAGCACGTCAGTGTGATTTGAAAACATATTGTTTCTCTTTGGCCAGCCAACTAAGAAACTGATATTCTTATTTTTGTGAGGGGGATGCTGAAAGGATTTAAAGCACCATTTGGTTGAGAGTGTGTGCCAAGGAACTAACCTGCTGAATTTTTGAGCACAGTTTTACAGTCTGCTGTGCAGTTTATGTTGACATTCCACTGAGAAGAGATGGGCAAATTACCGTTTGTGATGAGACTATGAAGGGAATTTTGGTCTATTTTTGGAGACTATTTCCTAATCAAATAAACAGTTCATAATGCATTTGTCAAGATCGATTTGAAATATGTTCTTTGATTTTCTTGGAGCTGAGCATTTTCAGCCAGCAGCTATTTACCTGGTCACCAGAAAAGTGCTACAGTTATGGAGACTTCTTTGGTGAAAAGAAAAGGTTTCTCATTTGCAGAAATGATGTTTTTGTTGCCTTGTGCACAAGTCTGGAAGCAAAAATAGTTTTTGCACATTCAGTGGCTCTCTCTCTGTGCTTAATTCCACTGATTTGTTTTTGTTTGCTGATAAGGGAACTGGAGAAGTGAAGGGAGTAATTGATGAGCTCCAGTGCAAATTCCCGTCTCACAAGCTGGTAGGTAAATAAAAACCCATCCAAGTGAGTGGTGGGAAAAGGAAAAAAAAAAAAAGAAGGAAAAAAAAGAAAGAAGGGGCAGACAGCAATTTGTTGATCAGAGGCTGAGCCTGTCCATGGCAGTAACTCAACAACTGTATGCATCTGACCAAGTGAATTCTCTAAAGAGTCCAAAACACTGAGGTGAAATGAAATTCAAGAATGCCAGTATTTTATATTTGATTGCTTTGCCATGTGTTCTTCTGCTTTGTTCTTTGTGTGCGAATCCTCAGTATTTATGATGAAACTGGGCTGTAAAGATAGAGGATGCGTTCTTGAAATGCTTTGTGGGAAACTGGCACCCTGTTATGTTACTGAAAACTACCTGGCCACATCCCAGGTCCTGACTTGGAAACATGCCTTAAGCAGTCTTCCTGGATTTTCCTCAGTTATTTCCCTCAGTGATAATGAAGAAGAAAAAGGAAGAGCGGTGTGCTGAACGTAAGGTGCATTCATCCCCATCAGCACTGGCTGCAGCACACACAGCACGAACTTCGGCAGAGTGCGATGTAATGGTCTGATCCAACTGGGAAAAGACCATAAAACTCCACTGCAAACACTTGTATAAACAGGACTTTTTTGGATGAAATTGAAACCATATTTTGACTTGTCGTTAGAAAAACAAATCTGAAGAGATAGTTATATATTGAATAACCTTAGAGCTTTTCTGAGCCAAGAAATCAGCTGCTGGCTTGAAGAGCTGGATGGCAACGTGAAACATGCTGACCCATGCCAATTGCTTAGTGTTCTGTGGCTCAGCAGCATATTCATGTAGTGAGTTAGCTCTCCATCACAACCACTGAGGCCTTCTTGGGACCAGCAGGTATAAAACCATTACTCTTTCCTCAAAAGTTTTCATCAAACAAAAGAGGAACTCCCAGGAAATGTTGACAACCACAGCGCAAATGACACACAGCCAAGCCTTCCAATAGTGTCACAGAGGCAGCAGATAAGCTTGGCCCTATAGTGTACACATTTTATAGAAACCAGGAGTATAACTGGTGGTGTCAGCCATGTGCTTCTCTCCAGGGATGTAATTTCTGCTTACACTTCATTGGTTGGCAAAAATTAATTCTGACTACAAAGCCAGGGATGTGCACAAGAGGGGGAATCTGATGGAGCAGCTGTTCCTCACCAGACCATGGCTCATTTCACCCCTTGTGTCTGTGGTCATCTCATACCGGGGGCTGGAGCTGAGGCAACCCTGAGGAAGCTTTCCTTATTTAAGAAGTTAGGAAATGCAAAAGACACCTTTGTCCAGAGGCATAAAATAAGTGTACAGTAAATTAGCATCTCATTAAATAAATATACTGGGCCTCTTAAACACCCCGCTCAAAAGGAACTGTGTAAGGTGTGTCACATTATCCAAACCTTATCCACATGGCTATGATGAGGTGTGACTGCCTGCAAATGGAGTAAGAATAAGGTCTCAAAGGAGTTTAGTACTGCTGTATTTTTCTATTTCAGTAGCACCTAAAGGCCCTGAATGAGATACAGGTCCCTAGCTGGAAAAACTTACCATCTTTGGGAAGACAAAGGGAAACTGAGGAGTGGACAAATAAGTGACTTGCCACAGATTATAGAGCACATAACAATGAAGGCAGAAAGAGAATACAGACCTTGGGAGTTCCACCCCATGTTCTGGTGACTAATTGAGATAAGCAGATTGCTAACTCCTGAAGCCTGCTGCCCTTTTTTTTGTCACTGCCCTTCCCTCACTGCAGTCAGATGTTTACTTTCGGAACAGCTTACTGTGATCTGAGCTCAAGAGCTCTGTGGCAGTGAGAAATGCTCAGTGATCAGTGCTCAGTGATCAGTCAGGCAATCAAATGTCCTTTGTAATTGTGATTTTGCTGCCTGGGATTCTGGATATTCATCTGCATTTTCTGCTGGTGGCTTCTACTGAGATCCAAAACTTTTAGCCAAGTCAGGTCCTTCTGAGGATACAGCTGGCATGGCAGATGAAGTTTCTGGCCCACCTGTTCCTTCTTTCTGCTGAGGAAATACTACAGGGAGTTGTTTTCATTGCTGTTGAGATACCATAACAGCTTTTGCAAGTGTTTCCATTGTGTTCCATTGCAAAGATAAATGCATGCACAAGGTGATTTTGTGCTGTAAAAGATTAGGAAAATGTGGGATTGTGAAGGCTTGGGCTGTAAGACCGTTAACCTGCTGGAAAGCCATCCTGGAATGAGAAGAGGACCATCTCCACAGCTGATCCTTCCCATGTTGCCTAGCTGTAAATCCTCTCTAGTCCTGTCAAGCACCTGACATGATGGAAAGAGGATGATGTTTACAGATGTCCTTGAAATATGATCCAGTACAGAGTGTCCAGTGGAGGCCAGTGCTGGCAACAGTGATGTCCCCTTTGCACAATTCTCCTGCAGCATTTATCCATAGACGGAGCAGTTGCCAAAAGGGGATTTCCACTGCTAACTTCCCAATCTCCTATTTCTGGTCAATCCAGTTATTTTATTCCCCTGCTGTGAATATCTGTGGTTGGAGTAGGAATTAGGAAAGAGATTTTTAGTGGGTGATGGCCAAAATCATTGACAAGGAACCAACAGCGCTGGCAGGGCTGACTTTTTAGTAACCTGAACTGACCACCAAGGGGCGAATGAAGAATCCCAAGACAAGGCATTTCTGAAACTCCTGCAGGTCCCATCATGTTGGACACTGTGTGCTTCTTCTGAGCAAGCTCATGTGAGACAGGTCCGTGGCCTGGAACTGCATTGGGGACCATCAGCCAAGCCAGGCAGCACAGAGATCAGCTTAGCTTGTCTTTCCCACGAGCTGTCCAACTCTCAAAAAGCTGCTGAGGTCTGTGTAGGTCTTACGGGGAAGATCACAGCTAGGGCCAGCCCTTTGGTGGAGACCTGTAGGTGTGCAGCAGCACAGCCCATCCCGTCTCATAGGAAGAGAGACACTGGTGAGCATTCCAAAACAACAGCTGTAGGTGAAAGGTCTTATCTCTTGCCTCCTGTTTACTGATGGTGATTTGTTAAATTAAGTTACCTGTGTGTTGGTTTCAGCCCAGAATTTGCAGCTGTACACATTCACACAAATGTGCCAGCAGCAGCAGATCTTACAGTCCTGCATGGGACCTGTTGGGACTGTCATACAGCCTTTTGGGCAGTCATTCATTCAGATGGCAGAAAATCTAATTGATTATCATTAGGACATAAAGTTGGTAGTCCAGACTCTTAGGATATCTGTGCTGTACTTACAGCAGTGCCCCCAACCCACCTGTGTATCAGATTCACTGGCAGTTCTGGGGTCAAAATTGGAACTGTGGCTCCAGCTGTGTTCAAAAGCCGCTCAATAAATTTTACAGCCCATGCACTCATGCTGGAGTGCAGGTAGTTGTTTCATTGCAGAGGGCAATCGGGTTGGTAAAGCATGATTTACATTTAGTGCATCCATGCTGACTACTCCTGATCACCTTCTTGTTATCCGTAAGGATAGAGGTCTCCTACGGAATGAGGCACTCCATCATTTTACCAGGGACTGAGCTGAGGCTGACTGGCTCATAGTTCTCTGTGTCCTCCTTCTTGCCCTTTTTGAAAACCAGGGTCATTGGCTTTGTTTGTCCCATAATGAGCTGCACTTCACAAGCTAAGCCTGGAGCAAAATGCATCATGGATTGGGTGGATGCCGGCACAGTGAACTCAGGCTGTGAGGTCTGCCCATTGGCTTCCCTGCAGCACTTAGAGCAAGGGATCACCATGGCCCAGCAATGAAAGGATTGTCTCCTTTCATGAGTTTCTTTTCCTTGAGTGCTCCTGCGGGATACTTCTGGCTATATACCAAACAGTTTTTAAGCCTCCAAAAGTCTGGCAAACGTTCTTCTCTCCTATACCTTGAGCTGATAGAGTCTAAAAATGGTGACTTCCAAGGCATGATGTGGAGTAAAAACAACTTCTGGCAAAAAGATTTTGGAGCAATTGGGCTGTGAGTGATCAAAATGTTACCAGTCATATCTTCCTGGTTGAGTTCTTCTTTGGTTTCTTTTTTAAATAAAAACAGGCCTTGAGTTTTTCGAATATTTTTCCATGTGCGAGACTCCTAAAAATTATTTTCATTGTTCTGTTTATTATTTAAATAACAGTAAAATTATCAGTCAATTAAAATTGCCTGCCCAGCCCTGAGATTCAATTCTGAAACCATGTGGTCTCTTAAACCACAGCAAGCTACCAGAGTTTAGAGCTGACTGCTGCCAGTACCACAGCAATCAATCCTTCCTTCATCTAACTATGGTTATTTTGTAACACACCATGACGTGAGCGTATTCCTTCCTTATAAAATAATTGACTTCTCCATGTCTCCAATGAGGTTTCATCTTCCCAGCCTGACCCAGTCTGACAAATGCATTGGATCTATTTAAAACAGCAGGTCCAGGGTAGCTATGCAAAGCACCACAATTAAGTGGGAGCAGCCTGATTAAAATGTTGTCCTTAATTATGTGTGATGACAGGGAAAAACCTTTTTTGTAGATTCTCATTGTGACAGGGCCCAGACTGCCTTGCCAAAGGCCTAATGCTAGACAGCAGGAAACTTGGCCCAGGACCAAAAACTCAGCAGACACTTCCCTTAGACAGCACTTGGGGCAGAAAGCAATCTGTCCTTCCCATGTATATTTTAGGCAGACAGGCTGAAAGTCAACACAAGCTTGAATAAATCTGGGGACTGGTGTAGAAACTCATGTTATCTTCAGACGAGCCTAACCCCCAGGTCAGCAGGAGTCTAGAGTATGGGGTCAGAGTGGGACTAATGCTTGTAAGTATAGACCCCATTAAACTTACAACGTTGTTTACATCAATCTGCTTCATTCATGAAATGATGATGCTGCCAAACTTTCCTGGGGTTTTTTTATGAGAAATGGGCAAGGCAAATTGGGCAACGGTCCAAAGGCCCCTGAGGCACAAGTTAGTTTTGATAGATTAGAAACAAGATGAATCTCCATGGGATGGTATTAAAGCATCTTTTATTATGTGCAAAGCAGCCTTTTAACTTCCCAGGAGACATCCCTATCTCTCCATGCTAGTCCAAGCAAAAAGCTTTCAGCATTAATAACACCTGGAGAACCCCACTGGTCTGACAGCTCAAGGGGAACAACTTAGCAAGGGCTGCCTGACCTCCTAAAACAGCCCATTTGGGTCAAATGTTGCTGTGCTCCGGACAAAATTACCTCCTTCCAAAAGCAGTAGAAGTTTTGAACACAAGATGCTTCATGGCTTTAGGGCCTTGATTTCTCCATATAATTCATGATACATTTGTCCATGCATCACTTGCATTGCCTGAAATGTCTGACAGACCAAGATCTCTCATTTTTTCCCAATAAATTAGTAGCATTTAGTTGCTGCAAGGTAGACTATCTCAATACCACGGTGTTTGCTGGACTTGCTGAGATGAATATGATATGGACAAGCAATTTTTGTGTGTAACCTTCATCCCAAAAGTATTGTCCAGAAATATCTTCACATAAATTCCCAAAAACTATTTTTGGTCATCAGGAATGTTTAATCTTGTTTGCAAACATGGATATAATGTATTTACTACATAAAATAAGCTTATTTTTCAACTTTTTTTTGAAGTGATAACATATTGCTCTATTGATTTTTTTCAGGTGTTAAAAATTAAAAAAAAAAAGGATGTGTCTTTCACCAAAAGTTGTTCCAGCATAAATACTTTTTCTGATGAAAACACAGCAAGTTTCCAGCCAGTTTTAATGTGCATTTCTGATTACTTGTCTCAAAAAGCATCCTCTACACACAGACATCGGAGAATGGCAACGAACATAATGAAGAACCTAGAAGAGAATTTTCTGCAAAGAGATTGCTAAATGTCATTTTTTCAAGCAGGAGAGAAGCAGAATACACATGATAAACTGTATGAACAATAAAAGTGTCAGGGAGCAGAGATAGGGAAATATGGCTCTCCTTGGCTTACAATATAAAAATCCTCAACCAAACAAATGACAATTCAGTGAAACAAATTCAAAGCCAGCAAAAGGACATACTACTCATTTTAATTGCATTTTTCATATTGTAATTTGCTGCCAGAAAATGTCACTGAGGGAGAGAACTCAGAAACAGAATGGACATTTATAGAGATAACAGTAATACTTAAATCCATCATGAGTACTGATAACATATATTTTGAAAGGAACATCCAGCCTGAAGGAAAGAAGGTTAAAGAACCCTAACTGCTAAAGGAGAAGTAGGTCCTGGCTGTTGCTGGGGGCACAAAGCTTGGGTACAGCAGGTCTACTTCAGTCAGGGAGCTACAACACTCCCTTGGATGCATAAACAGGACAACAGCCATAAAGCAGCAACAAAATATTGCACTTCTATATGAACATTGAAGTTCTATGTATGGGTACTGCTATTAGCTCATTTCACCAGTGCAAAATTTGGAAATCTTTCATTCTGAGCCAGAATGAAAAAAACCCACTGAATATTTTATTGTAAACACTCAGAAAAAAATGTCCTTTTTGGGGAAAAAAAGTTCACATATGTATTTATTCTTCTGCTACTTTTATTAGTTTTACATCACTTCTTGAGACATAGCCATTCCAGTCTTCACTGGGAATCATATTAAAATACTTTAAACAATAGCTGCTCATCCAATTTATGAGTACTTCTTTGTTCTGAATGCTAGGATACACTAACACTGGTAGGAGACATAATCCAGAAAAGACAGGATGTTTCAGTCATTGTGAAGTAGCAGCTGCCCCTATTTATTAAAAAAAAAAAAATTAAATAATGGCTACTACAGCGGGTATTGGAACATAACTATCACATCCTGTGCCGTCTCTTATGTCATATATCACATCACTTGATGAACACACTGTGTGCTTGTGTCCACTTTCCCCTTTGCTTCACCTCCCTACACACATCCTTCTTTTTCATCCCAAAACATAACTGCCACAACTCTTCTACAATAGGTTATGACATGCTAGTTGGAAGACTGAATGACACAGGAATGTCAACAAATAACTAAAACCAGAGGAAAGTAAATAAACATTTTTTTAATGTTAAAAAAAGTTATAAATACGGGTGAGAACAGTCATCATCACTACAGATTATTGTGGAAAAAAATATTTACTCAATCACTTTAGCAAAAATGTCCTGAGCAGCTCTAGTCAATATATGTTTGTGCAATCAGGCCAGCTAATTGTAGCATATATTTACAAAGTCTAATAACTCTGAAGAACCCAGGAGACTACTGGAAGAAGTTAAGAACCGATTTGGCTTTTAGCCTTGCTCTAACATTTCTGTTTGTATTGAAGAGCTCCTGGTCTTCCCTAACCAGCAAATCCCTGATTCATCTGCTTTGCAGACATGGGAGGAAATGCAGGTTTTTCTCCATCAGGAATGATACTTGTATAAGATCAGCCTTCACGCACAAGTCAGGAGACTTCTATCCCCCCCAGTATTGCCTGAACCACTCCAGTCTAATGGATTGCAGGTTAGAGGAGCTCCAGCCCATAGTTTTATGTAATTCAGCTTGTATTTGGCAGGAATCTTGCATGTTTTCCCTATACAGGTTGGATCCTTTCCTGTCTCCAGTTTAAAGCCTTGGTAAACCAATTTCTTAGGAAATCTATTTCTCTCTGTGCCCTGGGATTACATGAGTAGCAGGCTTTCATGACACTTCCTGGTGTTTCAGCTTCACCTCAGATCTTTTCTGTAGCTCAGCTCTTGGGACTGATCTCTGGCCGACTGCTTAAGGGGCTGCACAGTCTTATCTCAGCCCCCAGCTGTGATCCCTTCCACACTGCTCTGTCTCCAGATGTGGCCTGCACATCACAGTGCAGAGAAGGGGAGTGTCCTGCGTCTGCATCGGTACCTGTCCCTGGGAGTGCCCATGTGGCACTCCAGCTGTGAAGGTTGCTTCCCTTCAGCTCCCCTTGCTCAACTTTTTCCTGCTTCCAGCACAGACACAGAGGAGGAGGTATCTGGGAGCAGCTGAGGTAAGATCTTTTCCATTCTGAATCATTTCTTTTCATGAGCTAGAAATATCGTAAGTTACCAGCCTTCACATTTCTTTTTTCATGAATATGCAGCATGTTTACTAGATACTGTATCTTCTTCCTCCTCAGCTTAGACTCCAATGGTTGATCAGTTGTTTCCTCCCAATGAATGCTGGAAATTCAATGGGTTGTTTTATGTCCATTCTCCCTCACTTCCCTGTTTCGAATTCCCTGTACATTCCTGGTTTGTGTCTTGCTTTTCAGTCTTCCATGGTCTTTGGACAACACTTCACCTCTTGAAACAATTTGGAATATTGCAAAATGGTCACCAATTGCAGTTAGGAACAGGGAAATGCTTCCACACTTTTCTACCTAAGGCCTTCTCTTTGCAATTATGATCCTATTGACGTTCCTACTTCCATGCTCTCAACAGATAAATTAGGAAATAAAGACAAAAGAGAATGAGAAAGAGGGGTTACGAGAGAAAGTCCATCAAATCACAGGCATTCAGAGAAGGGAAGCTCAGGAACTTGCAGTCTCACCCTCTCCGAGAAAAAAGAAAGTTACTAATCATTCCTACTATATGGCTTATAACATGTATTTGGCTGGAGCATATTGTCAGGAAAGCATTCCAGTTGGATTTGAGGATATTAAAGGAAGGGCAATTCCATGCCTTCTTTATCATTTTTTAATAGTGCTTCACCGCTGTCTCTATCAAAACTCAGCAGGCGAGGAACAGAGGGATCTGAACGCTTGTTTTGGAACCTACAAGATACCGTGAGCTGTCATGTTGTGTGTCTTTCAGCTGGGACTGTGTGAGTTCATCCCTCAGAGTGTGGCTCCAAGTTACTCATTCTCAGCCCTCTGGCTTGGATGTTAACTCTCTGCCATCAATCATGCTCAGAGATATTTGGGCTTTTTGTTTTCCATTAGATCAGACAAGTGTCACTGACCACACTGTGGCAGACAAAGCTCTCCAGAAAAGAGGTTTGAAAAGCCTCACACTGTGCTATCCAAATTATCCTAATTACCTAATTATCCTTATCACAGCAACTAATTAGACTGGCTATAAAGCTAAACCCATAAACAGACCACAGGCTATAAAAGCCTGCAGGCAAGAAAGAGTTGTTGAAAAGGGACTCAGAAGAACAAGTGGGTGTAGGAAGGCTTTTATTTAAAGGTTCGGTTGAGGACATGTGCCTGCAGAAAATAATCAGCAGTCTCTCAGCCTGCTAAGAGCACTGACAGGCTACAAAATCTGTATGAGTGTCAGCAAGACCATCACTTACACTTGCCCAATTTTAACAACTTGCAGAAAAATAGAAATGTGCTTTTCCCTACCAAAGTCTCTTAAAAGTAGGCAGCAAAATGCATCACAACCCTCTTCCTGGGAGTCTCCTCTTCCAAAAGACAAAAGCAAAAGCTGACTGATAATTGTAATAAAGGACCATGTTTCTCGAGTCTCATCCTTTGACAGAGTAAATATGTAAATAAATGGTCTCTGGACTAGGTTCCATTGTGCATCACACCTCTCTTGAAGGTCATTCCAATTCCCCTGTACTTATGCAAAGGCTTTTTTTTTCCCAAGGTGTGAAGAGTGCCCAAAGACAGGGTTTCCTGTCTCCCAAGATGAAAGTTTTTGCAGCAAGGTGAAAGTCAGTGGCATTATTTATCGCTTACTCCTGGCTCTCAGCAACAGTCTGGCTGGCTGTTGGGGAGGCCATATGTAAACACTTTGTCAAAGTGCAGTGTCTGTCCCTTTTAGCAGTCGTTTGGGAAGGGAAAGGCAATCTGACACTGTGTCTGCTGCTCTCCCTTGCTTGGAAGAGTTAGTTCCTTGTAAATAAAAGCCTAGGCTTTTTCCTGCTGAGGTATTTCCCTATTGTCTGCTATTTGATTTCCTGTAAATGGACTTCCACTGCTTTTGGAACGTTTAAATAGAAACCAGAAATAGCTCTGAGCAGAGCTGCGCACACACAGTTTAACAACAACCCAACAAAGTCATCTTTTTTTCATGAAGTTACCAGAATTGACCTTTTTCTCTCAAAGACCTTTACTGACTTGTTATAGGCAGCCCCTCCTTTATATTTCCTACCAGAGGAAAATCAGAGCATGTAACCAAAACCAGGCAGAAACAGCAGGCAGCATCACAGGCAGCAAACAACTTGCAAGCAAGGCGGGATGCTCGTTTGGAGGTGATGGGGAGAAGTGTGCTCCTTCCTGAATGACAGCCCCAGAATGCTGCCCTGAGGTTCCTCACCCTGGTGCTAGAGCTGCCTGGGACCTGTCCTAAGCAGGGTCTGGGAGGAGCATAGTCCTGTTTACTTTATTACAGTAGAATGGCTTCCTTCTGACACAAACAGAAATCCTGGTTGAAACATCTTGCTGGTTCTTAGCAGAATTTATGACATCTCCTTATTCCTTATTCTGGTATTTTTCCACATGTGCAGGTTTCCCAGCTGGCACACACATTTCAAACAGCAATTACACAGTAGTCTTTTTGATAGTCATAGCTACAGGCTCAGAAGTGAGGTGTCTCTGCACTTGTAACCTTAATAGCCAAATATCGAGTATAGCTCCAGAACTCATAAGAATCAGAAAATACGGTCTGTTTGGAAGTAATAAAATGCACATTGCCATGGGCCTCCCAGTTCATGCACCTGCTGGCACAGACATAGCCAGTAAAAGGAAGCTTGTAATAACATAAAAGCTTGGAATTCAGAGGACTTAAAGCCGAACAAATCATTGGAGAGGGAGGTTTGCATTGCAGAGAAATGAGCTTAAAAGTCCTAGAAAGCCACAAATGCTGATTGTTTCTAGATTCTGCTCCATTTTACTAACTTAATGTGAATTGGCTGAGGTTACAAGGTTAAGCTCTGCAATGTTTACCGCTTTTCTAACTAAATAGAGGGGAGCACAAGCAGAATGCATTAGGTTTCAGGGCTGCAGCACCATTTCCGTGCCTCTTCTTGGGAGGTACTGGAAATTCAAAATATCCTGTGGGAGTGCAAGGAGCTCAGCACCCTCCACAGTACAGAGCAGGATTGCTCCTAGGAGATTTCGGCTGCCAGAGGCTTGGAGGTTTTTCTTGCCCCAACACAGAGAGTTGAACAGATACATTTTTTGCTGCTCCTGTCAATTGAAAGTCCAGCACCTGCTACAGATAAAGCACATTTTGATCAGCATCTTTCCTGAAAATTTTAGCACAGATTAAACTTTTCCAGATTTCTATTTTTGACCAAGATCAACAGGGTTGAGGGACGTTTTGGGGAGGATAGAGAAGTTGGCTCGATTTAAGTCAGGTAGAAATTAAGCAAGGCATAGCTCTCTTATCATCATAGAATCAAAAAAATTATTTAGGTTGGAAAAGACCTTCAAGACCATCAAGTCCAGTTGTTACACTAACACTGCTAAGTCCACCACTAAACCATGTCCTTTAGTGCCACATCTACACATCTTTCAAACACCTCCAGAGATGGTGACTCAGCCACTTTGCTGGGCATCTTCAGTCTCTGCTAGACTCCAGCTGCATGAGCAGTGACTGTTGAAGGTTTTCCCTGATTGTATTCCCTGATAATTTACAGAGCAGGGAAAGGGAGAAGATGCTCAGCCCTGTCAGGATGTTCAGTGGAGGTAAGTGACCATACAAGCTGTCTGTCCTTGTTCTGGGCAAGAAAGACAAGCTCTGCCTTGAGATACTGTTCACAGAGTGCCTGTGGACCTGCACTTCTGCAAGACTTATTCTAGCTCATTTCCCAGGATAATTGCTTTTGAAGCAGCCTACTTAGGCCAAAGAAGTTTAGCCTTTCTTAAAATGTGAAACCCCAGTTTGTTTGGGGGATTGGTCTGTCCCTGTAAACCCTTAATCACATTATCCTCAGTTTCCATTCCCAGGTCTGCCCCAGGCCCTACCAGCTTTGAAGACAATTTCCCCAGCCACATGCCAAGAGAGAAGTCTGATTATTAAAATCAGCTTCTTGCTATAAGAGAGGCCTGAGGAACCTCCTGAGCAAACAACCCCAGGAAGCAGGACTAAGGATGTCATTGGGGCTAAAGTGGAACAACAGAGTTATGAGGAAAGTTAATGCCTCTCTGCTTAAATCTCCACCAATGTTGTAATTTTCATAAAACAAAAATATCTGCCAAATTCGAACAAAAAATAAAAATAGGGAAAAATTGATAAAATCCGACTTTTTCATTTTATAATTTTCCAGACAAAACTAAAATTTTTTCAAGATCACCATAGTTTGTTTCCATTGAAAATGGGGGGAAACAGAACCTTGAAGTTAAACTTGATTTCAGGGAACATTTCAAATGACACACAGTGAAATCAACAAAACAAATAATTCTTCTATCTTACTTTTATACTATATTTAAAATTTTCACTTGTGAATTTAAAAAAAAGGTGGTTGTTACAGTTCTGGCCCTGAGTCCATTAATCCATAGCTACATTTACCAGTCTTTCTGTCTATCTCTTGTTTCTACAGTGGTTTCAAATGTGTTAAAACCATTTAACTACTTTTGTTTTTTCTCTGAACATATTTCTAAAATACACAGGTGGATTTTAGAGCACTTAAAAACACAAGCAATTAAAGCTTTGCTCCAGGGCCAGACTGCTCCAAGGACACTCAAATGAAAGCAATTGGAGAGTAATAAATACACACAGCACACATTTTTAGCAAGGGACTGAGGGATGATTCAGGGTCAGCAGTTATGGCATAGCATCTGGATCCAACCCTTTCCTCCTAACACGGACTGCCTACAAACACCCTGCCTTAAAGAGCGAGCCTGGCTCTGCTGAACACTTCCCATTCCCTTTTGGGGACTGCTCTATTTTTAAATTTCGACCTTCACCCTCAGTAACTTTGGAAATATAGCCTCACCAGTTGAAGAACTGAGGTGAATTAAAAAGAATATGAACCAAAACATTTCAATATCACATCATGGTTTGAAGCAGTTAGGTGCCTATCTCACTGATGTTTTCCAAAATAGTTCAATTTTTGGAATCAAATTCTTCTCTCTCTAAGATATAACAATTACCCAGATTGTCCATACAAACTTGGAGACATGCAGCATTTAGGAAAAAATAACTTGTAAAATCGTGAGCATGTCTGAGTGTTAATTTCAGCATAGTTACCGGCCTTTAATGTAATCTGCATTTGCAGATCAAAATGTCAGATGTGATGAGGAGATATCTGAGCATAAACAGGAAGGGCCTGTGTCCAAAAAGCTACCAGCTGAACTCAGAACTTTCCCAGCTATGCCACTGTTTTAACCTGTTCAGCCCTTTCCTGTGGTTTGAAATCCCATCAGGAAGATGCTGGGACACCATTGGAAATGGCTCTGACCTTCAATTTCTTCTTATGGGGTTTGGAACTCCAGCAAAAGGATCAGGGTGAGTTTTCTAGGCAGCCGACACCCTGCTGTGGGTCAATGGAGGTGATGCAGGTGACCCCGTGCTTGCTGCTGTCAGCTGGGGCTGTGCCCAGCCAGAGCTTGTCCTGCTGAGCTTGTGCCCTTACCTGTCACACACAGGGCATTTGTGACTTCAGCATAAACAATTTCCTTCTTGTGAAGAACAAAGTTTTGCAACCAGCAGCAGAGCAGCAAAGAAAGCTTCAGAAAGGAAATACTTGAAAAACTCCAATGGCCAATTAGGTCTGTGTGAGTATGAAACTCTAGCCCCAGCTGACCACAAATCCGATTTGTATTTTCACAGGATCGAGGCCATTTCACGCAGTCCTGACCTCTGAGTGTCAATATTGCTGAGCAGGGATATACAACATGACTTAAGTGTGTTGCAATAAAATGTTTATTAATGTCAAACAGAAATTACCCAGGGTATGGCAAACTTTTACCCTGGAAAGACATAAATGTAGTGCAACAACTTGTTTGGGGTTTTTTTTACCATTATACTTATTCATAATTTTTCAGAGTGAAGTTAGCTTTGATGACTAGGTGGACATACTATTTTAGCAGCATAATGTCAAAATGTATTACACACCCAGTGTTGCTTAAACAAGGCTCCAAGTCAGGAACTAGCGAACTGATTTTTAGGTTACCACTTTTCAAAACTTCTGGCCTCTGTTAAAAAATAACACGCTAAGCAATAAGGTTCAGCAACAACTTAGGGAGCAGCTTGAACACAGTCTCTCAGAGTAGTTAGTGGGACTCCACACCAAGAAGGTTAAACACATTAATAAATGAATATTGAAGGATGAGGCCAGGTTGCACAACCAAAATTAGGTGCCTTGGAAATCCTGAGTCTATAAAATTCTCAGAGCCATTTTCCACCTGGGGGTGTGCAGAGGGAAGTTGATCTGTACTGACTGGAGACACAGGGATGTTTCATACCGGACAGGCTGATGAAAGCCCAGACAAGAAATAAGCATCTTGTTTCACATATGTTTTCCTTTAATTATTGCAATGCAAGATTTGGCTTTTCAAGTCAATTTCTAGGGTAAAGATTAGGAGACATTGTGCATAATAGGACTTATTCCTTGAATGGAATCTAATAGTCCCAAACTAATTTCCAGTCCTTAGAATGAGGTATTTCTCCTGGGGATGGCAATATCTGTGGTTTCAATCTCTCACATCCTACCCAACTGTTTCCTCATTACAGTCTCAGGTTTCTTTGTCACCACACAGTTTATACAGGCTCAGATTTAATCAGTAGCAAAACATTCATCAACATGAATCCATGCCATTTTTTTTTCTCAAAAATACCTCCAAGCTCGCTAAATATTTGTCAAATAAACATTTCCTAGACACAGAGAGCACCGCTCCTCACTTCCTTCTCCTTTAGGTATATTGCAGTCTTGGGATTCTTCCCTAGGATTACAGTCATTGATATTTTACTCCAACACATAGATTTGATAGAAAGTCATCATGACTCTAGGCTATAAGTTCACAAGTCTGGACATGGAAAGCCCTTTTGTGGTTAACTAATACTTTGTTTCAATATTAGGGTATTTTCTGTTCAAAATTAGGATGAAAGTTCTCATTTGGCAAAATATTTATCTTGTGCTGTGATTTATCAAAGAGAAAAAATGATTATATAATGATTATATAATTTTCGGCTCCACAGTAAATGGATACTCCTACTTGAACTCACAGTGATTTATGAACAAAAATTAATTCAGACTTACAAGAGTCCTGTGAGATAAAGAAATACTATTCCCCATCTCCTGGTATAGAAAACCAAGGCACAGCTTCTGCCAAGATCACACGCACAGTTGGTGCCACGCATTCCTTGACTGTCACCTATCCTCTTTGCCTTTCAGCTCGTTCCAGTGTTGACTATCGTGTTTGTGCCATCTAATTGCTTTTATGTTAGCTGCTTGTTTATCAAAAAGTGATGTTTCCAAGCAATTGCAATGATGCCCATTCCACTCCCTTCCCTCCACTGCTGTGAAGCTCATCTCCATTCTTTTCCCCAGGATTGCTGGGTCTAACATTGTCATGCAACCACAGTACCTTATGCCTGTTTAGGGTGAAAGCATGCAGAAAATGCCACCCCAAGTTCTCAGTTTCCTTGAGTAGCTCAAATATCTGGGGCTTTGGGGAAATGTGGAAGATTCAACTGAGTTTTCTGTAGAGAAAAACAGCTGTGGTCTCTGTACTGCACCTTGTGATTATGCTCTCCAAAATGTTTTCATACATACATACTCTCCAGTGTTTTCATACAACACTGATGCCCTTCTGCTCAGGAAGATTACGTACAGTTAAAGACCTCAGGCTCTGACAAATGAGCTCTGGAAAATCTCTGTGAAGTGGTTTAAGATGCTATTGCCTGTGGCTTTCTGCCCTACCTCTGCACAGGGGTTTATGGACCTTAGACAGCAGCACAGAACGTGCCCATGCCACAGCTGCTCCAGTGGCTGGGCTGGTACCTCTGTTTAAGCCCCAAAGGGAGTGGATTCATGCTACAGCTGAGAATCAGAAGCACTGAGGCGCGGGCATGCTGCCTTTGGCTGATTCTCCAAAAACCAATGTATTAGACCTCTTCTGCTCCTTGGCTTTATAGACCCTCAGTCCTAAGATTTCCCCTTCTCAACAAAGCCCGAATTTATGGAACCTGGTCCACTGGCCACAGTTTCTCACAGAGGTGGATCCAAAACTAGAGGCTGATCTCTTGTTTTGAATCCCAGAAGGGGTAAGACATGCTTGGAGAACAGTTCACATTCCAAATATCAAGTTATATTTACTCTTCTTTTAGAGAAGAGGCCTCCTCCTCCTCCGTTCCGTTTATATACTTGGAAGTGAATTGAGCAAGAGCTAAGACCTCTGAAATTGAATTCCTCTCCAGCCTGAGAAGTCTCAAGCTTGCAGCATGCTCTAGCCCAGAGTGCACTTGGTACACCAGGCCAGGGATGGAGCAATTGTAGGAGCAGGCAGGGAGAGGCAGAAGTTGAGCCCCTGATCCAGGGGCAGTTTAGAAGCCTGTTTTGTGCAGGTGCTCAGTGTTAGTAACTCTAATCAGAAACATTTTGCCAGCCTTTGCAGTGAAGCGCACAGGAGATCAGTGTTGCCGTCTGAGCACCTCCTGCTGCTTTACATCCACTCCTATTATAAGCTGAGCCCTGATGTTCACACCTGCCAGAGCTGCAGATCCAGCTGTGCATTAACAAAACCAGCTGGAGCCTTTCTGCTTTGCTCCTGCTCTGTCCTGCCCATCAGTGCCCCTGGGATGAGAGCAGGGGCAGGCTGCTGGGAGGCAGAGCTGCAGCCTCACTGCCGCCAGCTCAGGGGAGCAGCAGAACAGGGGGAGAAGAAGAAAGGCAAAGCATCCAACAGCCCAAGCAAGGGCAAGGACCAAGGTAAGGCTGGCCTGGCTCTCACTGCATCACTCTCTGTCTCCATGTGGGCTGCGTCGAAGCAGTTCAATGTTTGGAGTGGGTCCATGGGCTCCTCCTTCATGCCATGGCTGCGCTGCAGCTACCAGAGCCAGTGTCACACAAGTGGAGTGACTGTGCTGAGAAAATGTCCTTCAGCCGTGGGTCCCAGTCACCAAAACTGGTACCAGTCTCAGCTCAGCTGGGCTCACAACTCTCCCTGCAGTTCACTGCACACAGGCTGCCTCATAGCCATGAATAGACCCCAGGAGACCGGAGCATCTCACAGCAGCTGCTGAACAAGCCCTCCCCACTGCTCCCCCTGCCAGACAGGCAGTTGCCCCGGTTCTCTTTGGAGGATGCTGATGATTCTGTAGGACCAAAGAGCTCAATGCAAACAAAGGCACCAGAAACTCTACAGTATTCTCACTTGGAGGAAAATCTTTCCTAGAAAGAGAATTGGAAGTTGTCTCCTGGAGCAAGTGTTTTCTTTTTTTTTTTTAGAAATTACAAATAAACTTAGAAAGACATTGAAACACAACAAGGCATAAATGATACTGAAATGGCTGCTTTGCGAAATCCTATAATGGGAAATTCTTTTACAAACCTTTAAAATTGGCAAATGTTACTAATATTCCTCCAGGCAACACTTGGGCTATTATTTAAAATGGGATGTGTGGTGTCCCAGAGAGACTGTTCTCCTGAACTGCAAAGCATTTTGTAGGACCTGTGAAATATGAAATGATTTAAGGAGGAAAGAAGGTTAGCAGCTCTGCTTTGTGTGGTTTCTACTACCTCTAAAGTAGTTTAAGAGGAGAATGTGTTCTGGGCTGTAATTCAAGTAGTGTTACAGATACTGTAACATTAAAAATGTACAAATTAAAGGCACCTGATGAAAAACATGTTGCTTTCTCTGTTTGGTGCCTCAAGCACACAAACGTGATGCTTGGATTCTCCTGGGTGCTTATATTAAATGCAACTGAACTTATTAAGGAGGTCTGAAGCGAGTTTTAAGCACTAGAGCTGGACTGTCTCGCTCTGCAGAGCATCCTCAACACTCAGGATGGTGTGGATCAGCAACAAATTCAGCACACAGGGACCCCCGCAGAGATGAGACTTTTTTTCCATCTGCCTGACTCCTATAAACAGGGCAAGGACAAGCCATAATTGACCCATCTGTGAAAGGCTCTGGGGGTTTTCTGCATGTACCTGACCTTTCTGCTCCAGCACAGAAGTAGATTATTTGGGATTTTCACACTGAAAGGTAGTCTTAGTGCTCCAGAGTTTTTCTCTGCAGTGGGTGACTGGAAAATGGTGCTCACTTTTAAAGGCCCTAACCCTACTGCAGGCTTCAGAGGATCAACAACAGGATGGGAGCAGGTTCCTGGGTGGTAAAGAGAAGCCTCAGCATGGCACCGGGTGAGAAACCCTGTGTAAAGCGACATGAACATCTCCAGAGCAGCTGCTTGTGCTTAGTTCTCCCTTGGTGCAGGGAGTGACCCTGTAGAGAGGAAGGACACTGTGTGGGTAGGCCAAAGCAGTGGGAGCAAGTTTTGAAGCTTGATGCCTGTGGGGAGCAGAGAGGCAACACTGGTGTGACTGAGCTGCCTGGGGATGCACCTGCCCTCTCCTGGCAGCCTGACACCTCCGCCCTCGTTCGGGGCATCTCTTGTGGGTTGCTTTCACTCTTTGTTAGGTCTTACCAAACCATTATGTTCAACAAACAGCACGGTTATAAAAGTCCCGTTGTTTGGGGTTTTTCTGCCACAGTGGTCTGCTCACAGTGTGATGTGGCAGTAGGAAGAAACCAAATGCACCAGCAGTCCTTTGCTTGTTCTCTTTCAGTGGAAAGGGACTGAACAAATGGCTTTCAAGGAGATTAGTGGATGAATCCAAGAACACACAGAGCCAAACAGATGAGCAAAGTGCAGGTGAGGATTTATCTTCAGCAGGGTTCAAGTTTAGAGAATGGACAGATCCCAGAGTTGTGTTAGGTACCGACACAAGAGCTCAGGAACAAAAAGCAGGTAATCCAAACCTGAGGGAGAGAAGGTTTGAATAGAATGATCACAAAAAGCAAATCCACATTCCAGCATGGAAAGCATCTGTGGGGAAAGAGATCTCTGGGACGAGAGGAGGCAGACTGCTAACAGGAACAACAGATTGCAATATCCCCAGCCAGTGCTGCAGGCTGAGCTCTCCTCTCCTAACTGCAGCTGTGGATCAGGAACGATGTGAAAAACAGCAGACTGATGCTGGCTCACAAAGCAGTGAATGAAATCACATCCAGGCTGGCTGTATCTTGCTGGCCACCTCCCTGTGACAGCACAGGGAGCAAAGCTGTCCTGGTGAACATGTCTGTCTGCCCGGGCAGGGAAGGGGTGCACTGGGGGCTGTGGGGTCCTCTGCTCCCAGGCACAAAGGGGCAGCCCTTTGGGACACCATCCCGGGAAGCCATACAAGAGATGGCTTTCACTCCTGGTGCAATTCCCACAAGGAGATTGTCCCCCCACCCCTCTTCCCTGTCTGCCACCTCTCACCACCACCACACTGCTAGGGTATTATGAAACATGAATAAGGTTCATGTGCCAGACTCCAAAGTGCTGGGTTTTTTGGGTAGAAAGCAAGAGCCTGTGGGGAAGTGGTAATTGCTGTCCCTCTGGAAGTAGCCTGACCACTGCTGAGTGCCTCCAGGATATGGTCTATCCTCTTTCCCTGGAGTAAGACTTGGTGTTCTTTCTCTAGTAAAGACTGAAGGAAATTCATGGAGGCAACACAAGCTGAAATTCTTCCCATCTGCTTATATTTCCCTGTAGACTGGTAAACCTTCCTTTGTATTGAATATTTGTAAGAGAAGGCTGCTGAGGAAATGTTGAGTATTTTGCCACTATCGCGAGCAATGCCCTGGGTTCCACAGTACTGCTGTGTCAGGCACAGGGACATCTCCAGGAAACATTTTGCAGCATATTTTGCAGCCAAACCACAGTGGTGGTGTTGAAAGACACAAAAAATTTTTCCCTTACTCCAACTGGCCAAGAGACAAAAAGGAGTGAGATTTGCAAATTGCCAAATTAAGCTCAGCCAGAGTCTGTGGCTGTTGTCATTAAGAAAACTCCTGCAATAAATGTTTACAAAAGTGTTTCAGAAATAATGACTCTCTGTAGAACTGGGCTGGGAAATTTCCAGCAGAACAGGTTTCAGGAGAAAAATGCTGATTTCTTGAAACTATGGGGTTTGTGGAATTGTATGGGTTTTGACAAACTTTCGATGAACTGCAGCAGCAATTGCCAAACTAGGGGCTGGGAGCCTGGTGGAAGTTCAGGCATAAGTGAGGCTTGTGTCTGGATCTGGGGTCATGAGTCTGGAAAATACTACACTGTGGGCAGATTTAGTGTTTAAGATAATTTGTGCCAAGGCAGCCCCTCTGTGCTCAGTGCCCTTGGCCTGGGGTCACAGGGCTCCAGGGCTCCCCAGCTACCAGAGCCCTCGCTCTCAGACAATGCATATGGACATACACCTTGTAGATGTAACAGCCAGAGAATAAACCAAAATATTTTTAATGAACTGTGAAAGAAAAAAAACCTGAATGAGGCCAGCTTTGAAGGGCTGGAAGCTATTCTTAGACCTTGTTCTAGCTCACAGAGTAGTTTTTTATATGAAAATAAAAACATGGAAATAAAATATACAAATCAGAAGGAACCACCTCCAGTTTTCCATTTGAGACAGCAGGAATTTTCCCTACAATGTTTTTTTCTGACAAACTCATCTTTTTAAAGAGCTTTTCAAAGCAAATTTTAAAAATACAATGAAATGCCTGATTTGGGGCTATGACAGACTTTTGAGTCAACTTGAAACAAAAAAGCAGTCAGCTGCTGCTGATTTCCCCAAGTGCCTTTCCCTGACAGCAGCTCCAGCACGGCCTGCACACCTGGTCACAGAGCAGGAGGTGTGGGGGCCCAAACAGCTCTGCTCTTCCCCAAGATCATCCCAGCACCTCACCAGCATCATGCTGCACTGCTGCCCACCTGGAGGAGACCCAGCTGGGCTGTGGGTACTCATGCAGTTTAAACCACAACACCAGGAAATGTTCTTTCCATCACTCTCTGTCTCAGGGAAGAGATGGGGATGAACTGATAGCTCCGAGTTGCAGGGTGATCAATGTCATTAGCATTTCAAAGGAATCACTGAAAACCAATGCTCAGTCTTTAACGAACTTTTGCTGATTACAGGCTTTAACATGCCCAGGGACACTGGCAGAAATCTGTGAGTCAGAGCTGCTTTATCCTACCATGGAGCCCAGCCTCCCAGGCACACTCATTGGTGTATTAGAAAGTATTTACATGAAAAAAATAATTATTTATATCCACAGGGAGGATTTTCCTCCTGAAGTACAAAAACCGAGCTATAAAAGAATGACTTATTGCGATTTCGCATTCCTCAGCATGGTAATTAGGCTTTTTAGTGAGTCTGTGCTATATTAACCCATGGGGACCAGTTCATTGACTCATTTGTGCCCCTAGCTGATAAATACCATGCTTGGTATCAAGCAGGAGGAGAAGGGGCAGGGGAGGAGGCTACCTCAGGAGGTTACCCAGCAGGGTCATGCAGGAGCCCAGACCTGGCTCTGCTAGGTTTTGCTCATTTACTGACATTCCTTTACTGTTCTTTCCACCACTGCCTCTCTTAGTCAGACTGACCCTTCCCAACAGGGTACTGCAGTGAGGATTTGCATAAATCCAGCTCACCTTATTACACTTCTATTGTCTAGAGAACTATTTGCTGAGGAAACAAACTACTCAGACACAAGTGTTTCAGTTTGAAGTCAGGTCTCATATGATTCTAAACCTTCCCTAAGCCTTTCTAAATGTCTTCTAAACTCTTACATCCTCTCAAGGGCTGACTACCAGGAGAGGAGATGGTGTGACTCCCTTGCCCACATCTCCTCTCCTGACCAGGACCTGCTTGTTAATCACAAGCACCAACTTGTCACATCAAGCCTCTGGCAGAGCTGAGTCCCAAATGTCTCTGGACTTATTTCTGCCTCAGGACCTGAGCCCTGCTCCTGCCCTGCTGAAATATCTGCTGAGGCCACGTGGGAGCTGTGAGATGGGGCGTGGAGGAACAAGGAGCACAGCACACCTTGGATGAAGGTAATGGCACAGAGCTGAAGACAGCTGGCCCATGACTGCATGTGTTTGCTGTGCCCAGTCTTCTCAGTTCTAATAATTCTTTCTGACTAAAAAGGACCTACCAAAGGATGCAGCTGAGCTCTGCAATGGGGGATTTTTGTGAATTTCCTCCCCCTCAGCTCACAATATGGGCTTTCATAAAAAGACTGTGTCCTTTAATTGTGAAACCTGAGACCCTGCTAATGCACAGAGGAATAAAATCTCTTTGGAAACAACCAATCACCTTCCATGTCATGAAGTGCAAAGAGAATTTTTATGCACAGGCTTCTCAATCACTTTATTAAATATTTTAACAGAAAAAAATATTTTATTGAAAGTAAAAAGGTTGACCAAAATGATCCAAAGAATCAGTTGTTAGTGAAATTGTTTGAATTTTTTTTCTTTCAGCTAAAGAACAAATAGCCCATGAAATTTTTCTCTAGTGGGCCCATAAATAATGCTCAGCTAGAGGAAGTAAATTGGTGGAGCTGATCTTTTTCTCTTTTCAGTTAAAGGAATATCAGGGGAATGTGACTTCCAAAAATATTTTACTAAGATTTAGGTGATCTCATCGCACCTTTAAAAAAAAGCAGCAAGAGGAGAAGTTATGCTCCTAATTTATTAATCATGAATTAAATCAAAATTTAACAGACATTACAGTAACTCCTTGAGAGCAGGTACCATCATTTGGTGTCCATTTAGTAGTTGTTTATATTGGTGGTCTTACATTAAGCTTAACAAGGTCCCACTGCTCAATTTGCTGCCAAATCAAAGTGAAAGATATTATTCTCAAGAACTTACAATGCAAATAAAAAATATTTTATAAATTGAGCTTTTGTGCTGTTCTTATTTACATGTTAAGTGAATGTAATTGACTTGGCTTATTCATAGGTGATTTTGTCAGCAGTTCTCAGCATGTCTTACATGTTTTTGCATGAGATCCTAGGGCATGGGAGAGGTAGAGTTAAATTTTTTCTGCCTCTGGCTTCTAATGATTTGAAGCAAATCACTTTATCTCATGATTTATTATTAGGAAAATGGGCCACAGCCCTGCCCACCTCAGAAAAGGTTCTACGAGAAGAACTACAAGAAAGATACTGAGATATCAATATAGTGATACTGAGTCCCAAAGTTCCAGATGTCTCACTTCACCCTTCTCCCAGCAGTGTCAGGTAGGGGAAAAACCAGGAGCACTGCAATGTTTACATGCAAAGCATCCAAAGAGCCATGCTTTTGGAATGCTGTTATCCAGGGAATAGTCCATAGAGGCCTTCTGAAACTAGAGCCTTGTAGGCATCTTCTTCTCCAGGTTGTTTTTGTGTCCATGAAGGTTTGCTGGTAAGTTAAGCTGTTCTGCAGGCAGAAGTGGTGATGGCTGGTTTCTGGTGACTGCCTTGGCTGGCTGTACAGAAGCACCAGGGGCTAACAAAAAGCGTGGCTGACAACCAACCCTTCCTTCGGGGCGGCTCTAACAAGATTCCTCTCCTTCCCTTTCTTGTTCAGTGTCGCAATGATCATACAAACTTAATAACTTTGAGACTTCATCTCTTCTCTCCAGTCTGCTAAGAGGTTTGAAAGTCATTAGGGAGGGATTGAGAGGCAGATGGATAGGTATGGTGATCCCATAAACTCAGCTTCCTTAGGAAACTAACTTCAGAAATGCAAACTGCTGTTCTCAGTGGTACTCTAATTCTGGCAGCTGATGCTTAAGAAAAACAATGTTACAAGACTTGAGCACTGGCAACTCTGCAGTAAGCTACCTATCCAAAGGCCTCATCATTTTATTTTTCTTCTGTACCACAGGTGTTCAGAGACACCTCAGCTATATGGGTGCCAAATTTGTGACAACTTACATCTGATCAAGCCTTGAATACTGAGCACAGGGACCACACAACTGGCGTGTCCTCCCCCACCAGAAAGCCACTCCACGTGTTTGCAGCGCCAGCCCCAGCTCCTGCCTGGCAGCCCTGACCCCGGCAGGCTCAGGGCCTCCTGGATCTTCTGGGTACCAGGACACGGAGGGGGAGCAGCAGCTGCATTGCCCAGAAGCATGTATGTCTCTTTCAAATAGTGCCGATGCCATTTAAATCTATCTAGTGCAGAGTGAACTCCTGAAAATTCTCTGTGCCAGCTGACCTTGCAACACCCAGCCAGTCATTCCGCAGTGCCACAAGGATGCACTGCAGCACAGTGCTATTCTCACTGTCCTTTTGTGCCCAGGAACACACAGACCACCCTGGTCACAATCGAGGTCACAGCACTCACAGGGAAAGAGGAGACAGTGGGGATGGGGGGCAGTAAGAGAATGAGAGACAACGGAGAGAAAATGGTTTCAGGAATTGCTACAATCTGTGACACATTGATTAGTGATACTGAATAAAAAACCACATGTTCCATTGTACAGAAAAAAATCATCGAATTAATGCAGAAGAATTGCAATATCCCATAAAATTACTCTTATAGGGATCTGGACTGAACCAAGGTACTTCTGGCAATCTCTTCATCATTAAAGTGTTTCCTACATTAAACTCTGTGTGTCCTCTTTATGTGCTTCCCACTGCTGAGTGATTTCACTCTAAGAGCAGCAAATTGATACGCTGGAATAATTATATGAATGGATTCCTTCCCAGACTTGCTAATATAGCCTGAAACTGAAGAATGCACAACACCAAGCCACAAGGTCAGGAATATCTGTCCAAAACTATAGCTGGGATAGCTATGCTTGGACTATGGTTTATGGTTTTGGATAACAATAGTTTGGATAGCGGAACTGAAAAGGCTGAATAGCTAGTTCTTTGAATCTGCCAGCAAGGTTTAAACCCTCCTGCAACAGCAAAGGGCACTGCAATAGTGCTAAGAGCCATTATCCCACACTTAAAAGCTTTGGAAGCTTTGGCAAAAAATCTTTGCACAGAAGCCTCACAGAAATGAGCAAATTTTTTTTTCCCAACAAATTCCCCTCAAAATACAGCAAAAAAAAATCAATTTTCTTGAGAGAAAAGGCAAATAATTTTGCCATAATTAGCTGAAAATATAATTTAATTCCATTTGTAGCCATATTTTTTCCCCTGAAACATTAGAAGAGTAAAGAGAAGGTGTGGGAGGAAAAAAAAAAACACCCTTACTGTTTCCTTTTCCGAGCCTTAGTGGGAGAGTTCACCATCATAACAAACTAGGCTAACCTGGGGGTAAAAGGCAACCCTGACAGTTCAGGGACACTGTCCCCAGGTCAGCTCTTTGCACCTTGCACAGCTGAGTTGGAGTCCTATGGTCTCACGTCTTCTGATCCTGTCACCAGCACAGCAAAAGCTGCCTACCTATGGGATATAAACCAGACTTGTTGGAGGAACCTGGCAGAGGTTTCTGCCTCCCCCCACCCGCTTGTCCTTTGCACAATGCTACCTCACTGCACCGCCTACCACCTTTCCATGAAAGCCTAGAAGTGGCTCCCCCAAGGGATGTCCTGTTCTTGTCTTGGGGCTGAGCTCTGCCCAGTTCCTTCCCCTGTGCAAAGTACACATCCCTGGCCCTCACAGATGCTGCTCTCACACCCTCTCCTCAGGGAACCTGCTGTCCCAGTGGGGAAACAAAAAGAGCATTTCAAAATATTTCCTTTCCTCAAAGTGCCAAGTCCTGAGAAACTGCAGCTGTTCCTGTCCTTGTGCCAGGGGATGCTCCTCAGCCGGGTTCTGCCATTCAGGGCACAGGAGAGGTCCCTGGTGTGGGGCTGTCCTCCCAGAGCCCCAATGCACAACAAAACCTCTGCAGCAGCAGTGAACAGCCAAAGAGAAACAAGTGCAGGAATTCCCTGGGGTGGAGAGCTGATGTTTGTCAAAGATCTCTGAGGGAAGCAAAGTGTGAAACAGCTGAGGCATTGGCAGGCACTTTGAAACAGAGGAGAATAGACAGTTCACAAGTCCCCATGGCCAAGCTGGGGTATTTCCTCTGCATGTGCCTGTGGAGCAAGGCCATGCAGCACTGGGGTACAGGGCTCTCTTTCTTTGTCTTGGAAGGATGCTCCTCTGCTCTGCCTGCCGTGCAAGATGACCGTGAATACCATGGGGACATGACTGAGGACTACAGGCTCTGCTGGGGCAAGTCTTGAGGCCTCTCTGCTATCTGCTTCTGCCTACCTCTGCACACAGGTATGTGGTAAATTCTGCCGGGATCTGTGTGATCCTAGGTCATTGCATTTTCAGTGCCTTGTTCTCCTGTGGTTTTGCCTTGTGAGATTTCACATTTTGCCACACTTTCTTCCCCCTCTGACCTATTGCTTGGTCTCCAAAAAAAAAAATCATTGCTGTGCTTTCTCACACATTCACCAAATCACATCCCACCTTCCTCAGACCTCTACTCCAGACTCTCAGAAGGACCTTGTGGAAGCCTGCTTTGAACTCCTGCCTGCAGACAATCCAGTGACTCATACAGGACATTTATGGTGCAGATGGCCCTAGCTGTGCCTATTCTGTCAGCAGACTCTAAGGCTGAGCTCTCCAGGACCCTCAGTGTCCAAGAAGCACCATATCAACAGGCACTCACAGACATCAGAGAACTCAGTGTGTTCAGACATTTAAAAGGACACGCAAATCAGATCTGACTTTCTCATGAAACCTCCTCCACAGTCACACAAACTCCAGGGATCTAAGGTGCCTTGCTATGACCAGATAGGACAAGAGCAAGGTTTCTTGGAAATTTTGGGGCAGCACGATCAAAAACTAAGTTGGTATCCTTCTCTTGCATTTAAAGGCAACCAAAACTGGTGTGAGTTTTGCAGTCATGAAGGTGTCCTCCTGCAACCCTGCATGCTAGAGTCATCAAAAACAACATTGCTGATTTATAGGGCCCACCGCAGCATTCCAGCAGCCAGTTAGTTAATGCAGGAAACCTTGCAACTAGGAGGCTTCCAGGAAGTGCCAAGGGTCTTGCAGGCTGTGTGGCTGCTCCTGGGGAGTGATCTATGCTCCACTGTGACCCTGGTCTTTCCCATTCCACGCTGCTGTGCTTTCAAGTTGTCCTAAGGAGGTCCTCCATGCTGGCCTTTGAAGAGAGAGCTGTGCTGCCCAGGTGGGATCTGCTCCCTGGCAGTGATGGAGCAGCATATCAGAGGCAAACAGCAGATCCTACTGTGCAAGGTTCTGCTCTCACTCTGTTTCATGGTAGATCAAGCTGTCACCTACAGGATGACACACTGAAGTGATTTACTGTGGTTTTTTACAAAAGACTGGATTTTGTTAGGTACATTAATAGCACTTGTAAGTACGGAGCCCAGATGAGAGATTCATAAAGATTTGCCCTCTGTGGCTAGGGAACAATTCCAAAATCTCTCTAGGCAAAATATTTTGTACCACCAGCTATTTCTTTCATTCTCTTCCTTCCCTCCAGGGGATGAGATATTTTCTGGCAGCATCTGCCTTACTTTTCTGCTATTTTCCCTTATTAGAGGCTGAGGCTTACGGGAAACATAAAGCATCTACTCATCTGGGCTTGGACTGGTCATATTACAAGTTGAATTTTGTCATGATACCCATAAGCAAAACACTTGCACGTTCTTTTCCTCAAGGCTATCCATGGGAAACTGAGTGATGAGAAGCTCTCTGGGCACTGGTGGTTTGCTACGTATCTCTAAACTCTATGAGCCAACAGTAACACAGAAAATGGGAGCAGACAGGATAAGCAGGAATCCTTCTTAATTTCTTTCACTAAAATGTATTTGGACAAGGCAATTTTGGCTAGCACACATATGCAGACTAGGACTGGGCACTAAGTTTCTTCCTGAAAGCCTAAAGATCCGAAGGGAAACATCATTACCAGCAGCAAGCTGCCTCACCTCTCCTTGAATTTAATCCCATCTAAGTCCTGGTGCACAAAAAACAATGGGATTTTGTCACCATTAGGGCTTAAATCTCTACTTGCTGACATTAAAAGCCAGGAAGAAAGTTTTTGACATAACCTCTGAACTCCAAAGGGCTAAAGTTCAACTTGGATCAAAGACGGGACTCTAAAGAGCTCTGTGCTGCACAAGGAGGGTAACATAAGGATGCCATGTACAAATTGCACTGCCTCTCAGGAATGCCTTGTTTTCTGTTATTGCTTTTGTCCTCCAGTAGCAGATCCAGGGTTCCAAAGCAGAATGTTGTATTAAAATACTATCAGAGGCTTTACCAGCTCCAACTTAAATGGCTGGTTCAGAAATCCACCCTGGTCTCAGGACAGACAGGATTTGAAAGGGATTGTAAATTAAGTGGTGCCTACAAGAGTGGGAAGTCCCAGAGACCTGCAACTTGTCATAATAACTTAGTCCCCAGAGAACACACTGGGAGGACAAAGCCACCGGGTGGGTGAATGGATCTGGCAGCTTCAATTGAACTGTTTGTGGCATCACCTAAATCCTCTTCCTGAAACTCTGACCCGCTAACTCAACTTCTTCCACACCCACAGGAGCCCTCCAGCACACAGTTGGGTGAAAATCAAGGAGGATGTGCTGAGCACAAATGTATGATCCTTCTCTCAGATCCAATATCCTGTTCAAAATGAAAGAATGAAAATTAGATTTTGATTCTTAACGAATTACTTGAATTGCATAAAGCATAGGCACTTGTTTGAAACACTGAGAAACGCAAAAGTGGACAGTGAGCTCTAGAAGCCTTTATTTCTATGTTTTGGAGGTTGTTGAGGTATTGGGATGTTCTCAGCACCATCAGGAAACCCTAGTGGCTGATAAGCCTTCTACTGTGCGAGGAGCTGTACAACTAAGGCTGGGGCTAAAAAGTTTCCACATTCACTTGTTCCTGGAGCTGAATGTTGCCCTCGAGCCTGGGCCACACTGCTGCATTTGAATGCCACAGGTCTATCATTCCCAAGAGCACAGAAGACAAAACCAGATCTAAACGGTGAAGCTTTATACTGCAGTTTCCATCTTCTGAGTGTTTTACTGGACAGGGCTTTCTAGTAACAATATTTTCAGATCTCACCACTCTGGAAATGTGCTCCATGAATGAATTACCAAAAGAGGAAGGAGGATTGGATGCCTGCACAGCAGAAGGATAAAACGTGCATGCTCCAGGCTTCTCTGGGGACCAGGATTCACTGCCTGCCAGGTGGTTTTCTGCACAGGGCCAGCTGGGGCCCACCAGCACTTATTAGCTCTGCAGCAACCCAGCTGGCTATTGCTACACTGAGGTTCTGGGGAGGTTTATTAATGCTAGAACTAATTTAGCTGAATGTACTCCCACCTCACCATCACTGGCAACACTTCTCTGAAGTTCCAAAAATTCCTCCAAAGATAGCTCACAGCTTACTGTGCACAGGTGGACAATTTATACACATTATGATGAATATATTTTGTTATTTATATAATAGTGTAAGCAAAATCAAGTGAAATAAAATACAGTTTCATGTTTCATTATTTTTAAAATATGACTCAGAAAAAAACAAAGGACAGATAATACTTGTTTTCCTTTGTGGGGATGTATACACTCCCCACCCAAATCAGGATTCAGAAATCAGGGCACTGTAACGTGCTTAAAATAACCTAAGAGCATCTAAGTTCCAAAACTCAGACATAAATAAGGGAAAAGAAAAATTATTAATTACTTCCTTAAAAAAAAAAGGGAAAAGTACTGCCTGATTTTGTTGCATTGATATTACTAGAGTTGCAGGAGGATGGAGCTTGCTCTGCCTCTCCCGCCTACAGCTCTCCTGGACTTCACTGGTACAGATGCACAGTAGATTTCCAGGTACAAAAAATGGGGTCCATCCAGGAAACTCAAATGCTTTTTCTCATTAATGGTTAGAGTTGATCTTTCCAGAAAACACAGGGAGACTCTGAATTACAGCAGCTGCATGATTTTTTATTTTGTTTTAATGAAAGGCCACACAAACCATCTGAGAGGAATCTCCAGCTCCTACACAGCATTATGACCATGATTTCCATTCACTACTGGATGAAAATGAAGTTCTGAGCACTTTTCTGCCGTGTTTTCCCTCCCCTCGCTATGCTTTGGCACCCATGAGAATGTACGGGGGGTTTGCAGCAGACTTTCTGCATTGCTTTCACAGAAAATCTCCTGATGCCTTTCAGACCAGAGGCAGAGAAACACTAAACTACATGATGCTTTGAGGTCCCTTTCCATCTTGCTTTTTATGAGTCCATCAATCTGTCACAATAGCTCAAATGGTTCATTTATTAATGTGGAGTGCAGGCTTTTGGCTGGGGCTGGTGCCCCACCATTTCACTCCATCACCTGGCAGCTAATGGGGTCAGACCTCACCCCCTCCCTGTTAGTATCACCCAGACTGGGAAGTCACAATAGCGTCCTCGTGAGGTGACAACCTTGAGCACCCCACACAGACTGCAGCTGGACACACTGGAGACAGGTATTCTGCTTTGGAGAGGCTTGCAAGACAAAGGTGCTCCCAGAGGGAGTGCAAGGCAGCAGTTTTGATGCTGCTTTCATGCAGAAACTTTTTCATCATGTCCATACCCAAAGCTGACCACCCGGTTCAGATCTGGACAGAAATCCCTACCCTGGCATTTGGCCTCTGCTTCTCAAGCAATTTTCTATGAGCTTGGGGTATATCTCAAATGCTCAATGTCCTACTTAGCCATTAAGCCTTCTACCACCTACCCTGCTTCCACTTGCTAACAGAGAAGCTATAGAGAAAAAGCCAAGGGACCTTCAGCTACCTGCTTGCCCAAAAATGGGGTCAATAGTCAAAGATGTCACAGAAAGACTTTGTCCTTCCCCTGTTATGCTTTGTATGTTTTCCCAATGACCCAGCTGCCAGATAGAAACAGATTGGCAGATTTGCCCTCAATTCTAATCAGCTACAAAAGGATGTATTATATAAAGAAGAGACCCTTCCCTGGTAATCAATCATGGGTTTACCTCCCCTGCTTGGAACAAGTTATGATAATTTTGATAATTTATTAATAAAATATCAGTTAGGACATTTGGGTCTCTGATGTCTGAGTTAGAGCAAGTTATCCCCTATAAACTCTTGAAATGGGCAGCTTTCCATTGCTTGAGTGGATGAAGTAATTGAGCAGCGGAGTTATATTAAATCCAGACACATTCAGTATTTAATGCTAATTATGTCCTACTGACAAGGGAGTAGGATGCTGGAGGTCTGGCTTCTGTCATGCCCTTCCTTTATCCCTTTTTGACAAGATGAAGGTGGAATGACCTCAAATAATGGCATTGCCCTGCTGCTACTTTTGCTATAGTTGGCACATCATATTTTTTTGGTTATTGATGGTTCACAGCTTTCATGTGTTGCAATCAAGGAGTTTTAAGGCTTTTCCCACCATCAGTATTGAATACAGCTTCCAGCTATCCCTAGCTATTTAATTCCAGATGGATCGAATCTTTCATACTGCCTGCAGGCACATTACTAGCTAATGAGTTGCACTGGTCTGAGATCATTGTTACAAGCATTATTTCCTTGGTAAATATTTTTGGTTCAGACCTGAGAAACGGCAGAGGTACAAGCGGTCAAGATTTATAATCTGGCAAGATGTTTGAAAGTCAAGTTGCAAATAACAATGGTTACATTTGTATTCTCTGTTTACAGTTTTCTTCCTGCAAGTATGTTGGAGGCTTAAGCCAAGCAATGAGCCCTGCCACAAGGCTGGCACGTTCCCATGCTGCGTGCACAGGGATGAGCATCTCGGGGACTCCTGTTCCTGTCTCTGTTACAGTATCTCTGCCCTTCGCACTCATGAATGCGCCAATACCAGCAACCACCCTGGCAGACAAGTGAAAATGTTTTCCTTTCACAAATGCAAATGCTGACGAAGAAGAAAGGGACTAAAGTGCCAGAAATACTTAGAGACTAAAAATGCATCCGAATGCTTAGTGAGATTTTTCAGAAGCTCCTAGATGCAGCTCAGGGCAGGATGCAGCCATGGGGAGGCCATGCAGCTCTCATATCAGACCTGTAGCCTTAGTACTGGAAAGCTGTTTCTTCTTGGGAGAGCTCCTGTTCCTGACAGCCACCCTTCCCAGAAAACTTACACCTGCTTTTTGTGCCTGCTGAGGCTTTCTTGCAGATCCTACCAGGCAACAGTCAGATCCTCTTCCTCCTCTGCAGGGATGAATTAATGGCCCCAGTTCGGCAGGCCTTTGAAACGTCATGAAACAATTGATGCCTTACCCCTGGTGGGTCACAGGTACTGTGAATTAAACAGGAGCCCAGCTCAGGTCCCCTGTCTCTCTGCTGGCTGCCTGGACTCTGCTGGCAGCCTCCCACAAAGAAAGAGGCTCCAGTCCAAGGAGTGGGTTTGTTATTGTGCAATACTCTCTGCATTTTAGGTACAGTCCTGATTCTTTTACTCAAATACGCTATCTCAGTGGAGTCACTACAGTAGAATCCAATCTCAATTAACCTGGAATCACCTCAGCAGGGCTAAGGGTTATTCTAGTTTTAATCTGAAGACACATTTTGGTTTTTATGGTATTACAGCCAATTTACATAACTTTTCTGACACCAGTTACCAGCCCAAAACCACTAATCCAAAACAGTGGCAGAATATCGTCAAAAAAGAACAGAAAAAAGCCCCAAACAAATAATTACGAAAACTGGTTAACAGACATAACAATAAGAAACATGCCTCATCCAAACCTCTTATGAAACAGAGGTTTAATAGAACACAGAGACGGGAAGATGCCAGTTTTCATGTAATCATAGAGCATACGGGACAAATCAGATGGTCTCAGGAACTAGAACAAGATAAGTGGGGCAAAAACAATTCACACAAATTTGTGTGCATAGGGATTAGGCTCAAGAATTGCCCCTTTGGCAGACAGATCATCAGTGGGAACTAACAAAGCTCTGAAGCTCTTAGGCACAGGATGTCTCAGAATCAACACTACAACACTGGCAGAGGAATGCAGAACTTTTCTCAGGCAATAGGAAGAAAGGTATTTCCAAGAGAAGAGGGAAATATTCACACCAGAAAGCAGAAGTCTAATAAGAACTTGTCTGCACATACCTGGTTATCCATAATCCAGTAAAACAGGAGCTACAAGGATGCTAAGGAAACTGGAAAGTCTGTCCTGTGCAAGAGAACTAAAGCTGCCTGCCTGGCTTGTGCAGCTCATCAAAATAGAGAGGTGATGTGTGACAGTGGGTAGAAACAGCAAGGAAGGAAGAGCCAAAGAGAAATATTGATACAAGACCTAATACGCATAATTATATTTTTACTAGAAATGAGAAGCAGTGGTATTCAGAATCAAGCATTCCAAATGTAACAAAACTGGATAAGACATCTACTTTTAGGTCGAGTTCCGTATTTTCAAGCAAATACTGGGGTTACAATGCTTGTGTCTGTGATAATAGGAAAGTGGAGTGGATGAGTCATCTGACTCCATCAGCTCTGTGTTCCTACCACATTCTAACATCAACCTTTTGAAACACCAAATGTTGCTCCAGCTAGAGGTTTTGTCACATCAAAGCCATCAGCACTTCCTTATTCATGGAAAATTAACATTTTTGAGGGTTCAGATTACATCTCCAGGGACATCCCATCCCACAAAAATGTTAATTCTTGTGACTTTTCCTTCCTCTTAGTTCCTTTACTCCTTTCATTTTTGCCTTAAGATTAAAGGAGAAGCTAAAATATCTACATTTCCCATAGGATAGAGACTCAGAGCTTTCACATGTCTCCCATTAACACTTGTGCACACTAACACAGCTCTGAACACTTCTTATAGTCTCTGGCAGGAATGAGAACAGGTCAGTGAGAATTGGCTCTGTCTAGTGGTTCTGTACTTCTCTAGGATGCAGACAGAAGGAAAAGATCCATCTGTTCCCTTCTTATCCAAGCTTGCAAAGTGCAGGGCAGCTCTCAATGTGTTCCCTGCTCCAGAAGTGTCAGCTAAGGGAGTAAGGTAGGATTTGCTCAACGTGACCTTTTGGAAAGGAAGTTTGCTCCTCTAGCCCACCACAGAACAGATCCTTTACAGGTTCAGCTCTGCTCCACCGGTGCGGGCAGTGACTGAAAGTCACCCAGGAGTGGCACCTGGAAAGCTCCTGTGCTCCAACCTGTTATGAGAACAAGAGCTCAGTTTCAAGTCAGACCCTACACTAAGGGCAGAAAGACAGTTCTGAAAGCTTAAGTTTGGAGGACTGGAAAACATCACTTTGACAAGAAGAACTTTTCTTGCCTGCTTCTACAAGAGGAAACAGTAGAACTGAACACCCTCTGAGCCTTTATATCAAGTATCAGGTCCTTTTCATCACCTCCTCTACCCACTAGATACCAGCACCTTGCCTACTGCAAAGCAAATATTCCCTGGAATGGTTCCACATTCCGATATTGTGGGGCTACTATGACTATTCTGGGATTATGATGGAATTATTCTACCTCTAGCTGTTTTAATAAATGTTATGTGATTGCTAGGGAAACCCTGAGGAACAGAATACTGATCCATAATTATGAATTCCACCTGGATTTGAGTCAATTGCTTTAATATGTAAATTAAGTAGTTAATGACTTTAATCCATTAAATCTAAGACTAGGACATTCTGGGACTAACTATGCCCCCGTGATCCAGAAGAAACCTGTTTACTCAGCAATTTTGTTAACAGAGAAAAGTTAACTTGCCTAGAATAGTGGAAATATTTCCCAAGCTACCACTTCCACCAGTGTGACCTTTCTGGGGAGGTCTTGTAGAAGTGATTTCAGACAGACCTGATGTCCTGCAGATGACCACTGAGCCACCAACTTCTGTCTGAAAACCCCCAATTTACATGACATGTCTCTGAAAGAGAGCTCACAGAACTTTCCTAAAAAGCCCAGGTGTTTTGGGTTTGCTTATATTAAGGTTTTTCCCTTGTTTGTAGTTTTGTTGTTTTGTTTTTCTTAAACGTAGTAAATAAGATCTTTTCCTTCAGCTTCTTAAAAGCCACATTCTTAATTCTGGGTACAAAGAAGAAATTATTACAAGGAACTTTGTCTGAATGAGACTAAGTTTCTACGACAACAACAATCTCCAGTATTACCACTGGATATTCATTAATATTCCTAAATCTACAGAGCTTTTTTCCCTTTTTTTCCCCCTTTTCTTGTTAATTCTTATCCTAGTAAAGGCTCTCACCTTGCAAGAGGCATCCATGTATACCAGTCCTGGAACAATGTTCTGGCTATAATGGTCTGTGTGATGAGGGCTCTTGGCAGGATCACAGTCCTGAGCTGAAATCTCTTCATGATAGATCTGGCAATGATTTGGGATTCTGCTAAAAAGTACAAAGTACTGTTCCTGGAAAAGGAACAACTCTAATTCACCACACACAATAATGGGCCGTAAGTTAGGTTTTGCCACTCTGCCTGGATTAATTATGTGGTCTGTGGAAACAGCTGCCTGCTTGATAGTGATCAGAAAGCATGAAAAGCCTCCCAGTGTAGCTGCACATTGCATCCAGTAAATCTGAGCAGGCTGGCTGCTGAAAGGGCAGTGGCTGTGTTCCCTGTGTGCTCCCTCCCCCTCCCTTGCACCCCCATGATGCTTGTCTGCTCCTCAGCAGCAAACCTACCCAGGAGAAGGAGCAGCTATTTGTGCCATAGGTGTTATAAATTATCCAGTTCAAATGAAATCTGTTTTACAGGAATATGCTAAACAAGGTGTCCTCACCATGCACTTGGGCTCTGCAGCAGGGACATGCCCAACATAGCCAGAACATAATGTGGATGCTTAACCCCCAAACAACACCACTTTCCTGCACCCCTGTCTTCTCCAGCATCCTCATTGAGTGATTTCCATAGCACTCCAGCCCCTGGCACTGATTGCAGTCCCTGTCCCTGGACAGCCTGGACCCTCTGCAGGTCTGCATTGCACCATGTGATGGGAATTTGGCCCATGGAGGGAGGCACAGGAAGTGGGAGATGTTGTTTGCACACCCAGGGCATGGCAGGAGGGCTCAAGCAGCCTTGGGGTCTGCCTGCAATGGGACAGGGGCCTGGCAGTGCTTCCCAGCTCCTCTGCAAAAGCATTTAGCAGCAGGAAGGGGCTAAATCCTGTTGATATTCTTTGGCATATCCCCAGCCAGAACACGGAGGAGCATCCCATCCCATCCCATCCCATCCCATCCCATCCCATCCCACCCCACCCCACTTCCCCATCTCCTGGGACCCATCTGCCCCATGAGACTCCCATTTCCTGTTCCATGGCCCTGCTCTCCAGCCTCCTCTGGATCTTTGCACCCTGCCAGAGGCTTTCTGACCCTTTCCTCCTGCTAGCACTGCCATGCCACACATTGGAGTGGGTGCTGCCAGATATGGAGCAGGAAATCCAGCTGCCAGTCCATAAAGTACAGTTCATTACATGGAGAGCGGAGTCTGAAGTTAATCAGTGTGCAGAAGGTGCCGTGTGCCACAGGGTTACTGCTCCCCTGCACGGAGGAGGCAGCTGCTCTCTTCACCAGATGACTCAACCTCCTGGGATGCTTTGAGCTTGAAAAACTCAAACCAGACCCTGAAAAGGTTGTTAGACTTGTGCTGGCCAGACAGCCCCCATTGTGCTGTGAATTACTGCCACACATGCAGGGAAGGTGGGAAAGCAGGTAGGGTGAAAATGTTTTTGGCACCTCTCACCACCTCCTGTGAATAATTGACCCAACTGATGGTGGCACTATTAATTATTCAGTACTATTAAATATTTTGTTCATGATCATGTACAACAGTAACATTCTGTACTTCACATGAGGAATTTCATTTTTCTCTCACAATGCTGAAAGGGACCTTGAGAGATCATCTAATCTTTTCTCCTGCCCAGGTAAAGATAAGCTTAATCTAAAACCTTTTTGAGAGATGTCACTTTAGTCTGTCATATCACATTCCCTTTCTCTGGGTCTTTCCTTCCAGGGTTTTGACCTGCATGATGCCATGGAAAAGGTAATTGTGGGTTCTGCAAAGAATTCAACACTCAGCCCCTACAGGCAGGGCAGTGCCTGTGGTGACATCAGCTGCAATCTCTGGCAGCCCTCAGCAAGTGGATCCCCTGCACCCACCTGACTTGAGGGCTGGAAGAGCCGTGTCTCTGGCAGCTGCTGGAAACCCACCAAGCCAAGCTGAGCTAAGGAAAGGCATGAATTTGGATAGGCTCAATTAAACCGCATTAAGGTGAATCCACTTTGGGGAGAACAATGCTACTGGAATTCTACAGCTGCAGACAGCTGTGTGCCACAAGACAGCTGTGTGTCCTGCAGACAGCTGTGTATCCTCAGCCAGCTGTGCAGCCTGCAGACAGCTGTGTGCCCTGAGATAGCTGTGCACCTTGAGATAACTGCCCTGCAGAGCTGAGCACCCTGGGACAGACGCGTCCCAGGCAGAGCTGTGTGCCACACTGTGCCATGTGAACACTGGGACAGCCTGCAGACAGCTGTGTGCCATGTGGACAGCTGTGTGCCATACAACCAGCTGTGCTCCCTGCAGACAGCCCTGCACACAGCTGGGCTGCAGAGGAGCCTTCTGCTCACCATCACCTCTCAGTGTGCTGGCACTCAGGCGTGCCAGCAAAGCTGCTTGGCAGGGTCTTCTCCACCTCATTCCTGGCAGAATGAGCTTGCTTAGGAAGTACCTATTATCTAAGAGCATGGAACATTAATAGGACAAGCTCAATTTGAGGAAAACAATGTAAGGAGCAGCATCGGAAACAGCTCTGTCTGTGGATCAGGAGGATGGTGACATCTGGCAGACAGCCCCATTAAAGAGTGCTTCTGCACAGCCTGATCAAGAGCATTTCAGACTAATATTCTCTAGTGTGCAAGGGACGTATTCCACCCTCTCTGCACATTCAGCAATTTTGATATCACCCAATGGCTTAAATATAGTGCTACAAAACCCCATCAACAGCACCCGTTGAAGACTGCAGGCATCCTCACATGTGCTGCTGCACACGTGGTTTTGAACTGTGCATTCGTGCTTCTAGTTGCTCTTCTACCCTTCTCTACTGAGCTCTGGGGTTTGGAAAAGGCTGGAGAGGAAGTGATTATCTTGATCTGTCTCTGTGAATTCTTGTTCCCTACTTGGCTGCCAAGAGAATCTTGCACCCATTATCTTAGAAACATAGAATCATTTAGATTGGAAAAGACCTTTAAGATCCTAGAGTCCAACTTTAAACCTAACACTGCCAAGTCTACCACTGAGTAATGTCTCTAAGTGCCACATCTACACGTAATCTCACTATCAGGCACTAGAACTGATGCTGCTGGAGCTCTAGCCTAGGCTACCCTCTGTAACTGTATTCAAGATGACACTTCAAGCCACATTTTACATGGAATCTCAGTCTGACTTTTACATCAGATTTATAAGTTGTCAGGGCCCCAGCAAATGATAGGGAAGAGCACAGACCTAACATTTTCTGGACAGGGTAATGACTAAATGAGGCTTATTTGGATTTGTTTTTCTCCCTTTCTCTCTTTCAGGGTCTTCTTGGCCTCCGTAGGAGCTTGAAGATCTGCTGTTTGCTAATGCAATCACTGACTCACACAATAGTCTGTGCTGCTGAGTACACTAAGGAAACAGCACAGCAGTCACAGAGATGATCACTAGCCAAATGTGCACTGGGCTCATGGCCCTAAGCTAGCCAGAGCTGGAGACTGTTTTTAAAAGAGACTTTAAAAGGAAGGTGATTTGCAATCACTGTAAAATAATGAGCAGATATCCTCCCCTTTGAGACAAGACCTTGGATTTATTTACTCCTGTACATACACACTGAGGGAGAAAGCCAACATGAATGCTATTTTGCAGTTCCTTTCTGGAGAGAAAAATATAAAAAGTTACTGGCATGCTTTGAAATTCCTGTTCGGTGTGAAATCCCCTTCTTCACAACAGCTTCATCAGAAATGAGTCAATCAATCATCCTCTCACACAAAACCCACTCGAGACCACTTAAAATGCAGCAGTGTCTTGTTACCACTCAGTTTCCATCTATTTGTACCTTCTAAGTCCTTTATTGCCATGCCTTTATAGCACAGAGCTTTCTCAAGACACTCTTGTGGCTCACAGATGCAGTAACAGTCCCACACTCCAAATGTATCACTGCCACAAATCCAGCAAAACCGAAAGTGCCAGCACTATACTCCATCCAGCTATGGATGGTCTGTTAACATATCCTGCTGTTGCTGTCATTACTTAAACTACGAGGTCCCAAAATTATGTGATTCCACACAGAACTCAACTTGCAAGTTTTCTTTCTGAGGAGTTTTATACGGTCTTTGCATTGCAAAGGAAAAGCTTAGAAATGTGACTTTAAAAGGTACCAGAAGAGATCATTGTGCACCTCTAAAGGATGGCAAACACATAGAAGTTATTCCTTTACAAGCTCGGACTGTAACAATTTGTTCTTTGATTTCTTTCTTTTGCATTGGTTACAAATACTGATGAAAGGTAATCACCCAGACAGACAGGACTCCTCATTCCTAGGACTTCTCTGTAAGAGACATTAATAGAGACAGGGAACAGGCTGCTATGGACAACACACATCACCAGTTTTCTCACTTTCCTTCATTATCTGGCTACCTGTAGCTACAGAGGTGTCTTTTACAATACCTGTAAAAAATTTGTATCAGGAGAATTATGAAGTCAAAGTGGCAGAAGTGAGGAACTACCAAATCTTGTGGATGAATGGACTTTTTAGGACACAATCTTTCATGGCCAATTACTTCAGACACTTTCTCAGTCTTCCCTACCTCCATACACATTCATTCTGATTTTAATTACATCCACTTCGAATCTCAGTGAGGTCTCATCTGCCTGAGGTGGCTGATCAGTCCCTGGTGATCTGCCTTCCTCCATGGGGAAAGCACCGTGGGGAGAGACCTTGCTTGCAGGCAGCAGCCCTGGGTGCTCCCTGTGGCCTGCAGAGACTGAGCTACCCCTTCGTGCTCCACACCCACGTGGAAATGGTCTCCTGCCTGACTTTTTCACTTTTCTGTTATTCAGGTCCCCAGCCCTGGAGGGGGTGAGGACAGTGAGATAGGGGAAAGCTCGCAATGCCTGCCAAATTTCCATGAGGAAGGAAAATTCGACCTAGTTTAGGTATCCAGCTGTGGGGAGATGATCACAGCTGTGCTGCTGCTGCTGATGCAGAGTTAAACAAGTCTCCCTGCAGGGAAGACTGATGTTCCCCCTCCCCTCTGCTCAGCAGTTTAGGCAGCTCCTTACACGATGTATCCTCTTCTGCAGTCCCATTCCCTGGCACCTGGCTTCCCTTGCACTGCTGTTGGGCACCCAAGGCTCCACCTGCAAGGCAACAGGGCTCACAGCTCTTCTTTCTCTCCTGCAAAAGCAGCTGGAAGCCTCTAGGAATGGGCTTGCAATGCAATCTCACAGTCCAAATACCTCTCAGGATCTGGCTGGTTTTAGTGCCTTGATCAAGTCAGTCACATGCCCTTGGGAAACACCATCATTAGATGCATTGTAAAGTGCACCTGAATTCACTGTTTGCAGCTTTGCAGTACATGTGATGCCTTATTTAACAAATTCAAACGTGTCTGCTTTTTCAATAGACCTTTCTCAGGGTTATTCTTGTGCAAATCTGGAGTAGCTCTTCAAATGTCACTTAAATTACTCTCAGTTTATACAGTGGGATCAGAATTTATTCCACAAGGTTTTGCACTAGATCCAGTTACAAATGATGGAAATTCTGAATGCAAGGAAAAATCCATTAAATGTGAGAAGAATTTTACAAACAGAGTCCTTTTTAATGGGAAATAAGTGGAGTTCTAGGTTATTTATTAGGAATGCTTTTAGATGCAGTCATCTTAAATTTTTTTTACTGCTCTGGCAGTAAAGGGATTCAAACAAAACATACAAAAGGATTGCAAGTCCAAGAAAAAACTACAACTTATTAACAATAAATTAGATTGTTTAATGTGAGAAAGCTTGATAACGTTGGAATCCCTCCCTGTATACCTTTAAAAATCACACTGGATGACAAATTTCTGTCTACCTGATTTGTGTGTGTGGACAAGAGGAAGGGAAAATGTCCATGTGAATGATGGGGATACCTGACACATGGGGGTAACAAGGTTATTCAGAAGTGAAGCTTAATTCAAGAAGGAGAGATCAGTAGAAAACTTTAAAAAATGGGGATAGTTTTTCATGGCTTACCACAAACCTGTGGCCAATGTTATGCTGCCCAGATGACACAGAAGTGATTTTCCGACCTTAAAAGCAGAGGACTAAAAATCTCCCAATATTCCTCCCACCATCAGGTAGCTTCACCTTTTCAGTCCCTTTCCACACTCCAACAACTTTTCCTTGCCAGTGTTCACAGCTAAATGTCTCCATGCTGGTTTCCCCTGCAGAGATCTTTTACAGAAATACAAACCTGATATTGCAGAAACAAAGCCAGACGGGACCACGGTTCCCCTCCTGTTTTAGTACAGGCAGCCCTTCGCAGACTCCGCATTCCCACCAATCCCTCTGGAATGAGCTGGCTTTTAGCCAAACACAGCCTGGAGAAGTCCTTTGCATATCTTTGGGCTGCTGTGAAAACCGATCCTTAGATCTTTGGCTGTCCAGTGCCAAGGTCAGCTTTGTCCCCTTGTTTTTCATCTAAAATTTGGAAGCCTGTTTCCCCTAGCCTGAAGGCAAATTGTGGGTGCATCCCCCAAATCCTAAGTCTCCAGCTGTTGACCAAGAAAAATAAGCTGGGAGAAAATTGCCACTGTCCCCAAGTTGTGCCAAAATCAAAGCTGTGCATACAGAGTTTTGACTGAGAAATCAACACATCATAAAGTCAAAAATGTTTCTCCCAACAGAAATCTCATGCTTGAAGGTCCATTCCATCTTTCAGATTTGGGATAAGCATTATGTCTGCGCTGTACATGAGAAGATGTTAACAATATCTTGGTTTAGAAAATGAAAAGATTTACATAGCCAGAAATATCCAAAGTGTTTTTACAAATCCAGGAAAAAAATTTAAAACCTGATCATATTTAAATGCTTTTAATTCTAAACACAGACAGGAGGGTCTCTCAAAGCTTTCTCATTTACTTATCCAATTTTCTTTCTGTAAGTATAATGAGTTTACAGAGGAAATATTTTGTTTTCCTCCTAAATTCCAGGAATCCCACTTTAATGGCATTTTTCAGTTCAGCCAAATATACATCATTGTTAATGTGGGCTTTGTAATCTAATCAAACCATCTAGTTATCTGACATGATGGATGGAAAGTAGGAATATTATATTTGCTTTCCCATTGAAGGGTAAGGGCCAAATTTTGCTCCCACTAACAGCACTGCAAATTCAGTCTATCCCTTGTTATTTTCCTCTTGATGTACTTGAGAGTGGAATTTAGCCCTTAGGGTTAACTAATGCCAAAGGCAAATCATTTGCTTTGCTAATGAACCAGCAAGCTTCCCTTCTTCACAGCTACACAAACAGCAATCGCTTCATTACACTTTCAGATAGCTGCATTTTCTAAAGAAAGAAAATATAATTAAGCAGTATGATAGTAATCGTGCCCTGGAACAGCTCAGTGCTTTTGATAAAACTACCTGTATTTGAAACACTTTTAATCAGATTATTCCTGAATTACTGAATGCTGAATAGATAAGAGGCCTCTGCCTAAAATCAGGGTTAAGTCAGAAAGTTTTCTAACAAAGACTACTTTATATCTGAAAGCCATATATGTACATTTGTGTATACACATATATGAAAGACTGCTTTTGGATATCATTCATTAAAACAAATTTAGCTGAAATATTTGTTCTGGAAACTTACATTTTTCTGTTCTTTCACCTTTGCTTTATAAATTACTTTTCCACACAGAGAAATTTGCACATACAAACAAAAAAAAAAATGGACCAGTTTCAAATCTCTTGATGCAATATATCTTTATTTTGTTGGGCAAGATGTATCCCAGTACACTCAGCTAAATCCAAGATACAGCTACTCCCAAATACATTTTTAAGACATAGCATTTGGCAATAAAGGTCTATTTTAGACACACAAGGCAGTCTTTCTGAATTTCATTGCAGTCTATTGCTTACCTCACATGGTATTAAAATCTGAATTATATTTATGACCAAATATTACCGAGAGCTCCACACTCCAAATCCCTTTTGGGAATCATCTTAGCTTAAGTGTCTAATCATTATGAATTCCTGAGCCATTGAAAACCTCCACACTGCCCTTGCTAAAGCTGACTGCCTTCCAATGATCTGTGAAATAAACCCATCTTTCATGAAACAGTTTTTCAGAATATTTAATATTCTTTATGAGAGAATTGTTGACTAAGAAAAGGCAGTTCCTTTCAAATGGAAAAATTACGGAAGCTGATTTTAACATTTTGTTTAGGGAGAAGCTCCAAAATGAAACATTTCAAGAGTACTGACACCACCTGTTTAATGAACTCAGTTTAGAGAAAGATTCACGTTTCTTTTTGAAAATAAATGTTCAGAATGTCTTTTTTTTTTTTTTTTTTAACATATAAAAGCATTTCAAGGCTTACAAATCAAAAGTAAAATGAAAAGTTCTGAATCTTTTCATACACCTAAAGCAGTCCCTAATTTGTCTTTATGTGTCTTATTTTAGGGTAGAAATGTTTTTGACATCTCATCTGAGCTTCCCACAAAAGCCAGATCCTAGCTCAGTCACAGGCTGAGATTGATGAGGATATGCTTTCTAATGAATGAAATCTAGCTTTTGGCACCAATTCACCAAGAATACACAAGCGACACAGTGTAATACTAGAAGCTACTTCCTTAAGCTATTTTTTTCCCCCATTAGCATCAGGTATTTTCCTCAAAGAAAACCACTTTTAACGGAATGCATGTTTGTCTAATCTCATACATGTTAAATGGGCAAAATGCATTTCATTTTCTTAACTAACAAAAGGCATTTTTTTCTGCTGCTTGATCTAGTAGAGCAATTAAAACCCACCATAAATTCTTCATGAAAAAATCCTCGTTTGACTGTTTGCCATGATTTCAGAGTAGGATCCACACTTTGGACAGGTGAAAATCAAGATACCCAGAGCCAAGAGCTCTGCTTTACACAGCTTTACTGCTGCTGGATGGGTTCTGACACAGCAAACCCTCCAGGGAGCCTGGCAGGGATGCACCACTTTGAGTGCAACCTCAAGCACATCCTCACCTCAGAGGACTGCCTGGAGGCAACAAAACAACCCACGGAAAGTGTTCAAGTTACTGCAGCCCGCCCTGCCCTGAGCGTTTAGCACTGCTCAAGGTGTCGAGTTCTATTTCTGGCAGGAGGGAAAGAAGTCCAGAGCTGTTGTGAGTCACTATTTTTGCTGCAATTTGCACATTTGCAAAGAACAAGCAAAAAGCCTTTTGCTAAACACGGCAGGCCGAAGCTCTGGTCTCCTTCCAAGCAGCCCTGTGCCTAGGTGGCCCTGCCTTTGCAGCTGCTCTTCAGGCCATGACCCAAAGCTTAGGTATTGTATTCCTTGTTTTGGCAGGAATTCTTCTCTATTCATTCTGTGCTCACCTATGTGACAGCCACACAGCTAAAAGGTGCAGGAGGACCTCACCACCTTGAAGGTAAAGTTACCAACCCGTGTAAGTTACACAGGGGTTACACTCTTGTGCCAGGAGGCATTGCCAGGCTCAACCTGGGCAGCCATTCTGCTGCCTCCTTCCAGGGGTTATTGTGACAGCCTGTGCCGCAAAGGCTGCCTGCAGAGCTCAGCTCAGGGGTCAGGGGGATGCCTTCACTCCACACGTGTGTGCATCCAGTCCCCGCTGCTGATTACTGCTCTAGTAGCATCATGCTGTACATTCTGGCCTTGAGCCAGCAAAGTACGTAACCACATGCCCAGCTCTAAGTAGACAAGTCACCGTTGCTTGCATTACAATTTCAGGCTAAGACCATGCTTCAGTGTTTTGCTGAATTAAAGTCACAGGCAACACTTAGGAGACTTTTACATTTGACCTCTGCTGCACCCACAGTAACCCCTGACTCAGATGCTGGCATATGTTCATCTGTTGTGGATGTCTGAAGCTTACAAGAAGACCATGAAAGGGCTGTGTTTGCCCAATGGATTCACAAATGACTGGGTTATTTATTCCCTGGAAATGATCTCTCAGAGGCGAAAACAGAAAGGTCAGGTATGGATATGAATTTTTCAAGCTAGGTCTATTGCCCTTGCAGAGTTTATGCCTCCTGATTGGTCCTGCTCTCAAGAAAAGCAATATTTTCCAGGTTGAAAAAATGAAACTATTTTCTGTAAAGAAGTTGCTCTGTCTAACGACCTTCTTGCAGCTGCTATACCTAGAGCAACAGTCATGTCTGCTGTCATCAATAGAAAGATCCTGGTGACCTTCTTTTTATGGTGTGGCTGAGAGCAGGACAGAATTGTAATTGCAATTCCATGTTCCTGACAACTTCCAGATTTCATGTTGAAAAATATTTTTAGCTATAATTTGTTTTATCTTTGCATCATCCTTGGGAAAGCAAAGCTGTTGGCTCTGTGCTTGGGTTAGCATCACTGTGCTGTGAGCTGACCCACCCACGCAAAGTCTGCTGTAAATTGCACCCTCATGAGCAGGGCTTGGCTGAGGGGATCTGAAGAGCAAAGTCCTCTGGACAGCAGGAGGGGCCTGACACACGGCGGTAACAAAACCTGATTCTCCACTGCCTCCAGGCATACTCAGCCCCTGCCAAGAGGCATCTCAATTCTCCTCCCTGGATGTGTGAGGGCAATTAAACGCCATTCGCCATTCGCTCTAGGAGCATTTCCCAAACAAGACTGGCCAAGGCAACGGACCGTGCCAGTCCCACTGCTTCCTAGAAGGACAGTGGGAAGGATCATGTGTTGGCCACATCTGACTGAGAGCCAAGTCCTACACAAATCCAGCTAAGGGATGGAAACTGTTAGACCTATGGAGCCCTAACATGAGACATCACAGACTAAGTCCAGCTGGCCTGAGACGTTTGTCTGTGTGTCACTATCGGCAGTGATAACATTACTGGTCTCTTGAGCATTAGGATTTTGCCTTCCTGCTTTTTTCCAAGCAGCCCAGTATCTCTCTGTCCTCAAGCTGGCTGATGGACTCTCTATCACTTCTGTTTGCCTTGTAATTCCCATCTACCTGGAGATAATGAAGAGCTTCCTACAAATCATGTTTATTACTTAGGCCCTTCCCTTGCTGCTGAAGACAAGAAAGCCGAAGAAGAAAATAATTGCACTCTGTTATCTCTCAGTGGGAAAGCATTCACAGGGCCATCAGCTCCTTTCCGTACAACATATAATATCCCTAACACAGGCAACCCTTTCAGTGATGTTTCCCAGACTGGTCCTTTTCTATACTAAAATCAGAGTCCTTCACCCATGAGGTTTTATAAAAACTTCTGGGTTTATTTTAGAGGTAGAAATTTATCTGCTGGCTCCCAGAAAGGAAAGGTTGTACCTCTGTAGACCAGCTACACAATATTTGTGCCTACACACAAGGATGTATATGTATGGAGTGCACTATAAAGAATTTAGGGTTTTTCTCAGATGTGCCTAAACTAGTTACAGCCCTAAACCTGTACCAGCTCTGCAGCCTTGAGGTCTGAGTGCAATGCCTGCAGGCACAGTTGGGACCAGCTACATGAGGGACTGGTGTAGGGAAGGAACAACACTCAGCCTTAAGCCCAGGAGGCACGAACCTACCCAGGACCTCGTGAAAAAACACAAATCTGTTTGCCCACTTCAGGTGCCACTTTACTGCAAATACAGGAACCTTCATACAGTAAAATGCAGGTCATAGAGAGTGGGATTTCTAATCCATAGAACATCTTGAATGAAAGCAGCTCTGCCTTAACTCAGGAAATGTCATTGTGGTTCGATTCCACGACAGCATGGGCTAAAGCATCATGGAGCTGTCTCTGCATATCTTTGCAGCGCATTATGTGTGAATGTATATAGGTGTGGAGATGGATGATGTATATGGGCATCTATGTGTGTCTGTCTCCACAAATGTATGTATGTATGTAAATGAATGGGGAGATTTCACAGCAGGTCTGTCTGGAATAAATCTTTCTCCTGTAGAAACCATTTGGATCTTATCCACTGTTTAAATGAAGATAAAAGCGACTTTTTTCTCTCAGAATTCAGGTAGAATTCTTTAATAGAATTCAAAGAGTGACTTAGAAATGCCAGTGAGCATGCAAAAATTATATTATCCCAGGCCAGGATTGAGATACAATGGCCAGGAGCCAGTAAGGAGCCACACACAGCCCTGCAGGTCTGCTCACCCCTCCTGGAGGTGGAGAGGGCTCCAGAGCAGCCATACCACTGCTGGAGATGGCTGTGGAAAGTGTGAGTTAAGTTCTGATGCTCATTCCGTTTGTTTACCAATTAAATGAGGTGCAACAGCAAGGCATCATAAAAATACCAGTGCTGAGACTCCTAACTTTTCTCCCAAGCAGGCATCTGGATTACCACGTGTCTCTGCAGAGTGCAAAGCCATGCTGCTTGTGTGTGGGTTGGGGACTGGGTAATCCCAATACAACTGGCTAGTGACCAGGAATGATGCGGGAATGATTAGAAAACATCTGCTTCCCTGTCATATCCTGCACTATCTGCATTCCATCTGCTTTGGCTGGACATAACTTTTGTATAAATGTCTCGTGAATTGGTCCCTTTGGGAGTAATTTTATTTTTAAAAGTATATGACAAGTGATGGAGGGAAAAGGGCTAAATAAATCTGTTGTGGTGATTGCATTCTGCATTACTAGCACTTCTTGAACACTTTTGAGGGAAGACATTTCTTTCCTTAGTTACTTTACTGAATGAAATAATTTCTTCTGCTTGGGGAGCAAAGATTTGTTTATCTCCAATAATGTAAAAGGTCATTCTTCACTGGGCCTATAAACTGGATCATTCTTTTGGCAGTAGCTGCTGCTAAACTATTAATGTCACTGGTAACATGAGAAAATAAATAAACAGAAATGTCTTCAAAAAAGCTAGGAGAACTAGAAATGAATGTAAATTAACGTGTGTGAACACGTAATCTTGTCTCCTGCACTCTAGGATTTATTCCCCAGTGTTCTCCATGTCCGAGGGTGGCAATCTGATGTGGAGCTGGCAAGTCTCCTGTCCAAGCCTCAGCAGGTCCTGGTGATGGATCCTAGTGCTGGTCCAAGCCAGCCCGAGCAGCACCCTGGGATGCCCACCTTGAACTTTGCAAATCCAGGAATTCAAACTTGTGCCTGCAAGAGCCTGGGGCTTCCCAAATCCAATCCCTGGATCAGAAGTGCAGGGAGTCGGGATGGTCTGACAGCACTGCAAGCAATTCAAGGTAGAGACAGGGAAGTAAGCAGGAGGGGAAGAGGGCAGGTGAGAATGCTGGCCCAGCCATGCCTGCAGAGGCCTGGATCTACAGATGGTGTGGGGAAAGCCCACCACATATCAGGGATCTTTCCCTCAGCAAAAGAGTACTCCTAAAATAATTCTGCTCCCTCTATAAACCTAAAATTTGCTGAATTTACCAATCTCACCCAAAATCCACTACAGTCCAGCATCCATTCGGAAGTGTGCAACTCCTCCAGTCAGTTATTAATTTCTCTCGTGTCACCATCTCATGCACCTCCTTCACAGTGCTATTGGGAAGAGAAATTGAAGAGACCTACTTCAGTGGCTTACAAGAGCTTATCCCAGGCTATCTCTGCTCTTCAGAAGCCACTCTTCCTCAGCTCCCTATCTCCCCAGCTGGGCTGGAAGTCAAGCTGGCTCTGGCAAGCCCCTTGAAACATCGGCTGCGGGCACAAGCAACTGCCTGAGCTCTTATGCGTAAGAAAACTTTTCTGAATCAACTTTGCTCCTCTGCATGTTATCAGGAAACAGGAATGCTTGTGATTATGTCTGGTGAAAACCAGTGCTGGAGGAATAGTAGTGAGTGGGCAGTCTGGGTTTGTGGCTGATAAGCACAAGGAGTTGTACTGATTAACCAGTGTTTATCCAAGTTATTCCAACTTCTACAGTGAGCAAAATGAAACTGCAAATCTCTCAAGCCCAAACTTCCTCCAGAGGTTTGTGACTGGTCTGGAAATGCCGCAAACCAAGTCCTGGCTAGAAAAAAAAATCTTTATAAAAATACTCTCACAAACCTCAGACTGCAGTTTATAGGAGCGTGGATGGAGGTTAGAGGACCCTGGTGTGCCCTGTGTGTAAGGAAACCAGCAGCAGATATTGAGACAATTCAGAGGAGAGAAGACAGAAAACTGAGCATATTGAACCTTAGTTGACTTAAAGGAGTAATTTCAGAAGGGGAAAACCTCAGGCTTGCCAAATTTCCTGGGACATCTGCATCAATATCCCAACTCTGGTTATATTCAGAGCCAGGTGCTCCTAAGGAAGAGGGAAACTGCCCGCTGGGGAACATGCTTACTAATTTACTTTATTAGCAGTTGTCTGCCAACATTATAACTGTCCCTAAACTCTTGTTTGTGAAATTTCATTAATATAATAGTGAATATTCCCATAGCTTTGAGGAGCATCCTATTTTACTCTGAACCTCTCTATCTCCAGGCATCAAATGCAACATGTGCAGAAGCCATTCCTCTAGATACATTCAAATGTTATGACTCAATTCCACAGTGTATTTGTGCACATCCAGGATATTCCTGTGTTAGGACACACAGCAACAGAAGCTCTGTGATGATCTGGTTTCTATACAGCCCTGATAGTCCTGTTTACTTCCATTGCATTCCTAGTTTTTTATCTCTGCTGTAAAGCAAGTCCCACTATTTTCAGTGTCTTCTTGCTCAACATGATTTCCTAGTCTGTAATCTCTCTTCCTGCCTCTAATCACACTTCTGATTTCAGACCTTCCTTGTGGGACAGTGTCCCCACTGATACACGCGATAGCTTTATGCTATTGACTGGATTATTGTCCATCCTATCACCAGTGCTGAAAGGAGCAGCCCTGCAGGCTGTGCTCATCAGGCAGCCTATTCTTGGCACTGCTTTGGTGCTCTCTGCCTGACAGCTTTCCTTTCACTACAAGATACTCTTTGGCCTAATGCTTTTCTGTTGGAGCTCTGTGAGACAGGAGTATGAAGCCAGTGCCCTGGCACTGATAGAATCACAAACTAAAACAGCACTTTCTTCTTTGGTAGCCTTGCTGTGTTCAGAAATAGTTTGAAGGGCTTGGAGGGGAGCTTGGAAGCTGAGCCCTTACAAGGAGGTCGCTTTTTCTGTAGCAAGGCTAACTCATTTCAAGGCCAGCTCTGTATCCCCACAACAGCTTTGGTCAGGAATGTGGGGTTTTTACTTACAGATGAGACGTGCAACCTTCAACGTGAATGAGATTATATCAAAATAGAGACGTCTTACTTTGGCACAACATATCTCCAGATGGCTCCTGGAATGAACAATCCAGCTTGAAGGTGCATTTCTACAAGGAAAACAATGTACACCAGTTGTGTGAGATGTGCACTACTTCCATGTTCCCTTAAAGCAACATAGTTGTGTGTAGACAAATCCTGTGCCAAAAAAGGTTTGATTTTTTTATGTGTTTGGGATGGGAATGATGAGCAAATGGATTGATTGTATGATATCTGCTGTTCAAACTAGATCTTGGCTTTGGACAATGATGAATGTGACTTTTCTTCTCCCCCGTATCCTTCCTCCTCTATATATCCTTTTTTATTATTTTACTGCTTCAGGTGTGGGGTTTTTTTTTGAAAACTTAAATACAAGCCTGAAACTTTTTGTTTAAAACGCTCTTTTAAAAGCCCACTCACTTTTTTCTTTCCCTTTCCATGAATCTTCTTGAAAAATGGAAGAGAAGAAGAAGACTATAATATTTTTTTACAAAGCCAACTGGTATTTTTATGAAACATAATTGACTTCTCCCTCCAGATCTCAAGGGATATTTCAGAAACAAAGGCAAGGCAGAGATGAGGGACCTCTGAAATCTTTTCTGATCATGTAGTAAAGGAATAAGCAGGTCCCAGATCACCTCATGCATACATCATCTCTGCACGAGTCATCCCTGACCTGAACATCGTCAAACACAGGGACCAGGGGTGGGGAGCACAGACCCTGCCAAAGCTGAGTGGTCTCACTTGGAAATCGCTGTACAACTTAACCCTTGCCTTCTGGGGTGACCTGCCCAAAATATATGAACAAGTAAAATAAAATATTTTGCAAGGGAAGAAGGAATAGTCTTATACCCAAACAGAATTTTGCAGTAAGGAAAATAATTCTAGACTGCGAATTGCCATGCTGAAATAGGGCAAAAAAAGATGAAGTTAGAGACTGGGATCAGCATTTGTGTTCTAGCTTTGGCTCTAAGTTTTGCTGTGGGTGGTGAATAACCAGTGAAGGCTGTTCCCATCCCGGGAAGGCAGGCAAGGCACATGCTGAGGGCAGGGATTTCCCTGCTGCAGGCAGCCGGCTCCTTCCCGGCGGCGCAGGAAGCCGGGGGTCCCTGCACGGGCAGCGCCCGCCGTGGGCTCATCACCCGGACAGATGGGAGGAGGGGGCTGCAGAAAATGTATCACCCACCCATTCACTGTTACCTTTGTCTGGCTCTGCTGGAGGGGAAAGCTGCCCTTGGGCACCGTGGGGACCACGATTGCTTTAAAGTCTGGGTAAAGGTAACCGTGTCACCACCTGCTTGATTTCCCCAGGTTGTAAAATGATACGTAAACAGCGCAGATTATTTCCATCTGCTGGGGCTGTTGGGAGCAGGAGGCCTTTATGTTCTCTTTACAAGCCTGTGTACTGAGGGGAACTCAAATGGCTGGAGAAGTTCTCCATGAATGGAGGCGCTGCACTGAGTTACGGCTCATTTTCAGGCAGCTCCGTGTCCACTCTCACAAAGACTGCCTTTTTGCCTGAGAAGTTTTTCTGTCAGAAAATGTGGTTTCAAGTGAAAGTCGTATTTGTGGGGAGGAAAAAGGGACCTGCCCATCGTGACAGATGTTTTTCAGTATTCCTGGGAGATGTAATGAAGCAAAAAGAAAACTTGCCTCCACTTGAGCTTTGGAGCAAAATAAAGTTATTTTGTTTCAAAACATTCGTTTGAGATGGAAAAAGCTGCTCTCATCAGTTTTGCTTTTTTTTTTTTAATCTTTGTTGAGAATGCCTCGAAAATGCTGTTTCTATATCCCTAATTAAATTCCTTCTCTTTAAAATGGTTTAGTAATTTGGTCTGCTGGTTTTGTTCAAACAGGAAGCAAATTGTAAAGCAGTTACGTTTCCTGTAACAGAACTGGCCTTCTCCTTGGTCACTGCTAGCAGAAGGACACAGAGGTGGGTGGCCCAGGCCAAGACAGTGGCTCATAGACCCTCCACCTCAAGCTCCACTGGAGTGCAGCTCTAAGACCTTAGACAGGAAAGCTGGAAAATACAGCCTGTGTTTCATTTAAAGGGTTCAAGAGAGCCCAGCTCCAAAGGTGCTCATGGTGCTTAGCTCTGGCTCCTTTTCACAGTAGGAACCAAACCAAGCTTTAAGCTCAGATTCAGTCCTGAGCTTCATTTAAGAACTGTTTGGAATTGAAAGTTTGGTTTAGACCTGATTCTAATTTGTAACCTTGCCTGCTTCATCAGAAATGCCTGCGCATCCCTGCAGCCCCAAGGCAGTCCACTCCTTTGTGGTGCCAGGTAGGAAACCAAACTCAGACCCCATCCTTGTCAGGGATTGATGAATGGGCTTGCTATGTGCCAGATGAAAAAGAGAAGATCTGGGAGCATGGCACCTGACAGGCAGAGGGAAGTGAATGCCTGGAGGATGTAGAAAGGGCCCTTAGTAAAGGAAGAGTTCTGTTACCTCCATTCCTGGATCGACAAAGAGCAACTATTGGAAAAGGTGTTGGAGAGGGGAGCAGCTGACAGCCACAGTGGGCAGAGGTGAAACAAACTGCAAGAGAAAGGAGACATTGCTGGGGCTTCTCTGGAACAGAGCCCAGCCCAGCACCAGCAGGGCAGGAACTGCCTTGGATGAGAGAGGGTAAAAAAACTTTACCCACAAATTGCACTTGTGGGTAAAGGGAGAGATCACCTTGTGAGCCCAGAGGGATTTACCCAGTGGCACAAAGTAACTTCCAGTTTGCTTCTGCTCTCTTGCAAGCATGTAATGAAGTCAGGAAGCTCATTGCACATCTTAACACTGCAGGACCTTGGTCTTCTGCTGGACACTGTGCAATGGTGACATTAATGTCTGGTTACACTGCCAGCTGCAGTGCTGATGAGAAGTGCTGCCAGTGACACTGGTGACACCCTGCCTTTCACCAGCCATGCACCAGTCTGGATTGCCTGTATTCCTTACAGCTTAAAATCCATCTGCCTGGTAGCTCTGCCCTTGGGCTATGCATGGCCCTGTGGGGGGCATGACAATGTTGTGAGAGGGACTGTGAGGGAGGGGAGAGCAGTCAGACTCCTGGTGCCATCTATGTGCATCTGCATCTGCATCTGCATCTGCATCTGCATCTGCATCTGCATCTGCATCTGCATCTCCATCTCCATCGCCATCTCCATCTCCATTTCCATCACTTACCTGCCTCAGGGAAGAGTGTAGCCTCCTCTGCCCCTCTAAAACAAAGGTTTGAAAAAATGGAGCAAAGGAAAGGAGTAGAAAGCAACCTGGAAAAGACTCATATATGCTGCTTGACTGAGCTGGGTTTGCTGTGTAGTTGGTTTGAGCAGTTTGGATGTCTGTCCTCTGCTGTGGGAAAGTCTGTGGTGGCAGACGGATGATGCAGTGCTCTGCAGTTGTGTTTCACACCATTCATCAGAAGGAAGCTGCTCTGCTCCAATAAGTGTTACTGCTGGGGGTAAAGCCCAAACCATTTGTGCTTCCCACCTTCCCTTGCTCATCTCACCTGTGACACATCTGGATTTTCCAGGTGAGGTGTACCCTTAAATAAGTCTGCAGCCTCCTGCATGTTTTTATCTTACCTGAACCCTTTCCCATTAATCACCAGTTAAAACCCACTGCCAGAAGAGGTTTCCAGAACTTTACTTGACTGGGCCTCCAATGAGTATCAGCCAACCACCAGAGCTGGCTGCTAAAGAAACTGGCTTGTTTTCACCTGCTGCTTCCACAACCAGAATAAAATGAGAAAATTATTCCTCTGAAAGAAGCAGGCAATGAAAACAGATGCAAGGCTGAAGTGCTAACTCCTCTGTCAAGTTAATTGTCTGCCTCTTACAACTCAGTGCAGCTCAGTTTTGGTCTTATAGAAATCCAATTATGTGTTGGCTGTGGAATTTTTATTGATAAATAACTTACCAGAGCAATGCAAACTGAGGAGAAGGGAGGGTGGTGAAGGGGTGTTATTCCTACAGAAAGAGTGGGGCCATGGGGGAAGCTTAAATTCGTGATTGATTTTTAGGCTTTCAAAACTACTCCCATGTGAATTTCACTAGCAAACCCTCCACTGGCAATAAGCCATGAGGAATAAAACTGACCCAAGAAAAAGAAAGATATGTGCAGATGCAAGCTTTATGCAGAGCTCACAGAGACAACCTGCTTCCTTGTGCAGTGAGTTATTCACTTCACAGGCCTCTGGACACAGGATTTCTTTGTGGAGATACCAGGCCTGTGTGATAGGCAAAGCTATTACAGCCTGGTATCTGCCAGCTGGGAGCACTATGGCCCAGTCTTCATTTTGTACAATTTTAAAAGTCAGCCCAGCTTCCAATCGGCATAGCTGAAATCTGAACCTCATTTTAATTCTGGATTTTGCAGTTTAGTTTCAGTGAGGACGCTGAAGTCAGTAGGAGTTGTGGATGTTCTGGGAACATATGCTCATCTCTGGGTCAGCAATGGACATCTCTAAGTGGGGAAGGAAAAAATTATACTGAGAAGGAAAAGAAGAGGATTTCATCATTGAAAGTATTCAGGCTGCCTAAGAAAGGGAAAAGAAAGATCAAATTACATCACCAACCAGAAATGAAAATCAAGCTTAACCCTGATGCTTTTACAGCAAATAAAAAGTCACAGAAGATATGGCAATTTTTTTTTTTCTTAACAGGCATTTTGAAAATGAAGCCTTTGGCCAAAGTTTGTGACCAGGAACTTTTATGCCTAGAAAAACTGCATTGGACTATCTTCCCCTTTCATCTTTGTTTTTTAGTATTTCTTTTCTTTGGCTTGTTTATTTTGGCTTTTGCTTCATTTCAGAATGAATGTTAAATGGGCCCTCTGCCCACCCACCCAATACAAGAACCTGTGGACTGGCCGGAGGCTATGGCCACTCTGAATTCATTTCAGTGGCAATAAGCCCCATAAAGACCATGTGCACAGGTTCTCTGTGAATATTTATTTCCATTTCTTTTTGTTTCAGCCCTAGGAGACAGGGTGTCTTTTTCTGTGATGGAGTAGACCTTGCTGAGATCAATTTGCATGAAAGACCTAGCAGATTGGATGATCACTGGGAATTTATCCAGATTTAGAGAGTCTGCAAATGAATGCTGGAAATTTTTCAAATATATGCAGACTTTTTAGCTGCTTCCCCTTCTGGTCTGACTGGTGGGAGCTGAAGAATGACCTCCTTTGCAGGATTTCTGCATTTCTTCTTTCATATCTGGCATTAAGACAGAAAATAAGTAGTGCATGAAAATTAAAAGTAAAAAATAACAAGGTTTCCTCAAGTTCAAGGTCTGGATTTAGTGTGAACCATAACTGGGTCATGCCCTGGGCTATTTGCTCCAAGTTTCAGCCTTGAATTCATTTGGTGTTGGGGCAAAGGTCTGGGCCGGCTCTGAGCACTGCATTTGCATTTAGTCTAGTGACATTCTCCTGGCCTCACTGGCCTCATTAATTCTGAATGTGACATTGTGTCACCCATGAGTTGACATAAACCACGGAAACTCTGAAATGGGCAGTGACAGAAAAAGAGGGCTTGGATTTCACGTGCTGGTAGGAAACCAAGAGTCATTGTACATGAACCCCTTCTGTGTCACTTCTAGGCCCCCTTTTTCTTTCCTTTCAGAGTCAGGTGAGGAAGAGGGAGGGGGTCAGGGCAGAGGTGTGCTGGGCTGTGGGGCTCAGGAGAGGGAAGAGCTCTTGCTTGGATGCCTGTGCAGCCACCCAGCCAGAGCTGTCCCACCACAGGGCTTGCCAGGGAGCCACCCAGGCCACCAAGGCTGAGGGAGACCATGCAGCCACCGCAGCCCCAGGATCCCTGAGGAGTTCTTGTGACTAGCACTCATCTTCTGATGAAGCACTTTGATGGATGTTTATTTCCTGCTTTTATGGATTTTTGCCCTTCTCCCAAGAAAGTAATTATTCAAATTCTATTAAAAATAGCACTTGCTTTGAAAATTCCTTTCCACAATTTCTTCATGTTGAAGAAGTGGACACTGAGGACTAATCAAGCAGGGTTTCCTCTCACTGCTATTTGCCCTTTTCCATTGGCTTCTCTTTTAAACACAATTATCAGAAGAAAAACATTTTGAGATGGATTTTACCCATTAAAATTTACTGGAAGAACGAAAGCAAAAATTTAAGGACTGGTTTTGTGCATTTAAAAGGCATACACATCATTTTTGTGCCTTGCTTAGCTGGATCTTGACAGGAGTGGCATCTGTTCTAAACACTGAAATGCTTTAGCATTCTTACATTAGGGCATTTATCCTCCTAATACCTTTGTGAGGTGAGGACATGCAATCATTCATATTTTACCCTGGAGGTAAGGAGAAGGCCTGCAGGAAGGCCCTGGGAGGCACCCTGGCATGCAGCAGTGGCTGTGGAGTGAGTGTGTGCTGGGCACTTGTCGGCACTGCCAGGGGACACCATCGCACCTTGCCCTATAAACTCAGCAGCCACAGAGCAGCAGTGGCAGGTGAGCACAGTCCCCCAGCCCACAGGGTCACTCTGCAAGCAAGATGCCATCCATCAGGTTAGGCCAGGCCAGGGCCAGGACTTGCTGTTGCAGTATCTCACAGGCGTCTGTTCCTCCCTAACCGGGAGCACAGTTTGCATGGTTACACCTCTGTTGGAGTGCTTTGGGTTGCACAGCCCGTGGAGCTCCTCACAGCAGTGCGAGGGTCAGGGCTTTATCACTCTCTGATCCTTGAGTGCAGATGGGTTTAAGCAATAAGCATCCTCCTTCCAGAGAGGAGTTGTGTTTCTGAGCATCAGGGGAAGCAGAGAGCCTATCACAGCTCATACATCATCTCTGGTCCTGGAGGCGAGTTGAAGGCATTCATATGAGGGTATTTGCTCCTCAGGTTTGTAATGATTCCTGACAGCCCAGCAGTGAAATACTTTCCAGAGTGGGAGTACAGATGTGGGGTGATGTGGATCTAATTTCTCACATAGTCTCAGCCGTGTAAATATGTGGATTGAAATATGCAGGGTGATGAAGAGCAGATTACCCAAATAGAAGGCTTGCAGGAGGTTTGCCTGTGAGGAGAGCAAGTCTAATAAAAGTGATGGACAGAACAAAGCTGGCTACACATCAGCCACAGGCAAGGCAATGCTCACCTCTCCCCCTGTAGAGTATCTTGTGATCTTTCTGGATGAGCCACCACTTCAGAGGCATGTAAAACACCTCAGACCCACGTGAAGGTACTGGGGCTGTTCCAGGTTACAGCAGCTGAGGACCTGGCCACTGTCCTACTCACAAGTGAAAGGATGTCCTAGGAATGACCATTCCTGAAGACATACTCTACCCTATCTTGAGATCCAGATTAGAGCAGGGATACTACAAAGACTTCAGCCTCAGAAACAATCATTTGAGGAAACTGAGGAGGTTGGTGGTGAAGGGACACAAAAGATCACAGGAGGAGCAAAGTGGTCCTGTCTTACTAAACAGTAAGTGGTGAGAACGGGAAGATGATATTGACTGAGAGCATGGATGGAAAGTAACTGGAAAGAGACTGAGGTTTTGGCAGTTGATTTAGGAAACTTAGGGAAGGGATGAGATAATTGATTTGGACTGTAATAGAACAGTAAAACAAAAAAAGATAATCATCACAGACCATTTGTTTTTTCTCAAATTATCTTACTGTTTCAATTACCTTTTAGACAAGGCTCCTTTAGAAGGAAAAAGGAAAGTATTTTACTTTTAAAATGGCAGCCTGAAGTGCTGAAGTACTTTTGAAGTTTGCTTTGTGTTTTTTCATCTGAAGCTTGGATTCAGCCAAGAGTGTGGATAATTTCAATCCCCTGTGCTTTAGTAATGTTCATTGAAAAAAGGACAACTGTCACTCTGCAGCATGGAGGGACAGATGTGGAGTGGCTGTTGCCAACACATACTCACCCCAGAGGAGAAGAAATCACAGACAGAGGCTGGGAGTGACACAGCAGAGCCCTGGCAGTTACACATCATATCCCAGCCCAGCTGGCAGCATCTATATGAGAGCAGGTTTGTAAGTACACATCTATCTACAGCTCCTCTCTGCCTTTCCCTGCATGGAAATCTGCAGTCCTAAATGGAAGGGCAGTGTCAGGGACATTAAGGGCCTTTACAGCAATTATGGCAAACCTGTAATGGAGGAAGGATAAAGGAATGGCAGGAAAAGCTGAGAAGCAATGCTGTTTAGCACATGTGCAGGGCAGACCAGAACTGGAAGTAGAATATAGTCTGTGAATATCTCTTTGGCCTGGCTGTACTGAGGTTATGCCTGAATCTAATTCTTCTGTGCGAACTTCATGAGGATGATTAGATTAACCTGAGAAACAACAGTCGAGTGCAGCTTAGCCAAAATATTGCAATCATTTAGTAGTTCTCTGCCCACACAGGGTTCTGCTAGTAGATGGTGCTTGCTCCTTATACACATGTAAACTATCTCAGAGCATAATTAGTCCATTTGTTAACAGTTAAGTGCATATGGGTTTGTAAAATAATGGCCTCCTACAGCATCTGTTTACTTCTAAGCTAAGTGAGCTTTAAAAAAAAATGTGGAGAACACAATTCTTCAAATGCCTTATCAGCTAGAGCCTAGCTGAGAAATGCAATCTCCCTCAGGCAACTCTGGTATTTTCTACAGTTTCATGCATCACTGTGAGGAAAAACAGTGATGGAGAGTGAGAAATCAATTAAGGAGCCCTTTTCAGCAATGGGGAGCTGTTTGCTGTTGGCTGACAGCTGTTCTCTGCCTGTTCTGCAAAAACCTGGTGGCTTTTTGCAGTTCCCCAGTCCCAGGTAGTCTTCCCATCCCAGTCTGCGGTGTAATTTATCAAGGCCACAGCCTTGATGCAATGTCTCTCAAGAAAGAAAACTATGTGAATGACTGGCATGAATGAGATATGACTGATGATTCCAAGCAAGCCATTTCACTTCACTTTTCCCAAAGGAAAGATGCTGCCAATCTGTTTCCTCAAAAGGCTTTGATCTTCACACAGCTCCAATTTTTTAATGAGAAAACCCCTTATTTCCAGAGACCTCTAGCACAGCTCTGCCTGGGTGTATACAGTGTCCTCTATGCTCCCGCTGGAAGGGCTCATATAATTCTCATGTGTCCCTTACAAAGACTGAACTATCTCAAATTTCTTTGCAGTGCTGTATCTTGATTAATATTATGGGTAGCACTGGGCAAGGCTTGATTTACATGCCAAGCTCAATAACAGATTTAATAAAATTCCCTGTGATTTCTAGCTGGAACACCCAGGGTGTGATTTTATTGGCCTCTTAGGTTTCTGGCTGCCTTTTACACACACCTTTTATACACATGTAAAATGGATTATGTATATATATGTCATATATACATACAAATATACCTATACAAGGACATTTATGTATGTATCGATATACATATGACTTTTATACACACATTTCACTTAGAAAAGTATTCTGCATAATTATGGCTTCCTGTTTCTTTACAACTGAATGGGCAGTGAGTGTTGAATTGTGCAGTGGCCCTGCTAAAATTTATACATATGCATACAAATTTCAGAGCAATAAACTCAGAATTGCTTCTTTATTTGGTTTGTTTTCTTAATATTGATGGTAGTTGGCTGAGTGAAGAACAAACTGAACTGAAGCTATAAGGTGACTTGAAAACCAACGTGCCAAATGAAAAATCAGTTCCTGTGCTACCTGCAGCCTGCTCAGCTCCTCGCCCTCCCCCTCTGTCTCATCATGTCCCACTCACGGTGCAGCACCTGCTGACTGCTGCCCCTGCTCTGCATTGGCCAGGGCTGTCATGGTCTCACTGCTGCATGGGCCGTGCCTATGGAAAAGGAGAGATGGAAGGAGAGTTCTGGGTGTTTGGAGGGAGATGCAAGATGTTGCAAGAAACTGAGACACCTGGGTATCTGCTGAAACAGGAACAGAGGCCTGGCCAGGGACAATCACCAGCACCTGAAAGTTGGATACAAGTCTTTTTTCATATCTAAAATGCTGCTCTCCTTGGGCTGCTATGTCCTTTGCTCTGCAGCGTTTTGTTCAGGCACCCTGGACAGACGCTTGCACTTGTGAAACAAAGAGAAGAGCTGGTCTCCATTTTTGTTCCTGGGACTCAATCCTCGGCCTTTCATGTGCCCACTGGTTTGCATCTGGCTGTTTCTGGCATGGCAGCACTTGCAGGCAGGTGACATCTAAATAGATTTTAGAACAACCAGGCATGCTGTTGCAACGCTGTTCTTTTTCTTCTGCTTGAGGAGAAAAAAAAAGAGAAGCCATAGTAAATATTCCCTGGATTTCAGCGAAGAGGAAATGGATTGTCCCCAGCTGATAGTTTGTGCTGAGCGTTAGTTCCTGTCTCATATCAAACTTAGCAGCCTCTTTTTAACATAAGCATTTGGGTAGTTCTTCAAAGGGAATGAGAGGTGGTATTCCAGCCCACCGGAAATACGTAAAGGAGATTTTAAGAGGATAATAACTGTGTGGTGACTCAGCAAAGCAAGGAGTCTGACCAGCTCACCTTGCCTTACAAGCAGCTGAGCTGACTGTCACTCCTGCAGCACCCCAGGTTTGGAAGCATCACCTCCTAGTGTCAGGGAGGTCCAGAAGGAGCTGATGGGTAAGTCTGCCATGGGAGATCTCACTCGGATCGTGGCTGCAAACTGACCTGCCTGAAGCAGAGTGGTTTGGACTCTACCAAAGGGACCTTTTGTGATTTATATCTGCAGAGCTGTGAAGAATTGGAAGAAACCTTTGCCATACAACCCTGGATGCTCCTACCTGCTTCTGGGACAGCTTTCAGGAGAAGGCATCTCTGAGGGAGCACAGGCTTCCACTGCCCTGCAGCACTGGGGAGTGTTGGTCGCTGAAGGAGTCACCCAGCACTTCATTTCTGTAGGAGTTTTCCTAAATTACTTCCTCAAACAATTCTTTAAAGTGATTTGCGTATGCAAGTTTGGACAACGTATTAGAAAAGCAGATCCCATCTTCCCCAGAAACTGCTGTGAGCAGAGCAATTTAGGGTAATTAGAAGTGAGGAGGCAATGCAGAGAGACATTTAGGACCTGATCTGACAGTCTTCTGAAGATGCAGCCCCTGAGAGAAGCAGGGTGAGAGCAAACTGTTCTTACATATTCCAGATGGTTTGTGGCATCCACCTAAGCAACTCCCATCCTCTCTGAAGCAAAAGTCTTCCCTAACTGCAATCTACCAACACCTACCTAGAAATGCCTCTTTTCTAAAACAAAACTCTCCCTTATAAATGAATAAATAACCAAAACAAACAAACAAAACAAAACCACAGAAAAACCAAACACCAAAGCCATACAACCTCCCCTGTCACAATCATCCATTCACTGGGATATTTTGCCGCACAATCTGCTGAGAATGATTCAGTGCTGAGCACCGCTCCCAGTGCTGTGGAGAAGGATGATGACACCCATCCACCCTGGAGACCAGGCACATCTCTACACTTGAGACACAGCAAACCTTTCATTTTTAATGTTTTTTTTTGGTTATTCATCATGATGAATTAGTGTGGGCTTTGTCTCATCTGCCTTCTCTGCATTTTACCCTGCAGGTCCCAGAGGTTGCTCCTCTGTGGAAGGACATTTGCCAAAGTCTGAGCAACTGGGACTGCAGGTTGAAAGCTACTAATAATCTAATTTAATTCCTCTGAAGGCAAGTGTTCAAAGAGTTAGGATCCACAGGTCCTAAGTAACAAGTAAAACAAAGTGATGAAAAGTCCAAGGGGAGGATCCTTGGCCAAGTTCTGTCTTGGTTATCGAGTGTAATCCAAAATAAGTCTACAGGCTTTGTTCTCCATGTCATTAAATCCACATACCTGAAAGTATTTAGGCCTTTTTTTTTTAAGTCTTTTTTTCTAGATGGACAAAAAGACTAACAGGCATTTGGATCTGATTCTGCTTTTATAGAGCCTAGTGTGTAAGATGAGAAAACACATACAGTTGTGCTAGACATAAACTCTCTGCATTAAAAAACCCCAAGAATTAGATCCATTTCTTACACAGATATAGTGCTTTCAGAGCAGTTTCACAGATATATCAGATTCAGGAGGCAGGTAAAATAAAAGAGTATGCTTTTCTCAGTTTGGAATAAAGTTACATTAGAAACTATCTCTTCAGCTTTGGTTGTAATGAAATGGAAAAAACTCCACCCACTGGTGCCCACCCTGCCCAGTACGTGCTCCTGTGGTGTCTGGCTCCTGACTTTACAGACCAACAAGGACCAGAGGCCACGGATGTACTGTGCACAGCTGAACATGGGCTCCTTCCCCACAGGAACTCAGAAGACATCTCCACTATTTTTTGCCTGTAGATTCTCTTCCTTATCTCTAAGACGGACAAGCCTTGCAATCTTAGGTTTTGCTTTTTTCCTCTGATTAATATCTCTTCACTCTTTCAGTTCACTCACAACTGAGACCCCAAATACTGTGATGGTAGGAGAACATCTCATCCTTCCCCTATTCTCTTGATTCTCCTACCTTTTTTTATGATGCTGTCAAGGCAGTGCACCACTGCCAAAATGGAGAGAGAGACACATAGAGAGGAGGGGGGGAGGTGAGGAAGAAAAAAGCTGCAGAAGTTTAATACAAAACGGGCATAATGACAAAAAGTACCATATTTATAGATTCATAACTTGAGCCTAATTCAAACCCATCTCATTATAGCCCCTGAAGGGAAATGTACATGAAAGACTCATCCAGGTTGGCTGCTGCACACATTGCTTTCCATGATTTTCAGGCACTGATGCTGCCAGAGCATCGTTTTGGGGCACTCTCATACCTTCACCTTCTAACCACTAAGGCTCCCTGCTGCTAGGGACAGATTCCAGCAGCACTGCAGGGATCCCTCAGAGCTTTGCTATGGCTGCAGGGAAAAACTGGTCTTCTGTTCCCCTAAAGTTCCCCTCTCCCAAACCATGCCTGTTAGAAGTGATCAAAACAAGAAATAATTTTTCCTGAGTACTGCTGATGTTTTACCATTTGTTTCCATTACTAATTGACTCATGGGAAGTCAGCATTACAACTTCTTGCAGGAAGACTATTTCCACAAAAATTATTTGATTTGGGAATATATTTAATTTCTGAAAGATAAAAACATCTACTTTTTGATGTTGTACTGCTCTGCTATATTATTAGATCATATTTGAAATAGTGAAGTCAAAACAAGACATTCTACCTCATCAGAACTACAGGTTTCAATATTGTGAAAATTGAAACAATCGAGAACTATTGAGAGAGAATGAAAAAGTTACCTCAGAGCACTCGGACTTTCCCACTGAAGTTTAACCAACATGGCCGTGTTCCCACTGAATGTTTGGATTCCAAGAAAATCAGCCTGACAAAAAAAAATTATATCCAGATCTGTTTGTAAGAGACCAGGCAAGAACAATTCTTCCTCTCCTCTCTCTGCTACCCACCCTCCCACAGGGTGGTGGGATTGCTGCTTGGGATGAGCCTGTGCAGACCCCCAGAATAAGCCCATGCAGGTGCCGTGGGGCACAGGTAGAGGAGTGGGACAGCCCCCAGGAGTAATTTCTTCATGTGAAATATGTACTTCATGTGAAAGTTAAGAAGCCCTCCAAGGGAAAGGAGGCATTTGAAAGCAAGAGGAAGAAATTGCGCTGGCAAGATTTGGCATTGTTTATCTGCTGATCAATACCAGAGAATGATTCCCCAGCTATGTCAAATATGCTGAAGAGTGCAAACGAGATAATAAACAGCAGATAATTGATAACTTCTCAGAAAACTTAGAAGCAATTGAGAATTTTCTGCCAGAGTATTCATGCAATTAAAAATAATTTTCATGAAATCGAAGTTTTTCAGAGAAAGTTTGCAGAAATTTATATGCAATCTGCTGGACATCAAATCATAATAGAAAGATATCAGATTAAATTGATCTGCTCCCAGACTCTACTTCATGTTCTCAGTGTCTTTTATGAGCATGGTGCTGTGGAGAAATAAACCCCATGAAACACCTTTGGCTGACACGTTCCAGTAACTCATAGATGGGCCATGAAGCAGTGCAGTATAGGAGATGCAGGCTAGCCTGGGAAAGTGAGGGTTGGGTGGATTGCTGGAACTCCAACTCCTATCAGTCACTGTGACATGCAGGCAAAGCCAACTCTCTGTCGATTTGAGTAGAACAAATTACTTTGTCATTTCCTGAGAGAATCCTTTCCAAACTGTCCATTCCACTAGAAAACATGATACTCAGACTTCTTCTGTCCTGCTCTGGAATACAAACAAATGTGAGAGTATTGGGGATCTCTCCCTCTTTCTTCTGGATGAAAACCTAGTTTTGAAGCAGCTCTGGGCACTGGGCAGCACATGCCTGTGCACAGCATGGGAGCCACACGCTTCCAGCCCGGTGCCCTGCTCCATATGCCTCTCAGGCAGTCCTCATCATGGAGGGATGATCCCTTTGTGGATTTCAAAGAGAGGCAGAAATGGAGTGGAAATGCCGTGCCATTTACTTCTGTGCTCTGTGAGGATTTTCTGAGGAATATACAGGTTGTTCATTGCAGTCAACTCCCATTTATACATTGACATTAAGAAAAACCAGACATGAGAGATATTCATGTCACGAGCATTGTGTGGCTTTTATGCCTTCTCTCCCAAGCCAGCTAGATTGCGGAAGGCCAGATGGCAGTGTGAGATACACTGCTGTAAATCATGAGCCTTTCACCAGTCCCACAGTGCAGAGTGAGCAGAATCAGGCCCTCCCACCCAAGACACAGTATTGCTGGCAATGCAGCTGGGAACTTCCATTTGTTTGCAATTAGGTGCTGGCACTGGGAAAGTCCTGAAGTCACCATGGTCTCTGGGCAACACATAAAGCTTTTGTTTTTGCACAGACAAAAGGCAGAGTAGGCCAAATCAATGCAGTGTGAGCAATGGGAAGCCTGATGAAAGGCCATAAAGAATGTCCAAAGTCAGCAACAAATAACATGGCAGCAGGAATGAGAACTCTTAACGTCGTTAGAAGTGAGGAAGGAGGAGGGCAAGAGAAGGGAGAGGAGGGGAGGAGCCAGGATGGCTGGGTGCCCAAAGCAGTGATACACGGGGTGAGCGCTGCTAAGACACACATGGGAACAAGGCACGTGGGGACTGTGTGGAGTGAGCTGCACAGCTCAGACCTACTCATCTCCTGCCTGCAGAGCATCCCTCTCCGGGCTTTATCTCCAGTAACTGGATGACTGGGAAGCTTTGCTTCTCCTTGTCACTTCTCCATTATCTTTTTACAGTACTCCACCCCTCCAAGGAACTGAAAAACTTTCTGTTAACCAAATCTTGCATATGGTGAAAGAGGTGAATGTGAAATTAGATGATCTGTATTTCTTTACTTGCTTGACAAGCCATCCCATATCTGGTGTGATGCTTCTCCAACACCCAGTGAAGAGATAGAGACTTGAATTCCTTGCAACATGTATGCTTGATTAAGAGCCTGGCAGAGCAGATCTTCGGCCATGAAATCTATCAGGTAGGGACTGTCTTTATCCTTCTGTGTTTGTGCAACTCCTGCATAATAGGACCTTGTCTGAATGAAAATAATGATATACTGAAAGAAAATCAGTCTGGGAGATGAGATGCAAGGGTAGGGGTGTGCAGGCTTGTACAACACATATATTCTGGAAATGCCCCTGGAATCTCCCTCCCCCATTCTTAGCAAGACCAGATGTCTGCTCTGGAGGTCCCAGGGGGTGGGGAGGGTGGTACCAATCCCTCAGTAACTGAGTTGGGGTAGACTGCTTAGCAGGAGAATGCCAGTAGGAGAATCATTGGAACAACCAGGCTGCAGAAAGCACTGGAAGTTACTGAGTACCTTAATTTTGAATATGGACACAGCATGAATGGTAGTCATCCAGCTGCTTTTGTGGGTGTAGATCTGGCATAGAGAGTTGGATTCCTATTTGCATTCATAGTATTTATGTTTTGAAAGAAAGAAGTATTTCCTCTCTTTTTTCTCCTTTTCCACATATTTTGTGCAGAACTATTTTGCTAGTGCTCTGCCCTGTGGAAAGGCTCTAATTTAGAAAAGATGCACTAGGCTATGTAATGGGGCTTGGCATTTGCTCCCTTAAGTAGTCCACCCTTTGAACAGGAATTGTATAGTCTGCAGTGTTTTAAGTCTCTCTCTGGTGCTCAGAGGCAAAATAGATAGAGTGTGCTAGATATTAAACTTGTACTGGCTGTATGTGTTGCTGTGGCACTGCGTGGAAGGGCTTGGCGATCTGGGTTTTGTTACACACTCTGAACCACATCCAGAGAGTCCTTTCTTCAGATTTGCTGTTTTATAGGCAATGTACAAACATGCTTCACCACAGCCAAAATCTCTCAGGCACGGCAATAAATCACGCAGCACGCTAGGCAGCTGGAATTGATTGCGGATCTTTGGGGTGGAAGAATCACACACATTTTGGAGGTTTCGGTGAGCTACAGCAGCACTTTAAACCTCTGTCCTCCTGTTCTTAGGTTGTGCTCTTCCACCTCTCATCAGACTGGGCTAGACTTCACCTTCTCTTCCAGCCATGGTGGTCTGACTGGGGTCTGCTGAAAGCCTAAAGCAGCATGTTGGTTCTGCCAGCTCACAAAGCCTGTGTGTCCAGGTTTGGCTCTCTGTGTGCTGGCAGTGGGAAGGGAGAGACACAGGTCACCACTTTTCCTTGGCAGCTACTGTGAGGAGCAGCTGGCTGCAGAAGGATGAGCTGGGAGCCATGTGAGCCAAGGACATGCTGATGAGCCAAAGGGTGTTGCTGGTGCAGGCAGGGAAGACAGATTGTACTTCACAGTTGGGAATGAGCCCAAGAGCACAAAAGACAAACAGCTCCACAGCAGCAGTCGTGCAGCTCCTCTCCAAAAGGACCCTGGATCCTGCTCTGATACAGTGACTGCAAAGGACAGAACAGAAATGTCCTTCCACCTCTTTCAGAGATTAGAAATGGATGGCTGGCCCTAGCCAGGGAGCACCAACAGTGATGAGAAAGCAGGAGGAAGGTGCTGAGAATGGCTTTAAATCACCAAGATTTGTCCCTTCAGCTGGGAAAACTGTGGTTGAGAGGAAAGAGAAGGTCCCCAAAAGAGCCAGAGGAGAGAACAAAGGACAAATAAGGGTGAGAGGGTAAGCAAAAAGGACAAAGAAAGAAACTCAGGGAATTCCTACAAGAAAGATCATCAGTGTGATCTAGAGGGCACCTATGTGAGCAAACCTCTCCTCCCAAAGTCAGGGGGTGCATGGACCCAGGACAGGGCTGCAGACTTCTCTCACTGTCATGCCTCTGCCCTTGCAGCTGGAGGGCAACTTTCATGACCAGAAATAGAAGCCTTTTACCCCAAATCTGTCTCCTGTGTAACAGCAGGAGTCATCCCCAGCCTTGATCCAAGGAGCTGGGATGGCTGATGATATGCAGGTGTTATTAATAACAGGATGAGGAATGCTCCCCTGGAACTGGGGCTTTCTGCATATGGATTTCTGAGGCCAGAGGGATCTTTAGCTCATTGTGTCTGACCCTACTGGTAACAGAGGCAAGAGATCTTCCCCCCGTGTCCCCTGAGAGCCCAGTGAGGTATGTATGGCTAACACCACAACGGCCTTCAGCCCTGCTAAGAAGGTATAGGAAGGATCAGGGCTTTCCTTCCCCCTCTCTTGGGGAATGTGTTCCAAAGGCTAATCAATTCCACACTTAAAAATCTGGTTTCAGTTTGAATTTCTCTGGCTTCAGCTTCTAGACCTTGGGAGTTTTGTTTTTGTTTTTTCATTTTGCCTTCGCTAGTCTCAGAGCTACATATTTATTTTGTCTGAAAGACTCTTGGGACAGCTTGAGAGCAAGTAGCCTTATAAAACAGGGAAATGCTCACTAGAAGCTAGGAGTGACCCTTATCATGTAGCATCCAAGGTAACGTCCTCAGTGGTAACATCCCCAGCTGGTCCTAGGAAGCGGAGGCATTTACCATGCTGTCCTCTGACCTGTACCATGCCAGGACCTAATCAATCCAGCCCATAATCAGTGTCAGGGTGGCTGAGGCCATGAATGCAGCTGATTTCCTTCAGCTTGCTAATATTGGAAAGCTGCCTGTGAAGAGAGCCAGATGTGCTAATAAGGTGGGCTCACCTCCAATTCCAAGGCAGCTCACAGATACATTGCCGTGATGCTTTGCTGAGCGAGCAAGAATCAAAACTTTCACGTTTGAGAGAAGAGACCTGATGAAAGGCACAGCAAAGTGCTCCACAGAACATGGGGCTTATGCCTAGTATTAATGTGTAATTTTGTAGCTAATTACTTCCAACTCATTTTGCAGTGGCCTGGCAATCTCTCACTGACCATCTGCACTCACAATTACCTGCTAGTTTTTCATGAATCTCTTAGTAAATAATTGATGGATTTGCACAGGGGTTAGCAGTCATCTGAGCTTCCTTTTTCCTTTTTTTTGCATGCCTTTTGCCTAGCATCAATTTGGCCAAGAAATATTTATTAAGAAGCTTGAATAGGATTATATCTGCAGGTTCTTGGGTCAGTTCTACGAGCCTCTAATCTTTTTTTTTTTTTAATCTCCAAACTGCCAAACTGAATATTGACCCTGCTGTGCCCTGGGAAAAGCAGCCCCAAGGACAGTGTTGTTCACATCTGCTCTTTTGTCAAATCCATCCCCTGTTACCCCCCATGCTTTTCAGAGAAACCTTCATCCCCTCCTCAGCATAGATGATGATGGCATCCCTGTTGCTGGAACAAAACCATCTCGCAGCTCTCAGTTCCACTGAAGTAAGTGAAGTCTCCTCCACTGCTGCAGGAGACAAGTTTGGGGGGGAAAAAAAGTAAATAAAAAAGAGTTTGGGTTTCTGTTTTTGGAGGAAATGGTTAAGGGTTTCCTTTTGAAGATGGCACATTTCAATCTGCTAGGCTGCTGCTCCCTGCCAGACCCATGGGCCCTTTACCTCGGGCTCCCTGCAGACAATCTGAACATTGGAACTATATGGAGGCATCCTTGAAACTGGACACAAACTACATCTGAATGCTTTTCTGAGTAGAGATTGTAGCTGTTCGGTTGGGAAGAGAAAGAAAAAATTAGAAGCAAGCAAAACTTTATTCAGACAGACATTTTTATTAAGAAAATTTTAAGTGCATACACATTTATGTGAGAAATTGCAACAATATAAAAGTGTTTATTTTCAAAATTTTCTATGAAAGGAGTAATTTCAAAAGCATAATATAACTCCTCCATAAAAGCTGCCTTACAGGAACACAAATACAAAACCCTTTTCACATTATTTGGGAAGATACTTCTTTTTGCTTAATAAAAATATAAAGTATAGTATTTACCACATTCTGACAACACAGAGTTCTTAAGGAATGGAAGATGGGAGGTTCATGCAGCCCTTTTACACGTTTTCTTCTCTGTGGCCACCAAAGTTTCATGTTTTCAGACAAGGATTATCTTGGTGGGATGTTGATAAAGAAAAAATAATCAGATTTTAGGTGATGAGTTCACAAGAAACCTTGACTACTATAAATCCCATCACTCAAAACAAGTTGCCAGAGAAAAGAAGGACCTTCTAGAGGCTAATAAAGGGAAAATGGCAACAAAAACTTCTATAGGAACTGCATTTTCAACAAAATGTGTATATTTAACTTTGAAACAAGCTTTCATTGCAAAATAAACAGTCACCTTTGTTCAAACACCTTAATCAAAAACACATCAAAGTCACCCTTCATTCTTCCTCAGGCAGAATTCATTTAAGATATTCATACATAAAAGTATAAAGCTAGTATAAATAAAATTTGACACAGCAATAAATACCATCTACTCTTAAAAAATAATCCAACCTTGGGATTTGACAGCTGCACTTTGAAAATACCCACGTGATGATTTCACATTTATGGAATCTGCTTTTTCAGCATGGTTCAGTGTTCTCTCTCTTCCCTCCTCTTCACGTGCAGTCCCTACCTCACTCCCATCTGCTCACGCTTCCTTTCCCTGACTCTGTCTTTGGTCAACAGTTAAAGGCAGCGGGGAAAACCAAGTGCTCTCCCCAAATGAGATGCTGCCAGTGCTGCTTCTCAGCCTGCTCTGGTCGTGGCATGAACAGGACAAACAACATGTGGTGCACTGGGGCAGCCCAGGGATTGATTCCTGTGGTGCAAAGGCTGTGGCTGCTCTCCCCAGTGCATCATGCAAATAATGTCAAGCAAACAGCAAAGCTTCCCACTCAGGGTTGAATTTTGGTCCGAAGCAAGAGAAAACTTTTATCAGGTTCTCACTTAAGTCTCTGGCCAGGTCTGTGTCACCGCTGCATTCACACTGTGCTCAACCTTACCCAGGTGAGGGAGGATCACAGTGCTGGCCCCTGAGAGGAGCTCCATGCCCTGAGTGGTTTGGCCGGGGTGCTTCAGCACTGCCCATCTCAGTGCTCCTGTCACAGCAGTGTTTGCCCAGGATATAATGTGGGGTTGGCACCTTCCCAGGGACCTGTCCCTGCTGGTGCTGACCCCAGATGCACTCCCTGTTAAGGAGGACTGCAGCAGAGCACTGGCAAGGCTGTGCAGTCACATCTACCCACCCCACCTTCTCACCAGAAAGCCAATGTTTCCCTGGAAACGAAACGGGCATGGCCCCCATCATCATGAGCAAGGCATGCTGCTGAATCAAAACCAGAGGATTATTTAATTCTCTGTTTACTGCAACGGGAATCAATCAGACCTCAGGCTGTCCTTCGATAGGAATTATGTGTGAGGAATGCACTTTCCTGGGTGACTTTTTCTGCAGTCATTCCTGGCTTAGACATCACATGTCCTCCTCTGGCAAACCACTGGCAAATGCAGGTGCATGTGTGGCACAGGGGATGGACCCTAGGATATAAAATACAGTCCAGAGAATACAGAGGAAACTCTGTTTTCCTCATAAAATTCTTTCTTTCTTTCTTTCCCCTTTCAGGAGAGGATCTGATCCTACTAATTTTAAATCAAAACTCCAATTCTAATGAAGTACAGTGGTACCAGACCTTTTAAAGCAGAGACACAATATACTTAAAGCACCAGGCAGGTAATGATAACAAGAGAAGGAATGTCAAAATCAAAAACCACAAATATTTTAGGCACAGCAGTTTGTTTCTGCTTTAAAGTAAATGAGGTGATGTGCTCCCAGCTGAAGGACTCTCTGCGATAGCCCTGTTTTGCAGAGAGGAAAATACAAGATTTTTACCTGAATCCACATGGAAATAATTTAGTCCCTGGTTAGCCAAAGTGCCTCTTTGGCACTAAAGGTGCCTACCACAAAAAGGAGTGTGAAATACCCCTCTCAGTGTTCCTGACACAGGCTGCAGGGAAGAGGGAAGATTTCTTTTGAAGCAACCAGCTCGAAAAAGACAATCTTACAACATTTTTTAGTTTACAATACAAACACAGATACATACAAACACAAGCATTGTGCTGCACAAATGTGCTTCCCCCCAGATCTCAGTGCACAGCATGACATGATTATAGCAGTGCTGCAGGTGTCTTTCCATACCATAGAGCAGATATTGTGTATACAGCAAGGAATCGGGAGAAAGAAACTTCTGGCTTAGAGAGGGGATCGATGCAAGGAGTGGTGCCTCTCCCAGGCTGTGCTTTGCAAAGGGAATACCAGAGGCTATCCTCTTCACCAGCAAACAAGGCCATGACCGCTGGTTAACCATGAGTGTTGGCCTTCATTTCCATACCCAAGAAACACCTCTCCTTCCACAAACTGCACAGACCCTCTCTTGCCCCAGGCATCTCTTTTCTCCAATACATGGCCAGACATCCTCTTCTAGGTATCTCCAGAGCAATCAGGGATGTGACTGCCCTCAGACAGATATGACTGTTCAGCAGTGGAGCTACAGCACCGTTGGTGAAGGGTGAATGAATCTCAGCCTACTTCAGTGCAAAGGCAGCCAGGCAAGCTGAAGTCATCTCCTGTGGATGGGTGGGAAGAGATCCCTGGTGCATGGCAGCGTATCTGACTCCTCCAGCAACTTGCAACACGATCGTGTGGTTAGAGCTGTAATAACCCATTCCTTTTTTTGCTAGATTTGTCATCAGAAAGACAGGAACATAGGAAATGCCAGATGACATCAGAACGGTGTTGTGGCTCCTAACACACAATGGCTACAAACCAAGTACTAGCACCTTGCGATAACAGATGTGCATTGATCCAGCTGCTCACAGCTGTCAGCAAGGTTTCTGATCTTCAGAGAAGGGCTTTAGCCCTCTATCCCTGAGTTTAATTGCTCACCCAAAATATCTGTAAATGCCACTCAGCGTAATGTTGTCCACTTTCATCAGTCTGATGCTTTTTAGCCTTCCTATGTTCTTGGCCTCTATGACATCTGGAGGCAAGGAGTTCCACCACTACTTACACAACATCATTGCACTGTAAAGTTCATGTCCTTCTAGGTTTAAAACTCCAGGAGACTTGCATGAACCAAAAGAAAGTTAAATAAAGCAGGACCTCTACACAACAAAGGAAATAAAATATTATATAATAACAAGGTTAGTTTAAATTGGTATCTGCCCCCAGTGCTAGGTAATAAACCAACCTGTATAAATCCATATTTTTCTCAAATAGTTACATCTTACTATATAAAAATAACACTGTGAAAGCAAGCCAATTTGTGCAAGGGGAAAAAAAAACCAAACAAAAAAACCCCCACCAAAAATAACCAAGAAAATAAAACCTTTGGAAATGCGTGAAGCGTTGCTTTTGTGCTGCATGTTAGCAGTGAAATGTATTCATTCCCTAATACTGGTTATCTGCTCTCTGGGTCCTACAGTAAGAAATCCTGTAGACGGCTTACAATGCTTGCCTCTTACATCTTGAACCTCCTGTTGATGAAGAAGAAAGTGAAACACTATTAAGGTTTATTTCAGTTGCAAAAGCTTTGATATCAGGCCTAGTCAAACAGCAAATCTGTGTCTGGACTAACCCAAAGGCAGCCCCTCCAACCAATAACTGCTGAACATTTTGGGAGAAGTTCTCCACAAGGAGCTACTGGGACCCAGCACGGCAAACCCAGCAATGGGTGTTATTTTGGGCAGGCTGTGCTCATCACAGTTAGTAAGGTGTTCAGAACTAATATAGGAGGAAGGCTGGCTAGAAAGCTTATTCTGGACTTGAAAGCCAGAGCAGAGAATTATCGGTGGGCAAAGAAACTCGGCAAAAATACAGCAGGAAAAGGAGAGATTAATCATTTGTGAGCAGCCCCAGTAGCGGAGCAAGGCAGTGGGAATGCCTCCTCTACCTGCCCCTACCCCACAGGTCTGATGGAGATCATGGAGTGCAGCTCCAGAGTGCCAGGTCTCTGTGAGGATGGGGGAATGTAGAGGGCAGCCCATGCTCTGCTCTTATTTGGCTTCCACCATGGGGTGGCTGGAGAGCAGAGGCAGCCAGTGTGCTGCCAGCCAGGAGCCACCCCCGAGCCTCCCTGCCCTGGGACCCCACCTGCTGTGAGCAGCTGGGGAGCACATGGGAGTAGTGGTGACCAGCTGCCCAGTGAAGGTGAGGTGACACGCAGGGCAGGCAGGCACTGCACAGTAAACCTGTGAGGCCTGAAGGGCTGAGGTAGGAGCTCAGGTGGGGTGCAGACAAATGGAGTCTCCCATGCTCAGTGTGAGCATGGTACCCAGGAGAGTGTGGGTTAGGCATCACAGCAAAGTGCAAGTGTCTTGTGTGTCTGGTTCACTCAGAACAAGGAGCCAGTTTGTGCTGGTGGCCTCCAGGTTTTGTCTGAAGTGACCCCTACTCCTGCTCCGGGCTGATCGGCCTTTTGCAGCCTAGATGAGGTCACTAAGGCTGAGTTACAAGCATCAGAGGGTAAACAGGTATTCAAAAACTGATGTCTCAGCATGTCATGTCAAACACCCCTTCCAGTGCCTGCTGGACAACTAAGGCTCTGTGACCACAGCCAGAGACTGTGACTCCCAGTAAAGGTAGTCTCAGAAAACTCATCTAGGCACAAAGAGGATGACTAAACCATAAGGAAAGTTTTTCCTCTGAAGATGTCTTTTCCAATATCCCACAGCAGTAACCCTATTTCTTTTGGTGCAGAAAGGCGGGACAAACTACCCTGGTGTGGAAAAAAAACGGGGACATGCTGAGCATTGGCATATGTAATACCGTTCCCTGGGACTTGCCTAGCATCTCCCATAGGAAAGGCATCAACCAGTCACCCATGCACCACATCATGTTGTCACCACGCGGTGCTGCATTTCTCATTAAAAAACACCAGTGGCAAATTCACAGCTGTTATAGTTTAATTCTATCAGTTTGATATTGGAGCTAAAATAAATAGGGCTCCCAGACCTTTACCCTGTTTTTGACTTTGTCTTTGCTTCAGGGTCATTTTGACCTCTTTGTCCATTTTCCCACATCTGTTGTAGCTAAACTTCCCCCATTTTAAGAGTTTTATCTCTGTAATACTCCTTTGAAGTAAGGGTAGAGATGTTATCTTTAACAAATATGGGTGGAAATGGAGGTCTGGATAGGCTAATATATTTGCCCAAGGTCCCATATGGTGGTCAGTGGAAGAGCAGGGACTTGAACCTCAGGTGTCCCAGCTCAGAAACTAATGCCTCCTACCATTCTTTCTCCCTGGAGACTTTAGTGGTGTTGCACGGGAAGGGCAGAGTGGGCCCCGTTTCTTCTGTTGCTTTTTTTTATGAGTGCGATGACGTGGTCTAAATTAAAAGAAAAATACAAAAAAGACTGCCATAAATTATCCATATACAAAGGCCTTATTCACATATATCCTATGGTCCCTTCATATCTTGCTGGCAGGGTGCAAATGTAGCATCCCCTTTCATATAACCTCTGCCTGAGAGGAATTCTAGACAAGTAAAAGTGTCCTGGTGGAAGAATATTTGCAAACTCTGAGGCCAGAACAACCCTTTTATCTAAAACACCAAAGCCTCCCCAAATGCCTTCCAGAACTTCTCAGCCAGGAGGCTCACCATCCAAATAGTTCCCCCTCAGGTACAGTGGAAGGAGAAGTGGGCTGGATTTCTGGCTTGCCACCCATCATTCCTGCTGATATCAGCAAGAACCAGTGGCTACTCTGAGGGGATTTGTGGGCATTTGGTGCCTTAAAACAAGGCTGTAAAGATAATCACCCACATTGTCCCCCTTTGTGTGGGGCCTTGACCCAGCACATGCTTGGTGTAGTACTGGGAGGTTGTTGTTCTGGCATCTTGTACTTCAACCATTATTTACCAATTAGGTCAGAAATTAGGAAGAGCTGCCACACCAGGGTTTGGAAGGCAGCAGCAGGGCTTGACTACCAACACAGCCAGCCCCTACACATTCAGAGTTTCTTTTCCTTTCTCCCAGCTGGCTTAATGGAAAGATTTTTCCCATGTGACTTTGTTATCTTCTCCAGATCCATCAGATCTCTCCTGTGTGTCTGCAGTAGCCACTGAGCTTAATGGACTCCGGCATCTTGAAGCGAGGGAAGTTCTGAAGTGGGACTATATTAACATGACAGCAGACAAGATGGGCTCTGTTAACTCTGTAAGGACCTGATTTTGCATATCCTTGTACAAAGGAAGGAGGGAAAGGGAGTCAATGTATCGTAAATGATGACTGGGATTGTGTGGAAGTGATAAAGGATTTGTTAGCTATTTCAAGAAAGGACTGATTTGCCCCATGTCTATAAAATGGATGAATGTTGAATGATGGTGGCCACAGCAGCTGCAAAATGATTTTTAAAGCCAGTTAAGGAATTTGGATTCCTGACAGCCTGAATGTGTTTTACTGATGTCTCATGTGTCTATTACATGGAGATGTGATGAATATAAAGCAATAAAAAATGCTAAGCAGAATTAGTGAGCAAAATAATTCCCTAGTAAAAACCATTTCTGATTTCATAATTAAACATATTGGACTACTATTCTAGGAACTCTTCCTTGCCCTTAGCTGCAGATTATAACACTGAAGATATTCTCTTATTGCAGTACTGGTATAGATTAAGATGTCTTCACAGTTTGGATTCTACTTAAGCAATTACAAGAGCCCTTTCTACAAAACGTATTGCTTTTATTCCAGAAAAATAAATTCCCATGTACAATTGGGTTTTCATAACATGAAACAATTAGCCATTTTATTGCTAGTGCATATAGGGTAATGTCACATTTCATACAATTTCGGTACAAGTGAAAAAATATAATATATGGCTGATTGAAACTGATAGCTACATTAACATTTATAGATCTATATAGATTCATTTTACAAGCTGTTAGTAGTTTAGAGGGATATCGGTGGTTTAAACTACCAACATTCATATGGCTCCAATTCAAATATATGAATTGTTTGATGCGCTATAAAAATATTCCAAAGTACATTTCATTGAAGAAATCAAAGCTGTGCACTAAAATATATCAAAAACATGCCTCGTGAAAATGCTACAGACAGAGACCTGACTGTGAAGCATGAAAATGCCACTGGTGCTAGCATTACTAGTTGGAAAATTAACACAATGCCATGATTACAGGATTAGGTGATGAAGATATATGCTTTCTGTCATCTTATTTCACAGAGCTGGGACCAAATCCTCTCTTGTTCCTCAATGTAAACCAGGATGAATCCACCAAATTGGCAGAATTGCTTCTGTGTTAGCAGTTGGTAAACAAAACCCAGAATCTGGCTAGAGATTAGGCAGACTCACTGGTTTCAGTAGAGCTGGTCTCAGATCTTCACTAGAGGAAGTGAGAGCAGAACGTGTTCCACCTGAGTTGCTCCCCTAAGTCAGACAGGCACATAATCATGTTTGCCCAACCTTAAAGATTTCTAAAATGCCTCCTAAGTTACAGGTTGGGGATGATAGCAAACAGAAACTTAAGCAGGAGCTTGAGGATTTTTCCAATCTGTAAAATAAAGTAGCTCAGGTCCCTAGGATAGTCAGCATGGGCCACACCCTGCTCTTAGGTTCAGTAGTGCCTAAACCCAAAGCCATTCTGGCAGCATTAACCTGGATTACCTCTGCAGAGAATTTGTCCGAAGGACAAAAGGGCTGAGTGCTGGCAGCAAAGAAGGCACTGAGCATCAGATGAGATGGGAAGAGCTGTCAGGGCTGGAATCACACTGACTTTGGAAGCTGGCTTCCTTCCTTCTTCCTCCTGACTCTCGGCCCCAGTGCAGTCCCCAAAAGGGACACATGGAGGAATCCTTCTACTTCTGGTGGCATTTTTCCCCTTGCTTATTGTAAAAACACAGGGGAGCAAAGAAATTTTTTTGTTTTTAACTCTACCCCTTGTTTGGCAGATGCTTTTACAAAGCAAACAGTGGAGAGCGTTCAGGTACCTGTGCCTCCCATCTGCCCTGGGGCCATACCTTCCCCAATAATACATTGGTTTTGCAAATGATTGGATTCCAGCCCTGCCTTCACCCTACAGATGCGGGGGGACAAGGTTCAGCAGGGTTACAGCGCAGTTACTGTGGGGTGGGAATGTGATGGCAAGGGTGGCAGGGATACTGAGTGCACAGGTAGGCTTGCCGGCCAAAATGCTGCTGCTGGATCAACCGCAGCCCAGGGCTCTGGGCAAGCAAGGGAATGCTTTGTACATCATTTGGTATGTACCATCTTCCAGTGCTGGAAGGCTGGAGCCCTCCCCTGCAGTTCAGCACAAAAATGTGCTCTGTACTGCTCTTTTCAGCATAAAACTGAACAGAGATGGGCTGAGTCCACCTCAAAGTAGACATGGGGAATAAAAATAGATTTAAAAAATCCGAATTTGCCAAGCTGGGCTGGTTTTTCCCTGGTCTTGTGGGGAGGGCTTATTCATGGTAGCACATTGTGCCTTGGCCGACATTAACAGTGCTCCACACTGGGCAGAAGAGAAACAATTTTTAGCACCAAGAATCAATAGGCCTCAGCTGCCTGTGCAAGCAGACACCCAGTGTAACATGGAGAAGGGGCTCCAAAGACACCGCAACAATATAGATTCTGAAGTAATTGTAGTTTGGTTTGGGGAAGAGGGGGCACAAAGGAAGCATTTTCCTTGGGAGAACAGCTTTCTTTAAAAGAGGATGAGTTCGGGACTCCAGAACATACTCATTAGCATAAATTTTGCCTCAAACCCAGGTAAAATTCTTAGTTTAACATCTAGGATATATTAGAAACTGTTGTTTTAACACGAATTAGGTCAACTCCAAATCCTTCTTTGAAACAGTATCTGATTCCACAAGTACTTTGTCCACATGGTGAAAGCCAGCCCTTAATGTTCTACCCTTTAATAACTCAGGATGTTAACTGTTAAGTCCTTTTGTCTCTTGCCTTACTTGTTTAAAGCTTTCTCCAGATATTCCTGGATCCACTTTAACTTGGGATCAATGCACACTTGCTTGCTGTTGCTCTTGAGCCTTGCACTGCCAAAGGAGAAAAGTCAGAGTGAGTCTGGGGTGCAACGCTGCTCATGCCACACCCACCCCTCACCCCTGTGCCTTATTTTCCTCGGGTGCCAGTGCTGCTCTCGGTTAACCCATAAAGAGGATGGGTTATTTCTCCCATCCTTGAGCCACCTTTTAGAAATATCCCTGGTTTGGAAACCATCTGTCTCCTTTGACAGACTCTAGTGGTCTGTACTGGGAATCATGTGAGAGTGGAACAGACACAGAATTTGGATCTAAGACTTCCAATTCACACCTGGACTGTTAAGGAGTTCAGTGCCAACAACACAAAAATTTCATTTGGAAATAGTGACGTGGTAAATATAGGTAATTTTTGCAAGGAATTGATTAGGAACAGCTTTTAGATTCAACCCGAAACTGAAGTTTCACATGTCTTGAGGACGAACACCTCTCAGATGTTCTGAAAGAAAGGCTGTAGTCACTTGTTAGCTTTCTGTTTTATACAAGACTGAATTAACAGGTTGCAGGGAGGAAAACAACTGAAAGTGCCATAGTGCCAGAGGCAAGTTTCCCCTCATGTATTCACTCAGCATTGGAAACAAAGGCAGAAACCTCCTGAGGGGTTTCTCCTGGATGTCTAAGCTGCACTTTTCACACCAAACTGTTTAGCTAATTTGAATTCCCCGTGAATTTGACATTTGGGCTATCTGCATCTTTCATTCAGAAGCAAGACAAATAGCTTTTCATCAGCAGGTCTCACCCTCCAGGGATCTCAGGACCTCTTGAGAGCTGTTATCTCCCACATTCCCTGCAACACCCTGCCACTGCCCCAGCTGCTCCAAAATTTCGCTCTAAACAGCCTGCCTGCCTTGGGAAAGTGCAAAGAACAGCAATTTCACGGAAGTACCCATACAAATAAGTTCAGTACTTGTTTAAACATTTGCTGGACGGAAGCCATAAAGTTCCTCACTTTATAAAGTGAAATCTGCAGAATATAAAACGATGGCGTAAGAAATAACAGGTCAAAAAGGCTCCTCGGTCTGAAGTTATGCAACAACACAGTTGTAACATAAACACATCAAGGATCTGTCTTGCAACCCCTGCGCCAGTAAAGACATGAATGGGCCTAATTCATATTTCCCTTACAGCTGTGCCAAGCTGGAGCATTTCCAGCTAAGTGATACCAACAGAGTGAAAGAATGGGTTTGCTGATGTTAGCAGTGCCTGGGAATTCTTGAGCTGACCTCACAGTGTACAGAAGCAAAAGCACACGTAACCAGTCTCCAGCCACATTCAATACAATTCCTATCACCTAATATTACCTCTTACCTAATACTGAGACACTGATTTGTTCAGACATTTATTTCTGAGCCTGTCAGCCCCTGATTCTCATGCAGTCGTGGAAGAGACATAGGCAATTGCATGGAGTGTTGAACCTGGACTGGTTTAGGTGTCTACTTGCTAAAAATGCTCATTTCCCTGTACTGAAAAGCAAGGAATTTCATATGGGCTTTGTAGAAGTAGATATTGACAGAGGAGTTCACTGGATTTGGAGAGATGATGTCCAGTAAAATGAAAAACAAAAGCCTGTTCTTAGGCTTTTTTTCAGGTACTACTCCCCTTAACCAAAAAGGAAAATGTACATGCACAAAAAAACCTCAAGCAACAAAACCCACAAAACATCTTATAGCAATTATATGTTTCACTTAGATTCTCTATTCCTGAAAATGGCAGCTTTTCTTTTATTTACACCTTCACTGTTTAATGCTTAAAATAATTCAAGATGAGAAATTCATGTGTTAGTTTTGATTGATTTCATCTTCTGTTCCAATAAAGACCTGGTCTGAACTCGTGCTGTTTCAAGTGTATTTGGAGGGAGGTTTTAAAGTACTGTACTTTTCAAAGTAACAAAAAGAGGGCGAACTATGGGTTCATCTGTTCTGTGTACCACAGACAAACACATTTGGGTCAGGAATGGGCAAGAACATGAGTTGTTTCTGTTCCTGCATTTCATACTCTTATTTATCTCTAATTACTATAATCCTATGTTAATTAATGTTAATTAAGAGATAAATATATACTCTATCCTATCTTAAATGCTGTCATTTTCTTGAAACTACTCCAGAAAATTCCATATCCTCTAGAAATCCTTAGCACTGGGACCCTTATGACATCCACTGACAGTCCCAGAGCACAGATCCATGCACTACTGCATTTTGGATGCTTGCTGCCAAAATTGTTTATAGGTAGAGACTGGATTTAGTCACAGCTGGTTTTGCCATTTTTCTGAAAGGAAATTATTTCTCAGCTGAGGCTTACATTTTTCTCACTGTCCTCCACCAAATCCAAAGGAAGAAGCACATGATAAAATGTGTATGATCTACACAGAGTGGTCTAAATCAGAAAAAAAGGATGAATAAAAACTGGTTCATGAATGGATACACACTCACGTAGATTCCTGAGCAATCCCATGAAACCACGTCAGTTTTCTGAGTGCAAAAATGTTTTAGATGACAAAAATTGATTTTTACAGCATTTGAGTTGCAAGAGGAAGGGCTCAATATATGAGTCAAAGACAGAACTAGTAATGGAGTCACTGCACAGAAACCAAATCTAGTCCCTGATACCCTCTTAAGGAGGCTAAGAGAAGATGAGAGTAGTAAGGCTCCCTTGCAATGAAAAGATTAATGCTATTTTCTTTTTCTTCAGAAGGTTTTGAATTTTGGGAGAGGAGGGAAGGGGTCACCCATGAAGAAGTGAACAAAAAAGGCCTTCCTAAAACATACGTACGCAAATATACAAAGACAAACAAACAAAATCCCAATGTTTCCTGAAAATCAGGATTGTCTTTCCAGCAAAAATAAAGAAGTTATTTTCCATTGGGAACCCATCTTTCTGTTCTTCTGTTTACTGAGTCAGTCCCTGCCTGGTAAGCGTCCCTAGATTAGGCCATCAGGTGTTTAGGGTCTGTACCTCCTGTGGAGGATACCTGAAATACAGGATTTCCTTTTGCTTGTTTAGCTCTGTTCTGTGGAGAAGTGACCCATTAGAAGACTCAAACCACTGTAAAGTTTTATCCCAAGGTGTGAAGTTCCACATCCAGGGCAATGGACAACCTGTCTGACATTCCTGCTCACATATCCATGGGGGAACAGGACATGGGATCACACAGCAACAGGGAGATCACAGAGAACACAGCTGGGGAACAACCAGATGGGCTCCTTTATGTGGGGTGAAGCAGGGTCCAGCTGTATATGACAAATGGGGTGAAGAGATGAATTGGGGGTCACGGCATGAGACAGACTGAAATTCAACCACCTGAGCAGGCACCAGCTCTGTGACCCTTCTTTTTGACGCCCGAGATTTGCACCCAGCTGAAAAGAGCGAGAAACTTACACAATCTGAAGTGAGCAGTTGGGTGTGGAGAGGATTTTGAGGTGTTTAATATTGGCTCTTGCCACGTTGCTCTCGTAGAATCGACAGGGACATCGGTAAGTCAGGCTGACGGGTTTTTCTGCGGGACAAAGAGAGGGAAAGGACACTGTTACCTCTTGCTCCCGGTCAGCAGCACAGGTACACCGACCAGGGCTCACAGAAAGAAACTCCCTCCAAATATGCGGGTGAAAAAAAGCGGCAGAAAAGCTGTAGCTCTGGGAGAGCATTTGCCCACAGCTCAGAGCACAATCCCTTCAGCTCAGTGCCCAGCCTTTCAATCAGGGTGCGTGGGATTTTGGAAGACAAAAGAAGAGGGAGAGAAAATGGAGATAAGTAAAATCGAAGAGATTAGAATAAGGAGCCGCTCCATTGTGCAGGGATGCTCCTGGTAATTAGACAAGATAAAGGCCAAAAGAGGGGGCACTTGTCCTCGGTGTTGTTCTACTCAAACGATTTTGACCCGAGGCCAAATTAGAAGGTAGCCAGAAGAAAGCGATGAATTCCAGGGAGTTCAGATCAAAACGGCTCGGCTCAGGTGCAGGCTTTTCACAGGGGACTTAGTGGCTACAGAAAAGCTCTGGTTTTGCAGGCGTTCCCAGGGCCCAGCTGACCTTTCCCCACCGCAGCCAGGCCTGACTCCCAGCAGAGGTTCCCGCACAAGGAGGCGCGGCTCAGAGATGCGAGATCCCAGCGGTTTCACATAAGACACTTGGAGTCTTTTGAATTTCTAGCCTGCAGCTAAGTAAGGCGATCGAGGAGGCAGTTATCAGCCAGGGCGTCCTCAATACACTATTCGGGGGCCACCAGACTGGATGAGAGTTCTGTCACTGGCATCACCAGGGACAGAATTAAGTTTAACCCCTAGGCTAAAAATCTGCCATGTATATGCATGCAGGACTGAGAAAAGCAGCCTGGCGCCCACCACAGCCTCTGCTACCCGATTTCTCTATGGGACAACTTAATTACTAGCAATCAAGTGCCCTTAAGTAAGGTCTTCACTCGGACTGTAAGTTTGAAAGTTCCATGCACAGTAAAATACAAACACAGAAGCCTTGCCTGGAAGTCAAGCCTGGAAGAGATGCCTAAAATATTTAAGAATTTCCCAGTGGAGCAGATTTCAGCCTCTGGGAGGAATTGAATTCATACACCTAACCCCTAAAATCTGGCTCATGCTGTAGATGGTCAGATCTATATCTGACAGGGCTTGAGATCCCACATGGCAATCTGCCATCCTGTTTGCTTAGCCACACAGGAATACCTGCGGCGTCCAAAACCTGTTCCCTTTGAAGGCAAATGGGGAGCTAAAGAGCAGGGAAGGGCTTGGAATTCCTAAACAGCTGTCTAGGAAGGTGAGAAAAGAGACAGGTTTCGAGCAGCTGATCTACATATATTGCACAATTGTCGATGCCTGTCTCTAGCACATATAACCACAGACAGCAGGGTGAAATTGTCCTGTCCTGAGGAGGGAAGCCCCCTTTTTTTCGGTGTCTCTACCAAAAGATGAGCCAGAATCAGACCCCCCGGAAAGGAATTAATCAGTGAGAGTAGAGCTTCTCCTGATTCACACCAAAATCTGGACTATAAATTAACAAAATTGAAGGACTTTTCTATCAGTTTTATAGCAGTCCAAACAGTGATTCCACCTATGAGTTAATAATCTGCAGGGGAAAGAGGGCTACGGGGTGACCCTCGAGAACACGGATTAGCCTGGCTAGTGCTAATGTGGAAAGGAGCGAGAGAGGCACTAGGATTTCCCACTGCAAATCTGTGCCTGATAGCTACACATCTGTGAGTTTGTGATTTGAAAGGGAGGCTGAAACTGAATGCAGTCATACAACACCACTCAGCACAGCTGCAGTGATAGTGTCTCTGAAAGCTCGTCCCAACCAAGTTTAAGCCAGCTTTAACTTAAACAACATGCAAGAGGTGAACTGTTCATATCCATGATTTGATAATGCAATCCTGTTCTTTCTCAGACTCAAGGTGGGATTTTCAATCCCATATCACTTGAAATCAGGAGCAGAGAAAGTTTAACCATGACTAAACATATCTGTAAGTCCCAAAGTTGTTTTGTGCCTAAGAAAAGGCATCTAGCACAGCAAGGAAGAGAGGAAGCCCCAGGATTCAGTGTTCTGTCACACGGACGTGAGGTAGAATGACAAATCCCCTCCTAGCACAAGAATCCCTCTGGTGTTTCTGTGTGCCTTTCTTGGTGATCAGGAACAGGCACTGAGCACCAGGGAGCAGCAGCACAGGCACCGACTGGGTCAGCTCTCTGTATCACCAACAGGGAATCAGCAACTCCTGCCGCTGCCCCTTGTCTCACCGCGCTTTCAACACGGCTGAAAACCAGGGAAAACTAGTGCACGTGACATCTTCCAACACATGAACCCCTATCTTCCAAAAGTAGGAGAGGGAAGGGGCTGTTTGGAGGCCATAATTTAGGAAGAGAACATTTCTGTTCTTACTCTGAGGCTGGCAAACACATTCCTTATTTCCTTTCAAAATTTTAAACATATTGTTGCATGTACATTAGAGCTGATTTAGCTGAATAATTAATCTACCAATTTGTACTGCGAGTTCTCAGATGTCTAAAAAACGCTGAGCACAAGCTGAAGCCATTCTCTCAGTATGGCAAATTAGTATACTCTGTTAACTGCCTTATCATGTGAAAACATATAACATGATGGCACATGAAGCTTTTGAGACCTTTATCTCTCTGGCACATTTGGTTAAAATGGATGAATAGAGTCAAAAGTTACAGAAGAGCCAGACGCTAATTTGACATCTCAATGTCATTCCTTCAACCTAATTTTACTTAGACAAAAAGAGAACATCTCTTTTGGCCTCGACTAGAAGAGTTTGAAGGGCTTTGGGGGTTTTGTGTTTTGGGGTGTTTTTAACAATAAATAGTTTTATTGTTTTGTAACTCAAGCTCAGTTTTGTTGGCTCTGTGCACCCAGTTTTGCTTACAAATTCTCTCTAGAGACAAAGCACACACAGGATAGTCTCACAGAGTGGCCACTTGTCAGTGTCGGACAATTCCTATTTCATCCCGCAGGGATCTGCTTCTCTTCACCCGCACTCAAACTGGACAGTAAGGGAAGAAGTGAGTTGCCAGTTCTGCTGCAAAGTTATCAGCAGTAACTTACTGGGTGGACTAGGAAGCTCTGGATGTTTGAACAGAGAGGGAAGCTATATCCAGGCAAGCAGGCTGGACATGGACAGACAAAACATTTGATGGAAGCATCATTTTAATTCTGTTCAGCCTAGAGTGCATTTGTCATTATCAGGAGATGGTTGATAACTTTTTAAAGTGTAGAACAGCTCCATTTCCCTGAAAAGTGAGGCTGGGATAGGCAGACACAGCTTTACCAGGTGACTAAGAAGAATTCAGGGCTCACCTGCCCCCTAGTACAAGGTAGCCCTGCAAGCCCTCATCTGGGCTGAGAGCACTCCATGACATGCGAAGTGGGAAAAAAACTCCACTCTTAAGACGGCGAGACGGTGGGGTCACTTTCCTTATACTACTTTCTCTGCAGCCCCTGTGAGCCGTTTCCTTCCTCAGGTAGCCAGGTCCCCACACGCTTATCCCGACATAAGACAGCCGCTGACAGCAAAGGAGAGCAGCCGCTCTGGGGGCGAACAGAGCTGCAGCCGGGCAGCCCTGCCGGCCTCCCAGCCTTGAGCACAGTGCTGCCAGAGGGAGGTAAGGGGGAGGAGAGACCCTGAGCCCCGGACCCTTCCTCCCGCGCCTCCAGACCCGCACTCGCACGCAGAGACGAGGGAAGCCTGCTCAGGTACCCAGGCACCGGCGGCCCCAGCGGCTCGGGAGCTGGTGACGGTGGCGGCCAGGGGCCGGAGCTGACACTGCCACCCGTGGTCCCCCGTGCCTTCGCTACCTGCCGCTTTCGCTTCTCACCCGCAGCCCCGGGGTGGTGGATACGGCGAACGCAGCGGGGGCCGGAGCCACCTGCCCGGGACGTTGGAGTCTCTCCAGGGCAGTGCCAGCTCCGTATTCCAGCGGGACAGGGCTGTTGTGCGGAAAGGCATCGGGGAAATTTTCGGAGAAAATGAACTCTCTCAGGCTAAACAAGGGCGGCACCGGAGGGCATCCTCTGCCTCCCTGGTGGGGAATACCCAAGTTTCGTTCGCCAGAATGGGAAAATAAGACGGAAGCGGAGGTTTGAAAAGGAGCTCCTTACCCAGCCAGAGCAGTTTCGACGAGGGGACAGGAGGTGGCAAGTCTCTGCCAGGTGGGAAGCCAGCCCCAAGAGGAGCATCTGGAGGATGCCCAGAGGTTGGGGACCGAACCCTCGCCCCGCCAGGCGTGGGGAGTGCGGCTGCCCCGAGCGGTGCGAGCTCCCCGAAGCCCCGGGCTCTCCCGGGAGATGCGGGGCAAGAAGCGCGGGTTGCCGCGGTCTCCGGGGCTGTCCGAACGCGGAGGCTTCCACAGAGTGCAGCTGGCAAAGCAAGCCTGGCAGCTGTCGCTGCGAGCGGGCTCCCGGGGTGACAAGCGGGACCGCGAGGACAGGAGCAGGGCGGGCGGGCTGTGAGACGGCGCTGCAGTGACTGCAGTGACTGCAGCCAGCCCGCGATCCCCCAGACCTCTCGTCACAGCAGCTCCCACTGCGCCCCCGAAACCTCCCCGTGCACCCGCGCCGGGGTTGCGGTAAATTCCTGCCGAGTGACCGCTTTGGCTCAGCTCTGCCCTGATTGAGGAAAGATAGATCACGACAGAGGACAGAAGAGGAACCGAACAACCGCCTGTTTCTAATTTCTGGTAACTTTTAGGGTTGGGGGTTTTTTGTTAGAGGGAAAGTCGATATGCACATTTTGCAGCCAAACCACCTCCCTGCAGACCGAGCGCTGTTGAAAGTCTTCCCCCAGACGACTTCAATCTGGGGCGAGTTTGGCAGCGAGGACCGCTTTGGCCAGCTTTTTGAAAAAAGCCAGGGAGGGATGGAGGAGAGGGAGGAATAGGAGCCTGCCGGCTTCCAGCTCAGCACAGCCATCTCTCGGGCTCGCCAAACGCATCTGAGCCGCGGCCGGAGCCCGAGCCGGGAGAGCGGTGTAGCTGCGAGGCGAGGGGAGAAGAGCGGGGATTTCCACGGGACCATCGCTCCCGGCCGGGCTCCCGGCAGGAGCGGTGCGACCGGCGCGGCCCCGCAGCTCACTTACCCTCCGAGAGGGAGATGACGGCCAGGGCGAAGGCGAACAGCGCCAGGGCGCGGAGGTCCATGCTGGGGCAGCTGGAGGACGCGGGCAGGCGCTGAGCTGCTCTGCTCTGCTCTGCTCTGCTCGTCCTGGCGGCCGCGGCGCTCTGCTGGCGGCCCCTCCGCCCCTCCCGCTATAGAGGGGCCGGGGGCGGGGGGAGGAGAGCCAGGGGGAGTAGCTAGACTGTGATTTATTGCCCGTGGCATGTTATTACATCCTTCCTCTGCTAAAAATGGTTGGAAAGGAACCAAAAAAGCGAGGGCTCCTCGCTCCGCTCCGTCAGCCCGGCAGCCTCTCCCCAGGCACAGAGCCTGCCCCCCCAGCTCTGCGCTCCGAGCCCCCTGGGGGACCGGCGGCTCGGGGCTGAGGCGGGGACCGGCAACACCGTCACTCCATCCAGTCCCAGCTGGGGCAAGAAAGTTGTTTCCTCACCAAACTGTGCCAGTCCCGGGCCCTTCTGGGCACCCCGGCCCCACTCTTCCCGAACCAGAGCTGCTGGAACCGGGATAGCTGTGGGGGACGCATTCCTTAAATGTTTACACCGGGGAGAGAAGAAAATTTCCCCGTGGGATTCACTGGCGCACTGGGCATCGGGTACAGCGCCTCATACTAAGCATCTTCTCAGAAGTTTATGTGGGCGTTTGAGGGGAGTAAAGGCACAAAGAGGAGAGAGAGGCTTTCATTTTTTGCCTCTGTGTGTTTGGCCCTAGACACCATCTCTTCCCCGAATTAAATTAACCCAATAGTACATTTGCTGCCAACATTCCACTTCCTTTGTATTGCAGATGCCGCTGGGCTCCCTGGCACCTCGGTTGAAAGCCCTGGTAGTCCGGCAGAGCCCGGAGGCCCAGGGGTGTCACTTGCCCTCAGCTATTACAGTATTGTCAAGTGTAATTGACTTAAGCATGTCCTCCCTGTCTGCAGCCCAAGCCCATGGGGCCCTGTTTGTTGCCATTAAAAACTTTAAATAAACATCGAAGCTTTGGTTGAATTTGGACTCCTTGTCTGCATTTAAAACAGGTACCTTGGGTTGGGCCAGTACGGGGTCGAGTGGGTACAACTAATCCTGGTGTGGAGCTGTTTAAAGGACAGGTTCATGATGACACCAAAAGCACCAGCATGGTTGTTTTGTACCCTGTGTAACTGCTAATTCTCTCAGCCACAGCCCAAGAGGCTGAACACAGGAGTCCAAACATTGCATCTGTGCTTACCTGTGGCTGTTTCACTGAGAAAAGATGGTTTCTAAAGGCCAGGAGAAATGCTTGCAGTGATGCCTGGTGATGAACAGGATTTCAGCTGACACAGACACACATCCAACTCCCTAAATCTAGTTATCTGTATTTCTTAGTCCCATCTTACCAAAGAGCACAGAATTTGTTTAGGTTGATCTTGCTCCCAGATCCCCTCCTTTCTTTTAGGTGAGGCAGCACAGTAGTGCACGAACCCGATGCACTGAAAGGACCAATAACTGTAACCAGTGCTGCAAGCCTGCCTACTGCTGCCGTGATAGCCGTGACACTCTGCAGGGATGGGAGAAGCTTATCGTAATTGCAAACACTGCTAGGAGTGCTGCTGTCCCACCAGCGTTCCCACTGGCACACGAGGACATCCGCACTGCACTTAGCAGAGACACACTGTTACATCCACACCACACTTAAAATCACAATTACTTAGAGTAATAACACTTAAAGCAATAGCGTGTCTTTGCTGTTGCTATTGCCACAGAGAGAAACATCTCAAGGATCTAATCAAAGAGACTGGATAAAAGTGGAATGATATCGGAGCCAAATCTTTGTAGCCGTCTCCCCCTCGGCACCCCGAGATATGCAGGCATGTTGTAACTGGAGGTGAAAACTAGTTGGGTCCTATGTCTGGACACACCTTCGGAGCAGATCGAAGAGTCCCAGCATGCAGACGAAAGGGCTCCCTCTGCACCTCGGGATAGCTCAGCGCGCCAGCAACAAGGGAGGAGGATACCTCGGTACCCCTGCGCCTCGTCTGTCCTCCCCCTCCGCCACAGCCTCCTCTGCATGGGAGATCAAGTCTCCCGAGGAGAAGGGGACAGGAGGACCGGGACACCGCACCCGGCACCACCCCTCTGCATCCTCCCCATCTCCCCGCAGCCAGCCCGGGAGGGGGATCCCGGCGGGACAGGGAAGGAGGGGGGTCTCGGTGCTTGGTAAAGTCCCCGGGAGCCTGGCACGGGCGGAGAGGCCGCCCCGCCGTGCGGGACCCCGGCTCCGACGGCTGCCGGGCGAACCGCGGCTGTTTGGCGCTGTGTCCCTGCTCTCACGCGTGCCCAGCGCTGCGCGCACCCACGGGTGTGCTCCCCACCGCGCACAGAGCGGACACCCAGGCGGGCTGCGGGGCTATTCTGCCAGGGCGATTTCCCGGAGCAGCACAGGACGTGCCCGGCGGTATCCCCAAGCGGAGGGGAAGTGTTGGGTCGGAGAGCAGCCGAGCAGAGCGGGGCGCGGGGACAGCGAGGGACGGGAGCCCGCACCGCCCGCAGCCCTGCACCGGGGCTGCCTCCGCGGCTGCACCGCCTTCATCCTGCTCCTGGGTGCAGAAGAGATCTCCAGGCAACAACCGAGCTCATCTAAATGAACTCCGAGCGATTTTCATGAACGACGATTTTTGGGTTTTTTTCCCGTCAAGCACAAACTGCTGTCTACGGTACAACAACTGTGAGCTTAAGATTTAACCAGCAACAAAGTAACAAAACAAAACAAAACATGAAACCCCCTCTCAATGGGAGTCTCGCGGTTTACCCTCATCCCAAACTGGAACTAGGAACTCAGGGAGATCTGAACGAATTGAACACTTAAAAGGAAAGTCAAATGTCTTGCCAAGTGTTAAATTTCTTGAAAAGTTCGTTTCAACTTAATGTTAACTTCCACAGAATTGACCAGTGTTTATCTGAATGCTCAAAAAATCCAGCCTACACCCCTTGATCTGGGTGGCTGAATATCTCTCTCTCCCCCTTCTCCCCCCAACCAGCTGCAGCCAGAACTCCATAATAACCAGTAAATTCAATCTTTGATCTGAATGCTAACAAAGAAAGGATGAATTCAGAAACCTTAAATAGACCTACTGTTGATTTCAACACAGCTTGAGACAGCCTTTTTCAATAATACAATATTCCAAATTTTTAGTGTGTTTGTATCAAATTACATTTCCTCTTAAATGAGGAGATGGCAACATTTCTGTTACTTAGAACTTTAGACTGGCATAACCCAGCAATGAAATCATGATTATCTGAAGCTGTTTTAAATTCCCACAAATTACGTCTAAAACAAGCCACTTCTGGCCAGCACAAGTTATTATTAAGAAAATTTTGTATGAGTCAAGAATTAAATTGAATGTCCTCACGTTGGAAAATAGTACCCTTGTTTTTATCTTGTTCTCACTGATGTTATTTCACTGAGATCTTCCTTAAAGTTTCCTGGAGTTATTATCTGTAACTAAATGCATCGTTTTTTTGGATGGCCATGGTGTTCACACCAAATCTATGTTCAAGTAAAGTTAAAAATAACAGTGCATCTCAACAATTTCAAGTAAAATACATTACAATACATTACCTTGGGTTCTATAGTTAAGGGTAATTACATTTAGAAATCTATATTTATTAGGCTGTTGAACCTCACAATAAAGATACAAAATCGACCCTATCTCTCTGTCTGGGCATCTACTAGCCCACACAATAATGACTATAGCAGTTAGCAGTTTAGTATCATCCCTAGATGCAGCTCCTTTTTTTTTTTTTTTTTTAAGATTATATTTTTTTAAAGCATGCTTATTTCCTCATACTATGATACTTTGACAAGAAGGCAACGAAAGATGCTGAAATATTAAAATTGACATTAGCTACTGCATGGCATCCTTAATGTGCAGAGTTAAGAGTACTTTCAGATTTTAAGTGCTTCACTATTTTTATGTACTTATATTATTTCGTAACTTAACTCTGAAATTCTTTATTGTATTAAAAAAAAAAAACCAACCAACAAAACCAACAAAAACCCAACCCAACCAAACCAGGGCATCCATAAAAAATTCTTCCTTTAGTTACTGACTATGCCCTTCAGTTACTTCCATCTTACTGCCATTCTTGTTTTGCTTAAGAATTCTCTTTTTAAATAGTAGTCTTACTCTTGCAACATTTCTACAGATCTTTTCCCCCCCAAGACTATTAATCAGGTGAAAGCTTGAAGGCTTTGCCATCTTGCTGCACATTCAAGCAGCAGCTAGAAAAGGACAACTGTAGTGTGGCTTGAAGATCTTTCTCGACTCCTGTCTTTGACCTTCTTGTTTCAAGTTTTCAATTTTCCCTTGTTATTGCCATGGCAGGGTTTCAAGCTCACCTTTGTATGTGCAGCAGACAGGACTTTTAGTAATTAAGTATTTGCAGCAAACCAGAATAAACTAAGAGAAGTCACTTGTTGGATTTGTCTGCAGAAAGAAAAAAATTCCCCAAACAAGCAGATTTCAGACAGAATTGCAAGAGATCTGTTCTCATAGTAGTAAAATAGCCTCCAACATTCATGTACACAGAGATATCCATAATGTATGTTGGCCCTGAAAGATTCCTTGGAGGGCAGAGGGAGAGATCAAATAGAGGTCAAGTGAGTAACTGTTTATAGATGGTTAACTAGAATGACAGAGAACTGTGGTAGCTGCTTTTCTAACAGTGTTTAAAAGTTTAAGCTTGCTTCCCTGGGAGTTTTGCATGTGATTTCAGTGGATACGAAATTGGCCCTTAAGGGCAGACTCCATCTCTTCTTTTATCCCAGCAGAGCACATCCCAACTTGGTCTAACCTTTCATGAAGAAACTCAAAACGCGATAAATTTTGCTTGGGTTTAAGTTTTGTTATGAACATAGCTCTTGGCCTCGCTGTGAGGAGTTTCCTGAAGGCTTGGGGTAAAACAGAGCCAAGTTTGCTGTGTTCTGCCTCTCCCTCTGAGCACCAAGCTGACACCACGGAGGGGATTTTATTCCAAGAGTGTTTCAAACTGTGTGGCTTTGCTTGGGTTTCGCTTGGACTGTTCAGGTTCACTGAGCTTGCAGGCCACTGCGAGGAACCTGGAGCTCAGCAGAAAAGGTTCCCTATTCCCAGCAAGAGGAGGTACCTGGGAGGTCTGGCCAGGGCCGAGCTCAGCTCTGCCTTTATACTCTCTCCATGGGAAAGTGATGCACAGACAACGAGAGCATTAGAACTGAAATGGTTTAAGAGTCTGCAGGGAAAAGACCTAGCCCAGTATTCAGGTCAGAATGGTCAGGGGTCCTTACGACACCCATCTCATTTCTTTCAGGCTTTCTTTTGGCTAATCAAATATGAGTCACGTGTCTCGGGATTTTTTTTTTTTTTTTTTTTGGCCATTATTTGCTTTTAATTTAAGATAGGCATGAACAAAACACCATAACCCAAATATCTATAGACTTTGGGGATTTTCAGACTCTGAAATAAACTTTACAGGTGCATTCTCCCTCAACAAAGACCAGGGTTTTGTCTATATTAACAACTTGGGAGGTGCAGTAAGAACAGATCTATAGAGCAAAGCGGTCATTTCATTCCATTTTAAGGGGTTTTCTTTAGTCCAGCTGTAATTTTGTCCTAAGAACTGAATTGCTATTTAGCAAGAGGACTATTTGCCCTTCTGGAGTTCATTTAGAACTTCATTTTAGAGCTGTTCAGAGACAGCTCTGAGATGCAAGGTAAATAGAGATAGGGCTTCAAAAAGTCCTCACCGAAAGCAGATCCCGGGTCCCAATTAAACCCGAAATGTAGGTGCGAGCCCAGAGCCGGACAGCCGGGTCCGTACCCTGGGTACCGCTCTGACATCCCGGGCTGCGGCGGTACCCGGTTGCGTGTCCTGGGGGGCCCTCTAGTGCCTGGAGAGCGCGCTCCAGCTGCGATGAACACCAGGGAAAGCCTCTCCTCACACTTCGGCTCTACTCCGCTTTTGGTTTTTAAAATTCGTCTTCTTTTTCCTTTTCTTTTTCTTTATCTTTCCCCCTTTTTCTTTCTTCTTGTCCTTTCCCGTTTTCTTTTTTTCCCCCTCTTTTTTCCCCCTTTTCTTAACCTCCTCCTTCCTGCAAATATTCCGGAAAAATCCGAAAATTGGAATTTTTATAAATGCCTTTTTATAATTAAAAAAAATTCCTTTATTTTAGTGTTGCTTTGCAGAAGTCCCAGAGCCAATTAAAACCACGAACATAGTCATTTTAGGCAAGAGCAGCCACAGAGTTACATCACATAAAAGGCAAGAATAACCACAGAGTCACATCACATAAAAGCCCAGAGTAATAGGTAAGATAAAAAACGAGCAAGAGAAAAAAAGGATGTATGAGGGGAAGGCTTGTGTGCTGTGTGCCCAGAGCCAGGCATTAATGCCTGGGCAGCAGATTCAGGGAATATCTGCCTGCTGATGAGGCAGATAAATTAAATCTACTTTAGAGATTTGTTCTCTGGGCTATGGGCAGCTGTATTAATCTCGCATTGAAGCAAGATCCAGCAAATGGATTGTTTGTGGTGATGGGAACATTTCATTTGCTGGAACTGTTCTGACATTCCTTGTGTAAAGTTGCCAGATGGCAAAAAAGTTTAGTTTGCAATAAACAATCATTAACATCACTTAAGATACACGTCACTCACACGACAAGAACATGTGTCTTACAGGTCCAGGCCTAACTGGGGTGTGGAGATTGGGACACACCAAAGGCCATCATTTGCTCACTTGCTGGAGTGGTGCTTTACTCAGAGCTTTCCTGGATCTTACAGCCAATAGCTGACTGCATAACTGAGGTTTTTAAAGCCAGCTCCTAAACCTTTGCTCATTCAGAGGGAAACACTTGGCCAGAAATGAGTCCCTGAAGGACACACCCATGACCTGCCACTCCCCCAGCATGGTAGCAGAAATATCAGCTGGTCATTTCTCCTCCTTTGAGTAGCTCTGGTCTTGTGGCTGTAGCTACTCTCCCTCTCTTCTGCTTCAGCATTCTGGGCCTGAATACATGTTTCAGGAGATTATCACCATTCACACTGAAACACAGAGGGAGTAAGACCAGTTGGTATTCCTACAGTATCATTCAAACTAATGGATCCCCAGCTGTTTATAAAACTTCAACCATCCACAAAGAGCATCAGAGTCATTCAGTTACAAGACATGGAGAAGTACAGTAAAGCCATGTAGTCCTTTTTTCTCACAGTGCAGGGTTGTTCCTGATTGAAGATTTATTGCCATTGTGTTCAACTGGTGCTTAAAAGTTTTTAGAGATTCAGCTTCTATTTATTCCCCTAGGAGGTCTTTCTATAGTCCAATACGACTTACCATCAGAAATCTTTCTTTCCTAATGTCTCTACTTTTAAATCCTCCCTTCTGGAGCGTAAAAAATCTATTTATGCTTATTTACTACTTTACAATATTTCTCTCTGGAGATGGTTTCTATTTCCTTTTTGACCCACACAACCAAATGATAAATGCCCATGTTATTTCATTGTCTTATATCATGAGTCCTAAAAACATTGCTCTTGTTGTATCTCAGTTCACAAACAAGCACTGACATTTGCTGATGTGTAGGTGGTTTTATATTTTCAAGCATTCGTGGCTTTGTTAGCTCACCAAAAGCAGTTTGCGTGCTATTTTCAACCTGGCAAAGACCATATAGGTAAAGGATTCATACAGACTGAATTTCATGTCAACAAGTTCAGCCATGATTTTAACTGACCAGACCGGAACACAATCGTGCAAACAGCAAGCATTTGACAAAGCATCTGCGTAGGGGCTTGTAACCTCATTTTTAGGAGTTGCTCAAAGTCACTGACCTCAGAAAAATCAGTATGTATATAACTATATGTCTGCAGGAATTGGCTCCTCAGAACTTGCTTCATTCAGTAAAAAATATTGAGATCTAAACAAGGCAGTTTAGAAGAAAATTTGTCAGTTTTGCATTTCTTTTGATCTACAGTGACTGATCACATTTTCAGGAAGAAGAACTATCTGAAAATGTGTGTGTGTATTTAAACCCCTGCACCTTCTTCTTGTTTTGTGACATGTACATTAAACTAAGCCCTAAGAACGTGACATATACATTAAGCTAAGCTCTAGGAACGTCAGTCTCCCACAAGGGAATAAAATAGATGTTTAAACTTGGCATAGTCACCCCCTTCACACATGCATACAATCAATTCCCCAGCATCTGTAGCCCAGTTTACTACAACTTTTTTTGGTGTGTGTTAATTTAACGTGTACACAAAGCTCTGACAGCATATCCCAGGTGGAGGGACTGATCCTTGGCCCTGCTCCCACGTCATAGAGCAAACACAGCACAGAGGTGTCAACATCTGTTAGAGCTTCACAGCTGGACATTCCCCACATGCAATGAAGTGCCCAACACCAGTCTGCCTGGTGCTCTCATCCTGCCCTGGTGCAGCTCCCTCAGTGTTGTTTGGGGGCAAGTCTGGTGTGGGATCTGAGCTTGGTGTGTTGCAGAGCAGGGAGACTTCACTGACAGGGCACAGCCAGCTGACAGGCACTGTGACATTTACAGATGCAAAGGATGCAGAGGAAGATGCATGAGAGCAGTACAAAGGCCACATTATTTCAGATCAAAGATCTGTGTAGCTCAAAATCCTCTCTCCAGCCATGCTGAAGAGCAGATGCTCAAGGGTGGAGGGCAAGCATGGCTGAAGCTCCCTGCAGCAAACCCTCCCAGCACATGGCCCAGAATCTGGGCTCAGCTCCAAGAAGGATGTGAAGCTCCTAACATCCCACTGGTTTCAGCGGTTTCAAGCAGGTCTCACATCATTTGATTTTAGCAGGGAATCAGAAACTTCAGTAGAAAGAAAGAACTGTGGATATAGCCTCTAGTTTTTGAAAAATTTTGCACTGTTCTCCCTGAAAAAACAAAATCCAGCTTCCTTAGCCACCCCACCCTGGTTATAAAGAGCCTTTTTTAGCTCCTGCAATATCTGAAAAATTGCAGTTAGAATTTATAGAATAGTAAATGTCTGCCCTGAAGATAAAGTCAAGAACACCCGGAAACAAGAATAATATTGCACCTTCCTTGTCCAACAGGAGCTCATGGCAATATCCCTGTGCAATAAAGTACCTATCAATAACCTCATTGGAAAAGCCCAAATGGTAGAGCTGCTAAAACAGCAGGCACCAGAAAGTCAGGGAATTCAGAACAAAGAGAGACTTTAGGCTTGAAAGAGTGGTCCTAGAATGCTAAATCTGTGAGGTTACAATGGTGTTTTCCCTATGTCCAGTTAGCAAATTATAGTCAACTGGCTTTTCTTGTGAAGAAGAACAAAATTAATTTCTGTAGTGTGCCCATCTAAGGACATAAATCCTGGTTTTTTGCAATCCCTTTTCCCAGAATAACACCACAGCAAACATGCCCTTCTCTTGTAACTGAGGAAATGAGGAGAAGGAATGTGCCTGGACCAAGCCACTCTGCACAAGAGGCCAGTATCTGATGTGCTGGCTCGTAAATGACACAAGAAGATTTTCCCTGGATTTACAGCCTCATTGGTTCCGTGGGGGCTGTAGTTTTCCCTTTTACATGTCTTGGAGGTGTTGCATGCACTCTCAAACAGGAGATCTGATGTGGAAACAAAAGCTTTTCAGATCTCACTCAGAAAGCAGCTTTTTCCTCCCAGACAAACACCCTGACCAGGTGGACTGCCTGCAGCTGGGATGCAGGAGAGAGAGTAAGTTGTTTAAGGGTCATAAAACCCCTTGGGCTTAGCTTATTTGTGGAAGAAAAATCCAGGTGGCAGATGCTTCTCTGCACTCCTCCTAACATGTGCCATGAGAGTGAACCTGCCTGAGAGTTGGCTACAATGCAGGTGAAGAAGAAATCAGCTGGCTTGGCTGCGTGAAACATAACTCTATGTAGATGTTGCCGTGGAGTTCTTTATGAGGATGTCTCAGTACCTCACAGACTTTATGAAAGGGGGCCCAGTTCCCTGGATGGAGACATGCTCACTGTAGGTCTGTGGGGTACCTGCCTGGCCTCCAGCGGCCATCTCAGGAATACTTGTGTCTACAAGCATCTTATCATCTGACAGGCATGCTGCACGGGTGAGCTGTTCCAAACAGCGTTGGAAGCCTATGTCTAGGCATCCAAATCCAGCACAGAGGATTCTATCCTGGTGTTTTATTCCCATGTTAAGGATGGAAGAACCAAGGCAGAGTGTTATTCTGAGCAATGGCTGCAAGAGTGTCCTTTCATTTGGGGTGAAGCAGAGTCTGGAAGGCCAAATCTTGCTTGCTGCAGATGAGTGCTGCCAGGTTCAGCCAGCTGGTGTGGGTATTCTGGCCTTTGGAAAACAGCTGCTCAAGGAGCACTATGGCACTAAGAGCTATTTATGGAATTTGGGATTACTCAGAAGTCTGTAATAAAGGCAAGTCTAAACCCAGGCTCTCAAGGGGTGCAGATTACTGCCGTAGCTGCAGTGATCCTCAGCTACAATGGCTCCTTGTGAAAGCTGAGAGACTTTCTGAAGTTGCCAGAGATAACTAATATTCCCTGTCTTCCATTTACCTACTCCAAGCCATGGAACCGAACCCAAGCCCCTCATGGGGTGCAGGACGAACATCCATACAGCTCAGCTCTTGCACACAGCAGTGAATTGCCCCGGCACGCCTGTGCTGCCTGCAATCCCCATGAACACGCACCACTGAACTTGAGCTCAGCCAGCACCACTTACTGCTCTGTGCCTTCAGCTCGGCCAAAGCCCAGCCTGATTCAGTTCCACACGTGGGGCAAAGGGTTCAGGGACGTTGCAGTGACCTTTGCAGCTTACAGTCAATGGCCCTGGGAAAGTATCCGGTGTATCCGTGGAGAAAGGTCTAGTTCCTGGCATGGACATGCAACAAAAAGAAAAGTGGCTGAAGCACATGGCACAGCATATTCTGTCCTGACACAATGACAGTTGCACCAGAGCATTGATTGAGAGAATGTAGAATGGTGTAGCTGATCTGTACTGCCCCTGCCTTGCTGCCTGGGTCCTTGGGGGAAAGTTGCTGGGAAAAGATCAGCACTAAAAGGCAGCAAGCGCAGTTTCAGGCATGGAGAGTTCAAGGCTATCAGATCCTTGGTGGCCTGGGACTGCTGCTTCTAGAAGGGTCAATACAGAAAGGATTAACTCACTGGCAAAGGGCCCAGTGAGTGTGGGGCTTCCTTCCAAAACCTCCCAGCCTGAAGGGCTTTATTCAGCCCTAACTCCAGATGCTACAAAACAAGAGGAACAGGAATTTCCCAAACATTTACTCTGCCAGGGCTGTGAGTCTGGAAGAGAGAGGGGGAAGATCTTGCTCATCAGGGAAAACATCCCAGAGCACCAAGGTAGAACACTGCTGGGAGGCAGCAGCACAGATGAGCAAGAGCTACCTGGTCCTTGCACTAGGACCTGACTCAGAGAAGTCAGCTTCCTTGATTTCCACTGTCTTCAAGCCCAGAGGTTGCTTCTGGCATGTTCAGCAGCTGGTCCGTCTGTCTAATCTCCCCCTTTTTTAATCTCTGACACCCTCTCATCCTTCCCTTTGCTCACCTCACACATTTACTCTTAGTTCATTTCCACAGTTTTGTAATTCTTGCTCCTCCAGGTTCCTACTTCTCCCTTCCTTTTCCCTCCTTTTCTCTCCTCATTGTCCTCCTCTGCCTCTGTCCTGCCTCTCCTTTTTCTCATCCCACTTCTCCCATATGCTCCACTTCCCTGGAAGCACCTGCTACAACTGGGTCGCACACAGCCACCAGAGATGTGCAAGCACTAGCAGTGTCCTTGGGCATGTGGAATCTGCACCCTTAGGAGATACTGCCCAAGACATCTTGTCCTCAGGAAGGAGGGCTTAGAAATATCTGCTGTGTCCTTTGCTCTGTGGGATGTATCAGACAGTTCCTTCAGCCTCCGTGTGGCCAATACTAGGTCCTCTCTCTCATTTTCATAAAAAACATTCAATTTCTAAAAGCTATAAAACTGCGTAGGTTAAAAAGTACATCAAGGTTTGTGGACTCCAAGGTTATACAACACAAGAAAAGATCTGGTCTGAGTCCAGATCCCATAATCACACAAATAACCCTCTTATTCCACACCTCTTTAATCCAGTCTGCTGACAGACTCTTTCAAAGCCTGCTTGAAACGTTAAGGACTTTCTCTTAATTGCAGCCTCAATTTATTCTTCATCCATTTATCAGTAAATTGTTCTTGCATGATACAGTCTATGGCGTGATGAAACTCTTTTCCCCACTTCAGACAAAACTTTTAGCTAGTCTTTTTGGGAGTTTTTCCAGATTTGGAAAGGACAAACCTTTTGGTGTTTACATGTCCAGTGCAGAAAGCACAGAAGTCACAAGCAGGACTATCAGCTACAGCCCCATCATGCAATCTTCAGTGTCATCCTTCATCTATTTCCACTTGAACAGGGTTATCTAGCTGGTGCCATCTAACTCTGGAAGGTTACACTTCATTTAGATGTATTGAGTAAATTCTCATCTCCACTGATACTCCATCTTCTAACAGCGGGGGTAAAAGGGCAGAGGATTGTTTATGTTGGTTTCAGGCTCAATCATAATGTAGGGTTTTGTCCGAGTGGAAGCGCAGAATGGGAGCAGCTGGCAGAATTCAGGAAAACTATAGGATTCCCTTCAGATCAAAGGCAGTCACTTTCTTCTTTATTCCCACAACTGATCTTAAGGAACTCTCTTTTGCGCTTTAAAAAAAAAAAAAAAAAGGTCATAATATCCTCCCCCATCTCTTTTTTTCAGTGAATCTGATTGAAAATTTCTCATCAAAGCTTTTTCAGTAGATATTTGAGCTCTTGGTGAAGAGAAACAAGTCTCAGTGCCCTTGGAAACATTCAATTTTTCACTAAGTAAACAAACCAAATTATTTTTAGATAAGAACGGCAGAGTCGGGAGAAGAGCAGGAGGATACTGGCTCTCAGTGGAAAGGCAGTATGGTTTTTGTCAAAATGGAATATATTTCAACAAGCAGTACAAGCTCAGCAAAAGTTCCTTAAATTCAACTTCTGAAAATCTCCAACATCAAGCCAAAAAAATGTTGAAAAGTAACAGTCTGTATCTGCTTGCCAGTCTTGTTGACTCCATTGCTTTGAGCCCTAAGACAGGCTTCTGAGTGGGGACTGGTGTCTGAAGATATGAGATATGTGCTTGTACTTATGTTCCAAAATCAAAATTTTGTTTCAAGGAATCTCAGTTTGACCCCACTTCTTGACACGTTATGGGTTTTGGGAAGCTGTCAAATAGCCATTTGTGCACTACCTGTCAGAGTGGGTTAGGAAAAAGCTCCTTTCTCTTCAAAAAGCTCCCAGTCCAAGGAGAAACCTTCCTTTTCTCAAGCATGGCAAACACCAGAATACGGCACTTAGAAGCAGTCTGTGCAGTGCATAAGCTGCTTCTTCAGACATCCGGAAATTACCTGGCTTCTGGACAATCTGTTCTTTCAGAAGTAAGGGGTCTTGAGCCCTTATAAACAGACACAGAAGTGTCACTGGAGCAGAAGCAAGAGTGATGTGCAGCCGAGCAGATCCAGCAGCAGGAAGACACCAAACATACCTGGGCAATCTTGGCACCCAGGAGCAGGCAATACCCATGGTTGGACTCCCAGCACTGGAGATACAGATACCTTCATGCCTCAGGCTGGAGGAGCACAGGAATATCAAAACTTGTCAAGTTTTATAAAAGTCACCCAGAGGATATGAAGGCCACCAAATCCCAGTGACTTGCATAGGAACTGTATTTCAGCTTCCCAGCCTGGATTCAGCTGGTACAAGTTTTGAAGAGGGGAATAACCTGGAGAACAAAGCTGGGTGAAGTCTGTGTGGAAATGTAACGCAGGTCTGTTGCCAGGGCAGACAGCACTCTTGGAGGAGTTTAATTTTGGTGTCAGGCTGCCCTCCTCCGCAAAAGCCAGTGATGAATTTTGCACCGCTGAGTTATGCTGTCCTATGTGACTGTAGCTCTGTTTATTTTGAAAACTTGCTGTGCTGGAGGGAATTTACGAGCCAGCAATATTTCTACTTTATAGCACTTCCTTCATCCACATTCCTTCGTCTGGTCATTTACACGGGCTGGGCCCACGAGGAGAGGTCAGGGGGGCACTCGAGTGGTATCTAGAGGCTCAGAATGGAAACATGTTTTCTCACGCAAAAATAAATAAGGAAGAAATGTTTCTATTGCAGAAGTGGAGCAGAGGCTGGGATCCCAGCAGAGACCTACCAGGGAACAGCAGGCTGCCCAGGCAGGGCAATTAACAGCATTTAACAACAGGCACACACTGTACATAGCACATCTATTCTAGTGACACCCCCTTTGGCTTTGGCACACTTAAGTTCGGTTGCTTAAAATAGTCAGCAGCTGAAATGCAAAATGCAGTTGTATCTGAATGAACAACCAAGGAGCTGTCTGAGGAGCAGGAACGTGTCTCCCCTGAGCTGCACCTGAACACAAAGCAACTGCTCCCCTTGGATCACAGCTGAAGATTTTATATTTGAAGAGGCAGTAGAAAAAAAACCCCAACTCTCCACACTAATTTTCTATATATACATATATACACTCTCACTCTACTGGGAAGTGGTAGATGACCCATCCCTTGATGGAAACATTCAGGGTCAGGTTGAATGGGATTCTGAGTAACCTGATCTAATTGAAGGTGTTCATGATTATTTCAGGGAGTTTGGACTAGGATCTTTAAAGGTCCCTTTCAAACCAAATTATTCTAACATCTTATGATGCCCCAACCCTGCCCCTCTCAGGAGTCAATTGAGATCCCAGCTTGGAATACTGTTCATCTAAAGTTGCCTGAAATCTGTATCTCATGAAATTTCTTTATCTAAGTCTGCTGCACAATGAAAAAGACATCTGTGAAATTTAAGTATATAATCCCCCAGCCAATCCCACCAAAAGCTCAAACAACCACCCAAGCCTGAAAGATCTACAAGATCAGCACAGTCTTACTAAAATACCAGGAGCACCCGAAAGAGCAGTGTGACCATCCCCAAAGCTGGGGTAGCTCTGGTTAGGCTCCAGTTTCTAGCTGGGTCAGCAAGGTGCCACGTGACGGTGTAAACCTACGGGAAGCTCTGTCACCATGTCCCTTGCCCTGCAGAAAGCACTGAGCCCAGCTGATGCGATTTGGCAGTGTACACCTGCACTGTATATCTGACATTTCTTACAGAGGACTTCCCTCCCACATGTGCAGGCAGACCACCACCTGCAGTGGAAGATCTTGGCTACTTTAATACTTTTCACATATTTGTTATGAGTCCTGTTGGTCTTGCTCCTGCCTTCCCACCCCAAGATGTCTGTATTTCTGCTTTAGATTAAACAAGCAATTCCCACACAGGCAGTTTGTTAAATGTCCTCGCAATGACAGACAATACCTTAGAAAGGCACAAAGTGCTGATTTATCTGAGGTTACTGGCTACAGCACGTGGTTTAAATCAGATCCCAGGCCATGACAGTGATATAAGGGAGAATTCTACTTAATGGCAGTGAAGGGAGCACATCTCCCTCCCTTAATCACACACAGATTTCCAGTTGGATAGAGGCAGGGCTGCCTATTTGTCCTTCATTATACAAACCATAAACACACACTCGTATACCCAGAGCTTGTCCACTCTAATCATCTATCAAGAATTCCAGATTCCTCCAAAGATCTTCTTTACTATAACATCCTTTCCTAAAAATTTATACAAACTAACTTCTGTTCTCATCCTATTCTCATATTTTCCCAGCTGAACTGAAAAGACCAGGTTCCCAAAGAAGCTTGTTTTGAGGCTCCATGTAGATGTTCTTATCTGGGTGAGAACAGAAGTGTCACTTGCAAAGATTCTAACATTCAGCAGCCTTGATTCTGTGACATTCTTTTTTATTTTGGTCTCAAACAGCTCCTCCAATGCTGTTGATCAGCTCCAGTGCAAAGCCAACCAGATCAGCCTATGCCATCCCTGAGCAGCAGCTTGGTGTTGCAGTTAAAGCATGGTGAGTGCTCATCTAGCTCTGTTTCACAGCTGGATCATTGTGGGAGAATCTCTTCTCACTGAAAGAGGCTCAGCAACAAATGGTTGGACAACAATGTTACCTTAAATTGCCATGGCCTTTTTACAGTTATGTCAAAACCTGAATCAGATGGGACATTTCCAAAGGTACAGAGCAGAATTAAGTGCCTGTTTCTCAGTGGCTCTCACGGCAAGTTGGACACCACACAGATACTTGTGGCTTTGAAGAGAGAATCCAAATACTGGACATTTGGCTCCTGCCTTAAATATCCTTGCAACGTTTTTTTTGGCAAAGAAAATTCTACCAGAAAGATTCAGGGAAAGCTCTTAAAATTCCATTTGCCATGGGATGTAACTCAGACATGACATTTGTACTGTCATCAGAGCAGAACTGCTGACGTGAACAAGAGTGTTGGCAGCCACTTCCATGGGACCAGGATTGGGTCCAGTTTTCACATTTCCTAGGCATTTTTTGCTAAACATTATTTTGTATAAAGAAGCATTTGTTTAGACTCCAGATGTTCAAGAAACCTCCTGTCATATTTTGTCTGCATCCCAGTGCTCCCATCTGTGATCTGAAGTGTTACGAGGTAAAAATGGAAGGATTTATTTCAATCTCACTTCCATATGTTTTATACTCCACTGACTCCCTTCTTGATTTGTACCAGTGTTTGAGAGAGCAGGGCTAAAGTGCAGCGGGTGCAATTCCACACTGCTCTAACCAGTGTAAACCCAGAAGACAGGACATTCACTCTGAACTGACCTCTGGCAACTATTTGCAGAGTTATTTGGGATAAACGGTTGTGATCCAGGAAATCAGCAAACTCTGTGCAGGCACTTGTTCAGGGAGAACATCTGCTATGAAACACTTCAATTGTTACCAGTGCTTAACAGATGGGCACTGCTGAGGCTAATGATGGTGAAATACGAACTTTACGATGTTTCTGAGCAACCCACAGCAATGTTACTACAGCATATCCAGTGCTGACATCTCTTTATCTACTCACAGAGTGCTCTGAAGGCAGCCCTGACCTGGAAGCTCTGGGGCTTACACATCAGTGCCAGCCTTGGTTACAAGAAGAGGAAATTTATGAAAGCTTTCCTTAATGGCTGTGATTTTAATCAAACTGACAGCCTGATTTGGGCCAGAATGGCCCATGGTCATGAATGGCAAAGGCTCCTCATGAGTGTCAAAATAGCTGTGTATGCTGGGGGGTTGGAGATCTTCACCCTCCAACTCCTAAGACACGTGCCTCTGTTCCAGGGCACTGTTCTCCACGACTGGTCAGACAGGGGATGTCTGAGGGCAAAGAACCATTCTCACTACTTTAAAACCAGATAAAAATTAGTGTCAGGGAGGTCTGCGTAGGCACTTAAGATCAATTTAGAGTTTGCACCAGCTTATATAGTTCAGGCTAATGCTGATGAGAGGGTAAAGATGCATCTGCAGGCAATTAAAGACTCCTGGTTCCAGTATTTAATTCTGTAAATACTTTGTGTTGCAGAATCCCAGCTGGAGGCAGCAGGATCGCCAGCATAGGAAACAGGGAGACTTGAATTCCAAATGGGTAAAAGGTATCCTACAAACATACAGAGAAAGGCAAAACAAAACTAAAAAACCCAATGTCCAAGAAATTCAGAATGACAAAAACCTTCTGCTTTCATTTCTCAGCAGAAACTGGCAACAGATCCAAGGCAGTGGGGGGTGGTTTTTTATCTCTTTATGCTGCAAGAAAAAATTCTCAGAACACTTTGTCGGAAAGAAATCATTAACACAGGAAACATGAATTAACAGAGACTGCAATAATCTTTGTTACCAATGAGATGGACCGGGTTTGCTCCCAGCTGCATCACTGGAAATCCACCAAGGGAAGCATTTTGGACAAAAAGATTCTCCAGAGCCTGGAGCAAAAACCATGTCACAAAGATTACAGGAAATCTTCTGCAATCTAGTGCTAACAGATTTTACAGGAGACCTAAAGATTTCCAAGCCTGGTCCAGAACAGAATCCCCTGATGCTAAGCTATCCTGTTCCTCCCCAGGCCTGGCTGCTGAACCAATCCTGACAGAGCCAGCAGCCCAAGGTGATATCACTTGCTAAGTATGAAGTTTGGGATTGAAATGCCTCGTCCTTTCTCATTTTACTTGCCAGCACTATCCCTCAGCTCTAGTCAGGGCCTCCTATTTGCCTGAGAACTGAATTTAACCAGAATAGTAATAGTTCGCATGCTCATCTGACACTAAAAGGGAAGAATCGGTGGACAGATTATTGGCATGTGGAATTATCTCTTCTCAGATTTTCTGTAATAGCGTGGCTATTAAACTAAAGATCATTAATAATACACCATTTAGCTTGTTTTTGAAGGGTGGAGGAAGGACTGAGAATATATGAGTGAAGAGAATGAGGAGAAGAAGCTGGAACTTCTCCTGGCAGCAGGCAGGGAGACAAACCCCAGCTGTGCCTGTAGCACACTTTGATGTATTTGTAAGGCGTTGAGATAGCACAGTCATTTCCAAATGTATTCACTCACAGTGCTAGTCCAGCCAGCTGGCGTGTCTGTGTTCCAGGCTGGGAAAGATCCCTGGTCAGCAGCAGCAGATGATACTGGAACTGGGGCGGTGAAGAAGCCTGGCTGCCTGTCTCTGCTACAGCTAGTGTCTCCTGGTGGAAATGTGAGTGTTCACTTTTAAACTTTGATTTTATGACAGCAGAACCTGGTATGGGTTTCAGGGATGTGACATTCTGCTGCTATTTTTTTTTCCCCTTGCACTAAGAGAGGGGATTATGAAAGCTGAGATGCTTTGGGCTCACTTAAGCAGAAAATGCCAGTCTTCAGATTTCTCTTTTTCTCTCTTTTTGGGCTCTTTTTTGTTATCGCAAGAAAGATACCCCCTCACCTCTGAACTGAAACTGCAAATCAAAAGAAAGAGATGGTTAATAATAGCAAACACAAGACAGAGTTCAATCTTCCTCACTCCCACTGAGTGAGGAATTAATTCTGGGAAAGCACCTCACAAACTCTTCCAATCTTCCAAACCCCTCCAAGTCTGCAATATTGGACTTAAAAAATGCTGAACAAATGAAGGCTGTGCAGAGCCTGTGTTCACTGTTACTACATCACAAGCCATTTAGTTCACACCATTTCTCTGCTGTTTGATGGTGCACATCAGCTGAAGCAGGACTGGCAGTGACCCCAGCTGTCCTTAGCCATAAAGGAGAGATGTTTGTCTAACTGGAGACCCATGAAGGCACCCAAGATGCTGCCACTCCATAAAGGTGCTCACTTCTTTAGCTCTTGATTTCTATGGCTAATTGGTTGTATCCATGGTCTCTCTTACACAGAAGGATTTGCAAAATGATTTGACACTGTTCAGCCCTGGGACAGGTAAAGGTGCTGGCTCTCACCTGAGATTCAACAATCTCTACCACATTCACAATCTTCACATCTTCCCTCACATTCTCTCTGAACTGTCCTGATGCAATTGAAAGCTATACGTGAAATAAGCTATCATTTTATAACTCTTTACAACAAAATGCTCTTTGATTTTGATCAAGATGTATCAGCCCCAGGCAGATATGGCCTCCAGTTACACCAGGGAGGTTTAGGTTGGATATTAGGGACAATTTCTTCACCAAAGGGGTTGTCGAGCACTGGAACAGGCTGCCCAGGGAAGAAGAGGCTACACATCTTTAGAGCACTGAGAAGTCTGTACTTGGGAAGGATCAGCCCTGGTGCTCAGCTGCAGCTTTTCTCATCATGTCCATTACACAGTGTCCACTCCAAATTCATTCAGTATAGCCAGCTAGAAGAGAGCACCAGGGAGATTTGGTAATTATCTGCTAAAGCCTGAAGCTCTCAGCAGGTGCCATCTGCTCTGCAAGCCTCGCCATGTTCAAAAAAGACCACTTTGCTCCCCCTCAGCTTTGATGCTCTTCCTATGCTCCAGTGGTCTTCTCAGGTGCTGCAGCTGATGTCACTGCAGGTTGTAGGGGGAAAGCCTTGCAGTGGGAATGGATGCTGATTTTTAAAAAATCTGTTCTATGAAAGATTGCCCTGGAAAGGAAGTTTTGCCTTTGGCTCAAGATCCCCCGTGCTCGGACAAGTCATCTCAGCAGACAGAATGTGCCCTGAAATAGAAATAATGGCATAGTGACAGGGCCCTCATCCAGCAGGCAGGACTGATGCTGCCAGAGTGGAGGACTCTTCTCTGCAGCCTGAGAACACGGCCCATCCCATGGGAAACTGCAGACCTGTAACCCTGATGTGCGAGTGCCCAGCCTCATGAACGGGTTGTGATGGGCTGACACAGCTCCACAGCTTCTCTCCTGACTGCTGCCCTTTCATACCTCATTATTCATATTTATTCTGAGGTGTATGTTTGGGCTGGGTGGGAGAACATGGGCTTTTCTTTACAATTTTTTTTTTCTTTTTAGTAATCAGTAATTGCAGTTCCTATTCCTCCCGTACACCAAATTCAAAAACCGATGTACAAGATAGTATAAGATAGACTTCTTATGATTTTCTTATCACCTATCTACAGCCCCAGGCAGATATGGAAACCACTCATTATATATATCTAGGGCAAAGCAAAGCATCATTTCAGATAGAAAACCTGTCTCTGACAGGTATCTTTTGCATGCTTCACTTGTTTTTATTTTAACTTTTTGCTTCTCTCACACTCAGGTGATAAATTACACCAAGCTATGAAATGATACCACTCTTACCCTTAAATTCACAGATAATTCAGGTCAAATTCAGAGGTAATACAAAGGAATCAAAGTGGAAGTAATAATGGAAGAGTCCAGAATGACCCTCTCCCATGCCATACACGGTCAGGAGTCAGAAGAAAGGTGTGACACACACAAATTTGAACTCCCTCTGGGACCTTCCTTTACCAGTGTAAATCTTCTCAATAAACAAAGCATGATAATGCTTTTTCATGCAAAGGCTTTCTGATAGTTATAGTGCTGCCATAAACTATTGATGAAATTATTCAGAGTGGAACAATCGTTTGGTTTGCTGCCTTCAGTCACATAAAGACAAAAAACCCTGACAATAAGACATCATCATATAAGAAAAAAGTAGTAAGACAGCCCTCTCCTCATGACAAAGAGCGTGGCTGTAGCACTGCTGATTCTGCACTGTTTGCATTGTATTCACCCCAGAGACTTCCCAAATGGTCCTGCTAAAGCCTGCACCCACAAACTGAGTAGGCAGCTCCTAACTGTATAGTACAGCCACAATTAAGCCAGTTTTAACTTCTGCAGCTCTTTCTCATGCCATACAAAAGAATCCCTGCTGCTTAAGGTCAGTCAAATATTGCTCTTTTTTGAGCGGGCGGGGCTGCATAGATTTGTGAGCAGTAATACTGTTTATAGCTCTGCAGGTAAGAGAGGGTTAAACAAGTTTTATGTTCAGAGCACCTAAAAGGGTCAAGGGGTCATTTCCTTCACGTGTAACCATTTGACCAGGTGCAACTGTGGAATTTTCCCTTCCTCAAAAGCCTCAAGGTATAGGTTACTTCCCAGAGGTGCATAATTAATTTAATGGCGCAATCCTCTTCGGACATGGCAAAACTTTAAAATGTTAAGCACACAGTGGCTGGAGAGACTGCAGAGATTTGTTTGACAAATACCACCATCAACCCTAGCCTCACTTTTACATGCATCATCATTTAGGATTAGGGAGGAAACGGAAATTGAAAAGTCTCTGTCTGAATCCCAGTGAAGTGAGTTCAGCACTTATTTCCATTACTTATTTCTGCATTACCCGTTTAAAACCACTGCTCTTTCCCTTGGCACTTCAGTGATCCAATGACCCAGAGTATATGACAAAAATGCCCCAGCTTTCAGAGTCCTGGATCTTTTCTTCAGACTCTTATCAGAAGCAGCTAATGTCTTTAAAGTACGCTAGTGAAGCCTATGGCTTAAAAAATAACTGAGGAAAAACAAACAAACCAACCATATAATAGATATTACCTTTTTTTGTTGTTTTTTACTATGGACGCGTTAGACCTGAAATGGTTTTTTGACTTAGAGTTATTTCTCCAGTTTGTTTCTCTGTAAGGGATGTCATACACACCTCGCTGGAGCCAAAGGGAAAATTTCTCTTTCCTTTAAGATGGCTGGGATGGTACACCAGAAATACGAATTTTGGACAAGAATCTCAAGATCAGGCAAGCAGAGCACACCAGCCCAGAGGTTTAAAGACTCCACTAGACACTGTAAGGCCTAACACACACTTTTGCAAGTGCTACAGTCCTAGATCCTGAGCGGTACTGAGGTAATGTGGACAGTCAACACTTCCCAAACTCCACCAAAAACAAATAGAGCCAAAGTCACTTGACTTAGATTCTCTCTTGGCCCTGTCAGTCTCTGAAATTAGGGCGGACTTAGGTTTTGGCAGACAGTTTTATTTCGTGTTTGGTTTTGTTTGCTTTTTATTAGTAGAGGTTTAACTCAACACCTGAGAAACCCTGCATGAAACAAAGGTCTTCATTAAAATTTTAACACCCTTGTTGCTTCAGTTTAGAGTCAGGAGAGCTCCCACTATGCATGTAATTGTTTTTCCACAGTAAAACACTCTTTGCTGAAGGATAATTGATATGAGGCTTAAAATTCTAGCACCAAAATACCCCAAAAAAGTTAATAACTTCTCTAAGTATTTGCATGGGCCTCTGATTCCATCCTCTGGAGTCCCATCATGTTCTTCAGGGGTGGGCTAGTAAATTGTCCTCTTGGCTGTTTCACTGGCCAAGTTCACCCACACACATCTCATATTCCAAGGAGTCGGATCCCACAGGTCCGTGTAATGTAACCAGTTTCTTTCCTGCAAATGTGCAGTGAGAACGTGATACCATTTTATTTCTGATGTTAGATCACAGGCACAGGCAGTTTACTGGCCTCTGAACTGATGGGGAAGAGCCATCAGGCACTCAGTCCATCGGCAGAGAATATTAATCAACATGTAAATGTGTGTCTGCGTACACAGACCAGACCGTGGCTGTCTCAGTCAAAAGCTGAAAAAAATGCCAGGACATAAAATTACTATTTACCAGTGTCACTGGCTGAAATTGTCCATAAATGCAGGATTTTGCTTGTTATTAGGAATTTCCTTCCTGATTAGTCCATTCCTCAAACCCACTAAAAATAGGAGGGCGCTTCTACCCATCAATTCACCAGCCAATGTCTTCATCCTGTTCACAAATTAGCAGCTGAGGGAACTCCTCAGCCTTCATCCTACTGATCCCCTGCCCTTGCTTGCTGAGGGAAAAGCTGGTGTACTGCATAGAATGTGCTCAGATTCTTACAGCTTCCCTCATCCTCTGCTATATGAGCTGCATTACTGTCCCCCCAGATGGTCACAAGAACACAGCCACTTTCCAGCCCAGAAAGTCCAACCAGACACTCACCTCTACTGTGTTCTTGCTTATACAACAAGGCTAAGCCCCAAAACTCCTTGCTCCTGCAATGGAGACCTCTCAGACAAGGTTGGTGGTATTAGAAATGTGTGCTGGGCATCAATATCTCCTTGGCCAACCACGGTTTTATGATGTTTATGGCCTTTTGTCCTAATCAAAAGATCTAACGGGAATTCAGCAGAATAAGGTAGCAAGCCTGCTATTGGGGGAGAGGGAAGATCATGTTAAATAATGCCAGTTTTAGCCAGGTTACAGTATAGTGAGTTATATACTGATATTTTCCAGTATTTGCCCAAATCAGGAGCAACTCTGAGTGAGATCTTTCTTCCCGTGCTAACCTCTACATCCTACAGAAGATCACAGCAGTATGACTGGGCCAACAACAATCCCAGTGGTGGAGGCCTGTGGTCCCAGGACACCTGCTGCCTCCCAGGATCTGCCACAAAGGGTTTCAGGCTGGGGATGACGAATAAATCCCGGCATGCAAATTCTGTGTACAATGCTGAGATGATTCTGAGTTACATGTTAGTCTAGAAGATGTGTTCAGCCAGGCTGCCTCAACTTTGGCCTGGGCTGTAGCACAGTTTTCTCCAGCTCCTGGAGTAGTCTGTGGCTGGGAAGACACAAAGGTGGTTTAAAGTCACTGTCCTGCAACCCTCTCCAGGGATGGGAGTCATGCTGTATCATCTGGAAACACACCACATAACCTCATTCTGTCAGCCCAGACCCAAACACAGCTCCCTAAAGGCACAGCTGTCTCTGCAGCGTGTGCAGTCTGCCCAAAGCTGTGGGAGTGGGGACAATGCATGGCCACACACAGCTCAGTACGCTTGACCAATGTTTTCCTCTGAAGGATGGACCTACACTTCAGTAAAAGCAATCCAGAAGTGTAGGAAGTAGAAGATGTTAAGTAGTAAAGCCACTCATCTTGTAATCCTTTTGGGGTGGTTGTGGTGGAGCTGCAAGATTGATTGAGGCTGGAGCTGCTTAGCTTGACAAAGTGATCTAGGGAAGGTGTGGAGACACTGCAGTCATTTGCGGAAATTGAATGCCTGTGTGCAAGTACCATGGAGGACAGGCAAATTCACTGAGGTGCCAGAAAAATGAATACGAGGGGATAAAAAAAGGAAATTAACAAGACATCATGGCTGTCAGGAGGAATTTGCTGATATTACTCACAGGAATAATCTCCCTGCTTCAAACACATAAAACTAAACCCGATAAAATACTAAAAAAAAATTAAAATACACAGTAGAAAAAGCAATCTGGACTCAGCTTCCAGGGATGGAAAGAGAAAGATCCCAGGAAGACTCTGCTGTCTATCATCCCCAGGTTTCTCTGAAATGTCAGGCTCTCCTGGGAGTGCTCATTCAAATTTATGCAAAACTGAATTAAATAACATTGAGCTACTACCGTGTATTCCACCATAAATTCCATTCAGAATAAAGTGAAAAGATATTTCTGGAGACCTGTAAGATCTTGTTAAACGAACAAAGCCAACTGGGACTTCCTGCCTAGATATCTTTTTCTTGAGATTATCCAAAGGGTCTTTCTTGACAGAGATTCCCTAGATTATTATCATTGTTGTTTCCTGTAATAAAAAATTCCTTAAAAGTTAGTTTGAATGAATGCTGAATCTGTGCTTCTCCAGCCAAGGAGCCTTTCCCCAAAACCACTGGAGGCTGTTTGCCACTGTTTTATGTTAGTCTGTCACTGATAGATTGACTGAATGCCCAACCGTGTCTGCCTGCCAAAGATCAATGGCTTCCTCCAGAAAGAAGTAGCCTGGGGGGAAGTGGAATGCCTGGGCCAAACAGCTTCCTGGTCTCCCATGCAGTTTATGGGTCTGATAATCTTCTTGCTTATCTCAGGGCAACACCAGGGTTCATCCCCTTCCATAGGGAGTAGAGATATGCAAGATAGCGATGCTATCAGCGCTGAGGCCAGTGGTAGCTTAAAAAAATAAAATCACATAGTTCTATCTCTTTTAGCTTTCCTCAACATTTTATTTTCATGAGAACAAAAGATAAAATAAGACAAGGAAGACAGTAGTGTGGCAGACTTCCTCATGCAGCAAGCAATGGGCAAACTTTACAAAATTCCGATGGTCTGGATCAATAGCTGAAATGCGTTGAAGTTCACTTGTGTGCAACCCTTTATGAGACATACTGACAACTGTAGAGTCCCAAGAAAAGCTGATAAGACAGTTGGGAGTCTAGAGAACATGAAATATGAGGAGAGGCTGAAGGAACTGGGTTTTTCTAACATGGGGAAGAGAAGGCTGGACAGGGAAGGAACCAGTTGCATCTTCTCCTTCCTGAAGGGACTTGTTGTCAAGACAGCTCTAGCTAGAAACACAGGGCTTGATTTGGATTCTAGAAATTGGGGAGCTTAACATATACATTGATTTGCCAATAGCTGTGTCCAGCACATAATACAAGATCAAGCAGATTTATTGTAGCCATTTTATTCTTCACTGAGTTCAGAACACCTGAAGCAGCAGCAAATCATGATCCAAATGCTCTGAAAGAAAACCCTGTAGGGGCTCAGAAAACGTGATCAGACTGGATCTTGTTTCTTGTTAGGAATCAATTTAGAACGGCAGTAGTGGCCTTTTGTTTGGCCTTTCCTCCCAGACTGGCCTTAACTCAGTGCTCTCCCATTGAATCCAGTGAGTTTGCTACTGATAAAGCTGAGGATAAATGAGAGAGATGCATTTACACACTTCTACAACAACTACATAAAGAGTTCTGGCTGCTTCTTTGTGCTGCTCCATCCTCCTGACTTAGCCCACTCTGGGCAACTGTACTGCTCTCTTCTTCCTCCAGAAAAACAAGCAAGAGATGCAAAGAAACAGTGGGAGAGTGTTTCACTTACATTGGGACCCATTCCTACCTCAAAGACCGTCCTATATATCCATCTGTTGTTAACTATGAAGTCACAAAACTAGAAGGCAAACATTTCCTACTTTTTTGTGTCTTCCATGGCAATGGGGTAGATTGGTCCCATCATTCCTTTTCTACCTTCCCCCAACCCCTTCTCTTACGTCCACCAACTTCTTCACTCTTTTATTCAGGCAAATCCTTTATACTCTCGCTGGTGAGTGTAATACATGCTGCAGGAATGGAGACTAACCCAGATACAAGACCAGAAACACTCCAGGACAGAAAGGGAAACAATTGCTGGTAACTAAAACTGAATTTCTAATCGTATTTCTGTAGATAGGGGGCCAGTTTCCATCTCTTAGAGACACCAGTGCTCTCTCCATGAACCGACCTGTTTTAGCTGGAGGTAGGATCTTCCCCTTCTCAGTTGTGCCAGGCACCAGAAAAAGATTAGAGTGACCTGCCTGAGGACAACGGCCCCTTCCCATCACCCAAATGATTCCTAGTCCACACAGAGCACTGCTCCAGCTCTTGCTGGAGCCTTCAAGGTTAAGAAGAGTACCAAAAAGCAGGAGGTAATATAATTTGCTGAGTAAAACTGCTGGAATGAATTTGGGCCATTATCTTGAAATACTGTGTTTGCACATGAGCTCTGCAGAGCTGTACATTTGAATGGCACTGCCAGACAAGCAGCCAGGCGTTCAGGCAGCACAACAGACTGATTGACTTCGATTGAGTGATGCTGGATGACACCAGAGGAGGATGCAGTGGCCTCACAATATTTGACATCTGCCCCTTTATAAAGGAAAAGGATTTCTTGGCAGATATCCTACCTTCAATATTTAAAATTTGAAGATAGTCTTTATTGCTTTTTAATTGGGATGAAGGCGGGAGTATGTTTTCTTTGGATCTCACTTCAAAGCAGATGATCAGTATTGCTGAAAATAAAGAGCCTTATTTAGGCCTCTTCTGATCTTACCCGCTAAGCAAAATAAACTCACATGCGAGCATCCCCCTCCATTCATGCTCTCAATGCATGTCACTTCCCTTGTAGGTTTTTTTGAAAAATAAGAAATGCCAAGGCTTCAGTCTGCAGGGAGCAATTGCCCATTCTTAGGAGCTTCAGGGATCAGCACCCCTCTGCAAACAGTCCCTTTGGCCCCATGTAGTCAAAATGGAAAGACAACAGTCAGGAGCCCTTGTCTTTGAGCTGTTTCTTTCTACACCATCATGCTTACAAGCAGCCACCTTGGGAGGCCACTAGTTAAAGTATAGGACATAACAGACAAAAGCTCTCATATGAATCCTCCCCTACTTCAGTCTCTTGTCTAAGGGAGAAAAGAAATTAATTGATGGGGAGCTAAAATTACTACCTTTTCCTGGCCTTCATATCTGCATCAACTTTATCTAATGCAAGTAGGTTGAAAATAGGAATAATATTGTGTTATAACACTGATAGGGAGCTTTCAAATTCATTGTTCCTCAGTTGTTTTTTGTAATCAGAAATAAAGCATTCAAGCTGATAGGGCAAGAAGTAGTCTTTTTTCCTTCCCCTGAATGTGAAAAACTGAATCTTCCAGAGTATTTCAAATTAAAACTCAGGATCAAGTGACTGAGAGTGTCCCAAAGGTACTGCACATCTAGATACTGAGCAAGAATAACAGGAGCACCTCTGATGACCAGAATGTGTGCTGTACTTCTGAAGACCTTTCTAACTGCTTGCTCAGCAGAATTGGTTCCCTAAAGCACAAGCTTTCCTTTTCAATGACAGGGCAACTTGCTTCAAGAGTCACCTGGATTCATCAAGTGAAGATGTGCGGGACTTAAGGATAAATTTCAACCTGACAGTCTACCACAGGAATGGAATCACTGGGCCCCAGATACAGCCAGAAATGATCAGTAAGTGCATGCAGATCAGCAGCTCCATGGCAAGGAAAACTTCGGACACACCTCTGTTGCCCCCTGTTGCAGCGCAGCTGAGCTCTCAGTACAGGTTTCTGTGTGAATCTGTACTTCACTTTACCAGACACCAAGGACCCTGTGTATTAGGGTGCTAACTATCTTCTCAGTCTAGTACAGGTTATGTTGTTAAATAACAACACAGGGTCTAGGAATGCGCTACAGTAATTTAGAAAAATGTTACTGATGCACTTTTTTTAAATGCTAGAATTCCAAAACCTGGAAGTATTTGGCTGGAAACCATAACAGCTCTGTCACAGAGGCCCTGCAGAACCTTCTGGGAGCTGTATTTCATGTGTTTCACACTCCTGCTTTCCCCTGGGCATGATCCCAGGTTGGGCTAGATCTGCTGTGATGCATGATCTTCTCTCCTCATTCTCTTCTCAGGCCTTGAGGCTGACACAAGAAGCGATAGATGACATATCTTAAGTTAAGTAAGGCTTATGACATTGTCCCAGGTGACATTTTCAGAAACAGTGAGGAAAACACAGCCTAAATGAAGCTTCTCAAGACTTGATGCCAAAATGATAAAAAAAAATAAAAATAAGAGATCTGTTTTAAATTGCTTAGACTCACCCTAGGAAGATATATGGAACTGGATTACTCAAGGGTCTGTTCTGGCTCTGGCACTACTCTTTGTTTCTGTTAATGATTTTGGCAGTAAAATAGAGATTACCTTTTAAAGCCTCAGTATGATACCAAAGTAACGAGATGGAACAGAGGGAATAAAAGTTGGATGTTGTAATTAAGTTAAAAAACCCCAAACCACCAAACACCAAAACTCGACGAATTTAAATGATTATTAGAAAGAAAATTTGTGGCTTGCCTGGTTGCAAGCCTGTATTGACAGAGGTCAAATACTATAATTAGGCAGAAATAACCAACTGAACAAAAAATCTAGAGATGGTGAATGACCAAGGACACAAAAGGTCCGCAGCAAACATTCTGGGGACTGCAGAGGATAAAAATCTGAAAAATCAGCCAACACTCCCACCCTGCTGTGAGAAAAGCCAACTTGAAACAAAAAGAAGTGCCCTATGACAGACTTTGCAAGAAAGTCTTCCAGTCTGTTCAGCAGTGCCAAGGTCTTAACTGGAATAGATACTGCAGTTTCAGGCACTGAACTGAGGACAGAGATCATTTTGGGAGACTTCTCTAAAAACAGTGGTAATAATCAGAAGAATAAAAAATGAACAAAGAAACAACTCAAAAACTTCCACCCCTTACATGAGGAAAAGGATTTAAAACCTAGTATTTAATATTTGGAAGAAAAGCCTGAAGGCCACAAGTCTTAAAAATAATATGAGGGAAACAAAACCCTCCAATAGCCATAATTAAACAAATACTGGCATATATAGCCTAAGGATGTTTGAAGCTTTCATTGTTGCAGATTCTTAGAAACAGATTGATAAACACATGTGAGGAAGAGGAAGGGTGCAATTAATCTTGCCTTAGGGCAGTGGGAATGGCTAGGTGACCCATTAGATGAAAATTTCTTCTCCTGTTATTTCTACAAACTTATGATTCCATGTGTGCTGAGCACAGCACCTACACCAGAGCTGCACAGGCACATGAAGCCAGCATCTCTCACAAGACACGATGAGAGCATTTCGAAGTGGAATGCTGTCTTTTAGCAAGGATGTTATGGCTAAGACATTTCAGTTTTCAAGCATTCTAGATTTTGACAAATATAGTTAGAAATTTCTAAAGGAAGCAGACAGTTTTTCTCCAGCTGGAAACTTTGTTTCTGTTTAAGTCACAAATTCGACACAGAAAAGTATTTTTGAGGCAAACTTTCAACCATTTCTTCATATTGGATAAGCATACTGGAAATGTGGATTGTTAATTCTGTAGTCTTCACAGTTTAGACAGAAAGTAGAGGAAGGAAAAGATGATAGCTTTCACACTGGAGAGGGTACGTATTTGTGACAAGTCATTACTTGTTTAACATTAATGCCAGAGGTCCAGAGCTTGAGAACAGCCCAGGAAGGAACTGGGTAACACAGCAGGGAGAAACAGGATGCAAGGTTTTGACTTCAGCATCCTCTTTCCTCTCCTGAGCATGAGGCTGGGAGCAGGACTCAGCCCCCAAGAATTCCCTGAGGGTCAGTGCAATTAAATGTATAGTTGCTTTAGGCCTCTTGAGTAAAAACACTGACCTAGCAAATAAAATCCCACCTACTGTGATTTCTGGCACCTGTGTGATCCTTCACTCCTGTACTGTTGCTCTCCTGTCAAACAGGCTCAGCTCAGTGGCTCAGTTGGCACTTGGCAGTGAATCATCACAAAACTTTGCTGTTTTAGCTATCTTTTTATCTAGTCCAATCCACAAAGAGCCTCAGCATTTGGAGTCTGATATTCAAATGGCAGAGTTGTATCGCCCTCTCCATCTCAGTGTTAATGGTGACCACACCTCTCTCTGCCCCTTGGATTTTCCTTCTTGCACTGCAGTCTGCCCTGACAACTTATGTCACCCTTCCCAGATAGCACTCAGCACTGGATGTGGTGCAAGGACCCCCGTAGCCCCCCAGAAAATTTCCAAATGGTCTTAATTTTAAGGAGAGGGGGAGGAGTGGGGAGTACAAACAACCCAACAACAAAAGGCAAGCAAGGAGCTTTGGTATCATTCTGCTCTTCTTTCCTTCATTTTCTGTGCACTGACACTCCAAATTCCCCTGTCTCCATGGTCAGGGATGGCAGCTAACAGCAGACCTGTCTAATGGGTCAGGAGCATGGCAGAGGTACCACAGCACAGAGGCACATACACCAGCTCCCCAACCTGAAAGAGAAAGGTGGCAACCATGAAAACAGGGTTCCCAAACCCTGGAGGCTTAGAGCTACAGCAGCTTTTCTAGAAAACCAACCACTCCTGCAAGTAGCGTTGTAGTGAAAACTCAAAAGATAAAGGAAGAAAACCTCAGAGGTATTTACATTCTTCATGAAAGATGTGTCAATATTAATGGGCAGCAAGTAGTCAACAGCCAAATCAGTAAAAATATTCAAGGTGTACAAGAGTTCACAGTGAAACTCTTTGTGATGCAGGAAAATGGAGATGCAAGTGTGGCTGAGGAGTTAAGCCTGAGGTCTTTTATCCACAGGAAAGAGACAGCTAAGGTACCTGCACAGTTCCTTTCACCCAGCCTCCCAAGGAGGAAATTAACCCAAACCTTTCTAGTTAACGTTTTGTAAAGTCTATTTCTTTCTGTATCATGTTTTCAAGACACACATACACACTCTGCAGAGGAGTAACTACCTTTTGCAAGACGATTGACCCTGCCACACCTTTTGACAGAGCTCTAAGGTGATAGTGAAGGTGAGTTATAGCTGGGGTGGGTGAAGCTACAGGCATTTGTTGCTTAAACACTACACAAGATGTTACTCTAATTACTGGTGGAGCCCACAGGGGGGTGAACAGCAGCTCCCAAGCTGGTGCAAAACGGCAGCCCCTTGATTTGGAAATTAAATTAGTGATTGGGTGCAGAGCAGAAGGGAAATGGGCTGGTGGGGGAGGGAGGACAACATGCTGGTGGGAAAGGAGCCCTTGCTTTTCCTGTCTGATCCTAGCACCTTGGCCTTGGCTCTGCAGCCCTGCCTGCCCTAGAAAGTTTCTCTATCCTCTCCAGGCTAGAAAAGGCTTTTAGTTGCATGTGGCACTGATTTTTCTAAAAATGTCTCAAGCAAAGACAAAAACAAACAAACAAAACAACCCCTAAAAAAACCAAAACACAACAAACCAACGCAAAACACCACAACCCCAGACAAACTTAGGAGGTTTATAAGCAGTTCAAATCCTGGGTTATTCCTTCACTAATGGGGTTTGTCTGGTGTTACTGAGATCAGAGCCTGGCCACTGGTTACAGGGAACACAATGGAATTTGAAGCCTAATTAACAAAAGAAATCCCTCCACCTGTCTTTAACCAGCCCACATGTTTCCAATTGGGCTTACAGCCACGAATGGATAAAATTGTGCTAAACAACTCTGAGCACATGACAGAAAAATAGCCTCCTGAGTTATGAGCCAAATCCAGATGCTCAAGGGACCACAAGAATCAAAACAAGACCATGTTCAGGGATGTGGATGAAGGGGAAAGGGAAGGATAACTTTGCTGAGACAAAACCTTAATATTCAGCAGCCTGGTTAGTTATAAATGGCAGTTGTCACCAGGCTTCTGGCAAGATATTGGTGACTACCTCAGCATGAAGGAGTCCGGGGAATGGACTTCTCCACCACTCCTTATCTCTAACATCTGCAATCAGGACTCTCATCCAACATATTACATGAAACCTGTGCATTCCAAAGCAGCGTAGCTGTCTCATCCCTGCACACAGCTAGGCATTTCAAAGGAAAACATACAGGAAATGTCCAGCAAGTTACAACAGAGCCAAGTCAGGAACATTTTGCTCCTCAAAAGAAAAAGATGTCTTTCACTTGCGAGAAAGATAAAAATCCACCAACCATCTGCTTTTATCTGAGGGCTGTGGTATGTACAATAGCACTGTATATTGGCTGCCCAAGCCCAGCCCTTTAGACAGCTTTGGTGACAGATTGTAACAGCCCTGCTGATACCTCCTGTCACCCTGAATCAAAGGGTTCACAGGCATCACTGCTGGGCTGGAGCTACTCCACTACTGTAGTTGAAATGTAAATGTAAGTAGCTAATTACAACCTCTTTTCATCCTAAAACAAAACCTTTTATGCTTTCTCTGACAGTTACTAGCAAGCTGCTGCTGCTAATTATTTAGCAATGGTAGCATCCTCCAAAACTCATAAAAAATGCGAGGAGAATTCAGATCAAATTTTGGGTGCCATTGTGTAAAAAGTCCTACCCAGATGGATTATTTGCACCCATCTTTTAGGTGCCCCCAGGGCCCTGCTGTCTCCTGGAGACAGGAGAATCAGTGATGCTCAAGAGAAATAGTGATGCCTAGTGACACTCCCCCAGCTCAGGGCACACAGACCAAATCAAGCTTGCTTTCAATGAAATGCCCTAGGTTGAGCCTTCTGGAGTTTTCTAAGTCACTGATGAACCAGAAATTTATCAACTAGCCCTGGCTCTCTGCTTTCTACCAGTAACACAGATGACTGTCGGCCACAACCTCAGCCCCAGTGTTTAGGGACTCTCCAAACACTAGAACAACTACTTCCATTTCAGACAGGGCCAGTTCTGGAGCTCACTCATGGCCTGCACAGACAAGGAAGATGGTGCTGCTGCACTGTGTGGGTGCAGAGGAGGTGTTCAAAGCCCCTGTACAGAATGTGTTCAGTCCCAGAAGACTGTACAGGAGCTTTGAATGAGCTTGGTATGAGAGAGAACCTTCTCTTCCCAACAGTACAGTAGGGGAGGGCAATGCCAGTCCTGTGCTGAAGTTGCATATTAGAGAGGAGAAAAGTGCGCTGTGGCACTGGCAACAGTCCTGGCCTAAGCATTCCACGATCACTTGAATTATCACTGGGACTTCTCTAGCTCTAATTTCTATCAAAAAAACTAAATTATATTTTGCTAGGTTAAGATTGATGTAAGTCTACTGGATTTAAATCTTGTGATAGATATTTCCTATAAAAGCTAGAGCCAAAAATCAACTTAAAAAGATGCTACTTCTGATACTGAGCCACATGTCTCTGGAAAGATGGAATCAGATTGCTGTGGATATACTCACTCCACCCTGCCTCAAGCCCTGCGAATGCACGGGTCGGGAGGCAGCCAACCCACTGAACAAACACAGTCCAAAGCTGAGTACAGGGGAGGTGAGGGATGGAGAGGGGTGGGTTATGCCTGGCCAAGTCCTTGAAAGGAACACTAGCTACGTGATCTGCCAGTTCTGCCAGGGGCAAGTTTGGGATGCAGCCAAGCTTCTCAATACCCTCAGTGCACTGTGCCATGGAATCTGAAGCACGCTGGGCTGGTAATCAAGTGTCATGGGCACTGCCAGCTGTTCAGGCTCTTCAGCTCCTGCCCTCACCTCAAGCTGGTGACAGGAATGCCAAGACTGCACTTACCAAGCCTTCTTCTAAAAGAGATTATCAACTCCAGCTTTCTCCCCACAAAGGCTCTGTGTGCCAGCTGGCCAGTCCAAGGAGAGAGGGGCTGCTGAGCCTCGTTTCCTGCTGTAAAAGGGAAATGTGCTGCATAGTGTAAAGCAGGGATGTTAGTGATGCATCCACCTTTAAAGTGCTGAATGCACTGCCTGGAGCTGGTCATTGTGCAGGTTATTAGTGACTGCTTGGAAATCCAGAGGGAGAGGGGAGTTGTTCTCTTCCACAGAGTGAAAAGGAACCATCAGATAGGAAAAACAGAACTGCTCTCCTGAAGTTTTCCTGGGACAAGAAAGGTTTCTCCCTTGGAAACATCAGTAACCGTCCTTATAAGGATCAAAGCAAGTCATAAGGCTGCGTCTTCAAGTCTCTCCTTCCTCCTTGCTGCTGCTGACCGTGGTTCAGCCAAATCTACAGCCAGTCATGGCTGCCCATGGCCATGGCTCCATGTGACTTAGTCAGAGATGCAGATAGGAACACTCCTTTGCTAGCAGAAGGAAGCTGGTTTGAAAAGAAAGGTTTCCTGAGAAGAAGGGAGTGATGAGAGATCTCTGAGAAGGCAGAGTCTACGATGTAGCAAAATGGGCTTGGGTGAAAGAGGACTTGGAATAATATGCTTGAGAAAAGAGCAAATTGTAAAAAGATAAAGGAAAGAACAGGCATACAGAGAAGGACAGAACAAGTGGGGAGGGCAGAGAAAGGACATGGGGAATGTGGAAGGAGGAATACAGTATGGGGAGATATACCTGGGATGCAAGGAGTGCTTGCAGAGATGTTGAGGAGCACACATGGACTACAGCAGCCCTATATGACAACTATACCCAGATGACCAAACGCAGAAGCCTCTCAAAAACCACCCAAACACAGATACACACTTATGCCTGGGGCAAAATATTTACTAGTGGAAATATACTTTTGGTTGAGTCACAAATAAAAGAGGATCTTTTGCTAGATTGCTTTTATCATCATAATCAATATCTATTCTTAAGTGAGATGAGTTATTGTGAAATTTCTAGGGTCTCCTGGCCAAGCATATAGCACCAACTCTGTAGGCACAGAATGGGCTTTTTCAGAATTTATAATTTTGTTCACTTACCAGTTTCTGGACTGGAGTCCACTTAAGAAAAATCTACCCCCACACACAAAAAACCCCCTCCAAACCAAAAAAACCCAAGCAAACAAGACCAAAAAGAAACCCCAGCCATCTTGTTTTCTTTTATCCAGTAACAGACTATCGAGATGATTTTCCTTTACGTCAAGAAAAACATATGAATTTCAAACCTCCATGCTTTTAGCATTAATTGAAATCTTCTATGCAGCCTGCAGTGTGCATGGGGAGAGATCATCAGCAAAATAGTTTATCAAGTCTGTTTTAAAAGTTGCAGAGATGGAAGCATTAGCCCAAAGTACTCAATCTAAACAGACCTGACTCTCGCTTCACATACAAATAATATTAAAGCACAAGTTCACATCTGGCTAGAAGGAGAAACAAACAAAACTTGGAAATGGAGAAGGGGCTGGCTTTGAAAAATCTTAGACTGGGATTTTCAAAGGTACAGTGTACCATGGTTCAGATGCACCATCCCATTAATTTTAATAACCTAACTACCTGAATTCCCTAGCAAGCTGGGAATAACTTCAAAGTTAAATTCTTCTTATATTTGGACACTTCCTTTAGTTCACCTGGGTTTGTCCTTTCACAGTGAAAGGACAGGTGAAAAGAGTGTTCTGTGCTTTCTGCTCAGACAGAGCTCTGCAGGCTTCACTGCCTGAGCTTGCAGTGGCCATCATCACTGCTGCCTTCTCTCCCACACCCTCATCTCAAGCCCCCTTGAATGCTATTTGTTTGCCTGGCTGCTGACAGAGATTGTACAGATCACTTGGGAGAGGACTGTAAATCATAACTACATGACAAGCTGCTTCTGACAACAGGTCCCTCTTGTCCTGTTTCTGGAACTTTTTTTGACTTTGTTTTATGTGGTTTTGTGGTCTGAAGTATTCAATAAATCTCTTTGAACCTTTCAGAGCCTCCCTCTGTATCTCACTCACACAGTTCTGCAATTACCTATTGGACTGGGAAGGTCCAGAGCTGACAACCCACTTTTAGCCTGGCTACAGTTACTGTATCATCTCACTAGCCAGCTCCTCATTAATTTTCCATATTAAATTTTTATGGACAAAAAAAATATCTGAGCAGCTATAGAAAATGCTTAGAGAGCAGATGCATAAAACCTTGAGCTCAACACCTTTCCATCTGCAAAAACATCCTTATAATTCCTATTATTTTAAAAATATTCTTCCTCAAAGAAATATAAATACATTAAAACATGAGAGCTCTCTGAGGGAACCTTGCAGAAGTCAGGGACTGAGGCTTTTAGCATTTTCACTGTAATTCAGTCTCATTCTGCCCCAATTTTCTTCTCCCTGACATAGAAATAATAGCAGGGCACATTCTCCTTGGTAAAAAACATCTTTTTGACAGTTTTGTTTTTCCATGACTAACAAAAAAAAAAAGATACTTTGTCTGAAAAGTGAAAGTGTGAGGTTGGAAACCAAAGGGGTGGTTGCTTTAAGCAGTTCTCTAGGTAAAATTAAAAATGAAGAAAGTACTGTCAGCAGATGGTGAGCAATTGTGTTGTGCATCACTTGTCTTTCTTGGGTTTATTCCTCAACCTGTTATCTCCCTGTTCATTACAATTATTATTATTAAATTTCAATCTATTTCAATTATTAAACTGCTCTTATCTCAACCCACAAGTTTCCTGTTTTCTGATTCTTCTCCCCATCCCATTGGGGGATGGAGGGGAGAGTCAGAGAGCAGCTCTGTGCTGTTTAATTGCCAGCTGGGGTTAAACCACAATGCTATCCTAAAAACAAAATTGAAAACTGCCCTCAGTTCCACCTAAGGAACAGTTGAAAAATATTGTTATCAATACTTACATATGCATTTCAGAACCATGATTGTAAGTTAATTGCATTACAATATTTACCCTTTAACAATCTTTGAAATAGATGAAACATATGGTTTACATATGATTCACATCCTTGAAAGACATATGTAATGTCAGTCATTTGAAAAAATCTTATCCGATTCCGTAACACTGAGCAGTACATTAGTAACATATGTTTCATAATTTTTTCTTCTGTATTAATCACATAAGAAAACACATGAACATAGTCTTAAGAAAGGGAATAAAAATTTCATGAGCTTAAAAATCCAAGGTAACCATAAAGCAGTGACTCTGAAGAGTGAAAAAGGACTTCTAGGTCTAAAGAAACAAAACTGAAAAGTTGTAAAGTGCCCTCAGTTGAAAATGCAAAAAACCTTGGAACCTAGGAGAAGCGTTTTGTTTCTGCATAAACACAGTTAGACACCAATTCACAGTGGCTTCTGTCTTTCCTTATAAAGGGTTTAATTTTTAAATAATTCTAAAATAAAATAATATCCCAATTTAAATATTTAAAGCTCCATGAAAATGGTACTGCCCATTTCAGGTAAGATTAATGCACACCTGGGCTTCCCTGGAAATGAGCTGGTTTTCCAGCCAGATACTTTATTAAATATTGCCCAGGCTGTGCAGACATCTAATGCACTGGCAGGACAAACAGTTCCATGGAAAAGCAGTAACTCCTACAGGGCTACCCAGACAGCCAGAAGTCCTCCACAAGCGTGTGTATCATCTCAGTAGCAACTCCACTGCACATACATGGAACTCTTGAGCTAAAGAGAAGAGCTTAAATCCCGGAATTCTGTTTAAATCAATAAACACTATATCTATATTCATAGTTCTGTGATGCTCTTCAAAAAATCTCGTGTGAAGCAAACACTAACAACTCCCCCCCCAAAAAACCCAACCCACAATTCTATGGCCCAGAAAGTTTTCAGATGCAGTATTTTCTAAAACATAGCTTTCCGTCTCCCCGTGCAATAAATAATTCAAAGTTGTCATCCCTGCATCTAAAGTCTGCTTATCTCAGAAGTTTTAAGTACATCAAAAATCACTATGCAAATTGAATTAAAGAAGTTGCCACTTTAGCTGAGGGTTGTGAAGTTATAGATAAAATGGCACTGGCTTCTATGGGTTGACTTTTCTGAGGCTTGCTACATTATAAGAGCATTGCATTTAGTCCAGGAGTGGCACTGGAGAAGCCTGAGATCTCTGAGAAGTAAACTTCCACAGAGTTGTTTGTGAGCCGGGTTGAACTCACGCTTAATTATCACTTGGGCAGATGCCATCCACATTTTGGCCATTGAAACAGCTCGAGTAACAGCACATGCTTCTGGCAGAGGGCCCTGAAGGGTGAGAGAGACACCACCAGGTTGAAACGAATCACCTTTAGAATCTTAGCCGAAAGCTTGCTATGCAGTTTCCAAAATGTGAGGATCTGCACTCTGCACTGACACACTTCTGGAGAGACCCATATCCCCTGCTGAAATTATATTCTTCCCTTAAAGCAACGCTGAGCCTCAGCCCTGCCTGCCAGGGCTCCAGTGCCTGGTGGGATAGGGAGGTTTAGGCGCTGCTCTGCCATAGCAATCCCTCTTCACACCATGTATTCTAGATGTGACTGAAACAAAACAGCTGTGAAAGCTCCCTATTCACAGGACAGTGGTGTGAAGTCTTTGCTGCTAATTACTGTGTCTTAAATGGAACCACGTTGGCTGAAAAGCCCCTGAACTTGAGAGCTGGGAAGCCACAGCGTTCTTTGCCAGAGGAGTCACAGAGAGGAAGAAACGTGCCCGAACAACACAGTTCATACCCTCTCCAGGGGTGGCCTGGAGCTGTATCACCTGAACAAAAGGGAAGCATGGCTGGCAAAAATCTTTGAGACCATAAGCACGTCCTCTGGTTTTAAAAGCTCTGTCTTCTAAAAGGTAGGCCTACAGGTGCTCAAATCTTAACGAGGGTGTGCTGCAAGTCCACAGTGGGCGTGGTGAGGGCAGTAAGAGGATCACTCCTTAGTCTCACTTAGTTCTCCCCACTCTGACTGGAAAAAAGGAACAGCAGATCTTTCCATGGCCATCATCCTAAGTACTGACAGCAGCTGCAGTCATGCAAGGGTCATTTGTCCCAGTGTCTGAGTCCCAGCACCAGCCTCTCCCGGCTATCTCAGATCTATCCTAGTCTTAGCTCTTTGTTCTGTACCATATCCACAGCTGTAAAATTCAGGGGGGAATTCAGGTCCTAAATTTCTCAGGCTCCAGGACCCATCAACCCAGGGACTCAGGGATACTTCAGCATTTAATGAACTGCCTTCTCTTTTGACAGACATGTCTCCAGACAGGACAGTTTTGACTAGAGCAAAGATACTTCACATATGTTTTTGATTAGCATCTACCCCATCCCAATATATTCCCTGCACTGCTTTGTGCCGTGTTACACAGGGTCAGCTTCTAGATCTACGTGTAACATGACAGACTGTCAGTGACGGGGCGCAAAGCCCCAGGCCAACACAGAAAGAGAGGCCCATGCTGCTCAGATCAGGTGTCCCCAGACAGCTGCTCGCTTGTCACCTAGGTGACATGTGAATAACATGTCAGGTTTCTGCCTGTTGCAGTTTTGACTTTACCTTGATAAATTGTTCTTTCTTTACTAGCCAGGATGGCTACAAGGCATTTCCAAGTGATGTGTCCACATCACTGTTGCCCTGATGCTCAAAACCAGCTGGGTGTATGGAAAAGCATGTGAGACCTGAAGGTGCTCTGGGATGTGGCAACCACTAACAAAGAAATTTGCTCGTACCTACAAGCCACAGTGGCTGAGCTGCCGAGGGTCAGTGCCAGTGCTGATGGTTATGCTGAGAGACTGTGGGCTGCTTTGTTTCCTGCAGATACATGCAGGTTAAGGCTCAAACACTCTGAGGGAAAAGGAAGTGGCCACAGAGTTCTCATCCTGCATGATAAGGCTCAGATCCCTCTCCCACTGGAATCATGGGCAGCTCAGTGTCAGCCTCTGGAGATGTTGGGGTGCAACCTTTTCTGCCTCACATTGAATACCCTCCTGTCTGCCTTGGCAGCAGTGTCTGAGCTTGCTTTTCCTTCCAGGTCTGTCAAGAGAGGCTGAACCACAAATAAGCTTCAAACTTTACCTAGGCTTTCTTGGGCTAAGTTCATCTTTAGGAAGGGGCATTGCAGAAGTGCTCCCTAACTGCAGACACATTCGCTTTAGCCATGAGTGATCCAGGACGGCCTTGGTACCACCTTAAGCTGCACCAGCTATGTTTGCCTAAGGAAACAGTGTATTACATGACCTCTGACATACAGGTGCTTGCCTTCTCAATTTCTATCCCACAGATGGGAAATCTGAAGCACCAGATAATTCTGGGACTTCTTGTAGGTCCTCCAGAGAGCAGAGAAATGTATCTGCCTTTACAGACTCCCACCCTGTACACTGCCAGTGCTACCTCCACCAACTGCACACACCAAAGCCAGAAACCACAGGTGACCTTTAGAATGGAAGTGCTAAAAATGAACTCATTCCAGAGCAGGAAGGGGACAAGGCCAGTGTGCAGAATGAGTTCAAGGGAGTTATTGGAGGGAGGAATAACACAAGGGACTGAAGCAGGTGATCTGTCTCCAACTGGGCCACTCTTCAACAAGGAGTATCTCTGCAGTGGGGAAGATTTTCCCTTTCTTTTCTGTGCTGTGGTACTCAGCTGCCCCTGAATTTTGCAGGTGCACTCAGCTGAGACTCATCCCAGAGCCCTGCATTCAGAGCAGATAAAAGCTCATGCCTCCCCCTGTGCCTGTGTGTCACAACAGTGTCAGCCCATGCCACCGATCAGAAGTGAACTGCAGCGGGGCTACTGCACAACCCCCCAGCACGGCCCTGGCCTGCCAGCCACTGAAAGGAGCTTTAAAAACATGACTGAATGAGGTACTTCTACAGGAAAGCAAAGATTCAATGCAGGCTTTATAGCTTAGCATTTGCAATATTTTGCTGGCAAAATAGGGTTCTTGAAAGAGTGCATTTGACTTGCTCAAAATAATTTCTTTAACTTTCTCCAGGCTGAAAGGCACAAGCAAGACCAGAAACATAGTTTGGCCTGTAGCCTTTCCCCCAGGACTAGCTGGGCTGCCTGCTGTACATCTGTAACACAGACTATAAGATAGGGGCATTTGGATCTCCTGTAACCCACCACCTGGTAGCTGTTGACATCATCCTGTTTCCTTCCATTTACTACTTGCCTTTTTAATTTTTTTTTAAGAACTCAGTCACCTAGTCACGTTAGGTGGTTCAGAATTTCTTAGCAGTGAAAAAAAAAAAGCTGTTAAAAACACTAAAATGCTCTTGGCCATGTCCTGTCAGACTAAGTCCAAACCTCAGCAGTTTTCAACAAGTCTCTGTGAACACATTCAATTGATATGAAATCAAACAGACAAGGACGTTTTGCTGGAGCCAGATGGTTTTGCTGAGGGTGAATCATGCCCAGCTCTAACCCACAGCCATGCTCTGCAGCCAGCACAGCTATTTCAGTCACACAACCAAATGCCTGCTCTCCCATTAGGCTGTTCAGCGATGGTCTTTGATAAAATCCTGGTTGCACACCAGCTTCCTCCAGGAAAGAAAAGGCCATGTGCTGAATTGTAAACTGTCTGAGGGCAACTTTAATATGGGACTTGCACTTTTTGAGGGAGGTTTCGCCTTTGTGTTTAAAGAAAAAGGTGACCGATCTGGTAAACTGGGAAAGAGTATTTTTAAGTTATTAAATGATTAGAAGAGAAGCTGGGCTTCATCTAACATATAACATGCCTCTCTGAAACATGCAACATGTTATACATCACCTTACCCACCCGGAATTTACCTGAAAATAGCTGCTAAGTTTTGCATAAAATGAGGAGCAGACTCATTTTCCTGAGGGTAAGTACGAAGCCTACACACAGGTACATAAGTAAAAGGAGAGGGACTGCATGTGGATTATATACAGAACAGAGAAGAGGGGAGGCACACTGGACGGAGCATGGTGCTGGGGGTCAGGATGGGAGAAAGACTGACAGCACAGATGGGTTTGGGACATGGCTGGTGCATTACAAAGGGTAACGTGCTTGTAAATAGAGCATCCAAGCCAATATCTGCCCTCCTGTGCATGCTCTGCAAGCAGCTCCTTCCTCCCTGGCTCCATCTCCCAAACACACAAACCCAGCAGATCATTTAGATCAAAGCAAACCCATCACATGGCAAAGCAAGGCACCCAGCCTGTCAGCAGGGGCTCACCAGCCCCTTACCACTTAAGAACACCAGGATCCTGCCTCCTGCCATCCCCACACAGCTCACTGAAACAGCCACTGCACAAACCCAAGCCCCCTGCAGAAGCACATACCTTGCCAGGAAGCCCTCACAGGTCCCCGGGCTGAGCAGAGGGGGCGGGTCCCAGCAGGAAGGGTTACTCCATCCAAGGCCCTCCAGATGGAGAAGAGCAGACTAGAAGGGCACGTGGATGTGCTTGGGGCTGTAGGTCTGGGACAACCCCTCCCCGCACAGCCCCCTGTGCCGAGGGCAGGGGAAGGGCCCCTTTTCACCGTGTGTGGGCTGAGCAGGGCATGGAGACCCCCCTGCCACCACCTGCCCACAGACACACAGCCTGCACAGCTAGTCCCGTGCTGAAGGGCAATTAAATTCCTCATTAGCTGTAATTAGCAGGCACATGACACCTCTCAACAGAAGCACAGCAGCAGAGGGGCCTCTCCCTGGCAGGAGAGGGCCAGTGGGAAGTCAGTTTTTGTGGGTTGTTTTATGAGCTCCGAAATGTCTGAGCTCCCTTCGACTGCTGGAGCCTCACTACAAGCAGTACCTGTGAGCAGGAGCCTGATCTGCATTTCACCACTCAGCTGGGAACTCCTGCTGATTTTGGCAGGGTGTGGATCAGATCTTCCCTGAAAGGGCTGGGAATAACAGCCAGGCAGAGCCTTGAGCTGAGCTGTAGCCACCAGCATAAGCTGCTCTGGGGGCTGGGGACTGTGTGCTGCTGACTGAACTGAGAGCAGCTCCCATTAATTATCCCACCCCTCCTGCTTGGTGCCTCTGTCCTCTAAAACATACAAACATACAAACTAAGGTCTCCAGAACTCTCCTTCACTGGATGGGATCTCTTGCCAACTGTCCCATCCAAACAAATCTTCCAAGTAGTAGAAACTTCACCTCACATTCCCAAGGTAGATAAAAGGTTACCCTGGACAGGGAGACCTGCCTGCGCCCTTGTAGTCAGACATGTTACCCCTTGCACTACTGGTCCTCAGCAAGTCAGACAATATAATTTTTCCAACTTCATAGTCAGATGGAAAGGGTTCCCAAGTGGGCCGCTGGCCATTTGGTACAACTTACTTGCTTCAGCATTTGTGGGTGTCAAACTGCTCTGTCTCTACAAGGCTGTAAATGTGTGTGGTCCAAAGGACCTTGATTATTTTAAAGACAAAGTTGTCCTGGGGATTAGGGAAACCAAGAGGCAGGGAAAAATCAGAAGAGAGGAAAAACTTGCAAGTGCACACTCTTGTTCTTGCTTCACTTTGAACTGGTTTTATGCGGGCCTTTGCTAACTGGGTGCAAGGCTATGAGCTGATGCTCTTCAATTCCCAGCCAGTGTTGGGAATTGAAGTGTTTCTCCCCATGATTTCCATGCTCTTACCAGGCTGGTGCTGCTGCCTGAGCAAGTGCACTGCAGCATGAGCAGGAGAAGATGGCAGGGCAGAACGTCACTGGGTGTCTGTGCCAGAGCTGCTTGACAATTTTTCTTTGAGCAGTCAGTGAGAAAAATGTTCACTCTGCTTTCTGCAGTGGAAAGGTTTTGGATTCTCTTAAAAGCCTTTCCCAGTCAGCCGCCAACCTGTTTATTGTATGTCCACATCCTTTGATTAGTTCTTAAGCACCTGGCCTTGGCTTTGCAGCACATGAGCTTCCTACAAGCCTTAATGCACTTATCTTCCCAGATAAATGTGAGGGAAGGGAAGAGCTACAAACTCTCCTGGATAGAGCAGATCTTTTGATGCACGTCTCTTAAATCCTAGGCCAGCCATTAAATCCCTCCAATGTTTAGTGGTCTCCAACAGGTTCCTTAGGTCATTCATTATTTATAGTATGTGTCTGGCTGTATGGTATTTCATTACCACTGGAGGAGGACGGCAAACACAGAGTCAGGAGTCTGTGTCCTCCTTAGCCTCAGAGACACTGCAGGACTTCTGTCTCCTTGGAGCTAATCCCGTGCTCTTTTAACTAATTTGTAAACTTGTTCTTTATGGGAGGAGAAAGGATCCATCAATGTGATGTACAGGTCCTGTACTGTCAGTTTATCATACTGAGCCTGCAAGCTGAATGTAGAGAAAAGCTCATAGAAAGCAATGTACTATTAAAAAATGTCACTATTTCTAGTTCACGTATTATCTCCAGCAGTGGTTCTTGCTGTGACTTTACAAGAGTAAAAAACCCTTCACAACTGGGTAAGTTCTTCCTATGAAGCACCTACCAGCAAGGCTCCACTATCTATCTTAATGTGGTAAGTAGCCTGAGCTCTCCAATTCCTGCAGTGCAAAGCAGTCAAAACCTCTCAGATATTTTTTGGACTGTGTATCTTTCAACTGCAACCTCTCTAATTTTTCAGTTTCTTTAAATGCAAGCCCCATTTTAAAATGTCCACAACAAAGGCTTGGAAGGGGAGGCAATATCTTTTATTAGACTAAATGACATAGCTGGAGAAATTAGCCAAGCCTTCAGTTAGTGAAGAGTAATAAAAGATACTGCTTTTCTCCAGCATCCCTGCCTTGCTTGTAGCCTTAAATCACCTCATCTTCAGCAATTCCAGTGCCACAAAGAAGCCATAGAAATCTTAGAAAGGCTGAACATCTAATCTGTACTGCCACAAAACAGTATTATTATGAGGACTGCACTGTCTGGGCTGGTTTGTTGTTGTAGGATAGCTCTCCAGCACCAGGCAGCTCCTATTTCTTAAACATAAATCACCACTAAAACCAGTTGTTTGAGTTCAAAACCAACAATGGTGTACTCAAATTGCAATAAATTAGTTATGTAGGGTAACACAGAAAACCACCAAAAGCTACATTAAGTCAAGGGGAATACAGAAATATTTTGATAAGCTGTTGTCAGAGCACAATGCAGCCATTTTTAAGCTATAGCTTTAATCTTTGTCTGGCTGCAGATATTGAGTGAGCTACCTTTGCATCTTCCTGATTTGTCTTCTCCTCAGGCTTCAAAAGTTGGAGCTAGGGTAAAACATCCTTCCACCTTCAGGCAAGTTTTGAGGTACAGCTGCCCAGGATGTACCTGAGCTGAGACCCTGCAGTTCTCTTTCCCAGCAGCTAGTGTAGCACCTGGGGAGCAACCTAATGCCAAAATATCACATGTACAGAGAAAAAACATTTCAGGAAAGCATCACTCCTAAAGAGAACGAGGCAGACTGTAAATCTATCCAGCTCAGCCTCCCCTACAGCTGGGAAGGTCTCTCACTTCAGATTCCCTCCATCTGTCTTTTCAGCATCGATCTGTCACCACAGAAAGCTGATGACAGACGGCCCCGATTCACACAGCCATGCAGGAAATCCCGATAACCAATTATCACTGTGCAGGAATTCATCTCACGGACAGGCATTTCTGCCTACCAGTGTCTGCAGCTTCACACACCCGAGTACCAGCATTGTTGTAGCAGCACTTCTAAAATTTAGTTTTAAACAAAATTTTAAAAATCAGCAGCATCACAAGGCACACTCCGCCTTGTTCCATAATGCTGGTGGCAGCTGCTTGTGACAGGGCTGGGACTTTTTCCTCAGAAAAAAACCCAGACTTCAGAGAAGGTCATAAAGTTTCAATCAAGAGTAGACCTGCCCTGTGTCCTTCTTGCCCGATATCTTGTTCCCAAGAACAGTGTGGACCTGGTGAAGGAGATGTGAGATAATCCTTCAGCAGATCACACTCAGAAATTAGGATTTCTCTACCTGCTTCCCATAACCATCCCAGCAGACTTGCATGAATACAGCCCTGCCCTCTGCAGCTACCCCAATACCAGTGCAAGGGAGCACATCCCGCCCTTTGTGCTCCTGCAGAGCAAGGGAAATAAGCTGTACCAATACAAAAGACATCACATACTTGACATTAAAGCTGAGTTGATGTAACTACTTTAACACAAAATTACATCTTTACAAGATTATACTGACCAAACTTCTATGAGGAGACCAGGACATGGAGAATAGCATGATGAAAAACAGTGTCTAAAAGTACAGTGAGTAAAAAAATTATATTCTGGATCAATTATTTACACACTACCCCAAACCCTGTATCTTCAGACCTGTTAAGGAAAGAATATTTATTTTAAAGTTAAAGAAAGATACCAGGAGATACAATAAGCTATTTCAGACATTAAATGAAAGCATTCCTGAATGCTGAAAACCATTATGTACAGAAAGGGCACAGAGAAGGATCCTTTGAGAATCCTGAATAAGAAAATAAATCTCTCTTTATTTGCCTTGGAGAGTCTTTTTTTTGATGTCAGCTCAACTTTTCTTTGAAATCTTACCATTAAGTTGCATACCGCAAAAAGGAAACAGAGACGTTTATTTATCAGCAGAGAATCACAAGCCACTCTCTGCCCAGGATGGTCTCTGTCCTCTTTACAGCTGCTGAGATGGCAAATACATCTCCTAACCCTGGACAATGGTATTGCCCGGGATAAGAAGCCCCAGAAACAGTTTGCAAACCCCATCTCTGTCTGAGACACCCAGAGGGATGTGTGAAAAGATTCACAACAAAGGGCGAAATGGCTTGAAATTGCATTTGTCATATTCTATTCTTTATGAATATAGAAATATAATTTTTATTCCTGTTCCCTCACCCAGAATGTTAGGAAAAATCACCATATTTCCTGAATAAATGAGTGGAAAAAAGACCGTTTGGAATTAAAAACTGGTTTTTAGTTCAAAGGTTAAAAGGTGAGGTTTTCTCATGTATACTTCCAGTGCAAAAGCAGCCTTCCTGTTAAATTCCTTGGTAATTTGATAATATAAGAGGCACCTAACAAAAAAGCACTGAAAAACATTGCAAACTTCTTGATTATCAGCAAGCTACAGCCTATTACAAGCTCAGTATTTTCTCAGTCCCTAGCCAGAGCCCTTACCACCCTCATAATACATGAACCATGCAGAGAAATGCACTCTCTCCACCGTGGGCTCTTCCTGGGGTCTGAAGCCATGAGTGCTGGAACAATGGGTGGGTGTTTCATGCTGCCAACACCTGGTGGTGGGACAGGGGCTGGGATGTCACACAGGCTGCTCTCAGACAGCAAACAATCTCCAACATGAGCTGCATCTGGGCTGGTTCCTAGAAAGAAAAAAAATGATCTGCTTGGTTACTGTGTTTGGATTTTCTTCAAATGTGTCTTCACAGGCAGTGGATATGTTTCAACATGGACTCGTTAACTCCTCCCTCCTCCTGGGGACTGGGATCCCTGAATGTATAATTTTCCTTCTACCCTGAAACTGTAATTTCCTATTGCCACCAGTGCCAGAAATTCTTGCTAATGCTTTAAAGAGAGCCTTGTCCCTTTTGTACATCACCATGTTTTTTACAATCTCTCGCAGTTAATGGCTGTCTGTAGTAGATGGGGAAACTCAGCCAAGTGGTGGATCAAGGCCACTGACAGTTGCCCAGCACTCAGGAAGCTCTGGGCACTGTTCCTGGAGTTACACATGGGGCAGTGCAGTGAGGGGCCTGGAGAAGCAAAGGACACAGCCACAGCCTGGGATACAAGCATGTAACTGCACCCCATGGCCTGAAGCAGAGGCTGCAGCCCACTGCACCATTTGTACACCATGGAAGAGATAATCCCCACTTCAGCAGGTGCCTTCAGACAGCTCCTCCATGCTGAAGCAGTGCTTTCTCTGCCAGGAATGTCCTGATGCATTTTCCCCACCATCACAAACCTTGATGTCTTCAGCCAGCTCCTTGTTTTCAGAGATTGGTTTCAGGAAACCAAGATGCCCGGCTTAAAATCTCAAACTGTTATGTGCAGGTGATCTCTAAAATGAAAACTAAATATATCTACCCTAGAATGAGCTATTAATACTGATATTGATCCAGTCTCTGAGCAAATAATTGAATGTACTTCTACTATTTGGATGGCTAAATATTTCCAATAAAGAGCATTATGAACAATGCATAATATGTTTGCTTTAGAGGAAGGCTTAAGGATTTAAAGCTCATGTTAGAAACATTAGATGCTGTCACTAATGTGACTTGCTGACTTGAGTATTTATTTTTTCTGATTTTTCCCCCATTCCCTCCAATTTTTCAATTAAAACTTAATCGCCTGCCCATTCACTCACTGCAGAAGTGATGGGGAGATTATAAGTTGTCATAAAAACCTTCTTTGGTCTCATATTTCTCTCTGGCAACACAGAGAAAAGGTCAGTTCTAGTGCTAGCCTACATTTTAAGCCACACTTGTGGCTTAAGCCCTTGCTGTAGGAATGTTCTTTGGGTGTCGGATTGTGTTCGTGTCCCATCTTGCTTCAACTTTGCCTGAGTGTCTTCTAGTGAGCTGCATTGCCATCTCATCAGCAGAAATCAGGAGCCAGCTCCTGGATGACATATTCCTTGTACATTCCTCTGAACTGGGTATGTTAATCTGATTTTATGTCTTATTTGCATATGCTGAATTAAACTAGGGTTGTCTCTGCATATGTGAAATGAACAAAGAACAGCAGACCTGTGTCCCAGCTGAGCGGCTGTCAGTGGAGAGAAATTTCTGCAAAGATCATTACCTTGAAAAGCAGGCTGAGTAGGGGCAGCACAACACTTTACCTGCTAAGAGACCACAACAACCTTGTGCTATTTCATTCATTTCCTTAAATAAGCCTGTAGCTCTAAAATGGTCAAGGACTAGTTTAAGCTTGTAACCAGAGCGGTGGCTGGAGGGGAGCTGTAAAGGCAGTTTGTGTATATGTACAACGATAGCAGCAAGAGAAGAGATTAGATAAACAGAAGATCCTTTACAGCATCGTGTGCTTCACAAGCCTCTCCTGGCAGGAGATGTATTGCATCCACTCCAAAACAATTAGCCAACCTGACAAGCAGGGAATATTCACTGGGGGTAGGTAGCAAGTGTGATTTGCACTGAGACCCCTAGGCTATCAGAAGAGCAGAGGCCAGGGTTTTTCTGGACACTTTTATGGCCAGCTGTTTATTTTTAAAATTAATTTATTGTTCCTGGTGGGTGTGGTGCTGTAGCATGCTAAAGGGGATGTTGTGAGTTTCATCCTTACAGGAAGAACCAGGGAGAAAATTTTCGCCTCCCTGGTTTACCAAGGGGGATGGAGGTCAGCAGCTTGGATAGACCTTGAGCAGACAGAGCAACAGGAAACAATACAGTGATCCTCTCATAGACACAACGGGGCATGAGCTGCCATTCCCAAGTAGGCATTCACATCTCCTGCTTCCAAAAGGGAGCATAAAACCTCCTGGAACTTTCACTTCATAGTGTTGTAAATGAAGAGAATCATACACCTACAAGGTTTTTTTTCTCCCAAGATGCTGAACACTGGAGCTGCCTCCAGGCTTTTCAGTAATACAGGAAAATTCCTGTATTCCTCTTTCATCTGTAATTTTGAGGGTGGCAGATTTTGCAGATGCAGCAGAGTCAGTCCTGAGACAGGACTATAAGGATCTCTAGAGCCCCAGGAAATGATTCAGAGTAGGTCTTTGCTCCTTAAGCTCTCACCTGCTTTGTACAGTCCCAGATGCAGCCCTACTGAACTCTTGCCATTCTCACTGGAAGTGCCACCTACCTGGGAAAGCCCCACACAACAACCAACTACCCAAACTATACCACAAGGGAACAGGGTGAGGGACAGATCTTGGGGAGTGTGCAGTGCCCTGGAGAAGATCACAGACCTGTTGGAAGAGCCATGGAGTCCTGGTGCCCACTGCCCAGGCATGGTCCCTCCCATGGTCCTGGTTAGCTGCTGGCTGGGCTGGAGGAGGGGCTAAGCCAGCATTTACCTGAACTACAGATTCATGAGTACAGCTGCTCTGAATCTTTGTGAAAAATACTCCTTGTCGTCCCTTTTAGCAGACTGTTTTCATCTAGATCCTTTTGGCATTTCCAAGGATTACCCAGATAGCCAGATGAAAAATGTTTGCAGCCACTTTCTATATCTGATTGGTTTTCCTTATTTGAGCCTGGTCTCTTGGAGCCTGTGGCATTGTGCCCATTTCTGATTGGAAGGCTGAAGGACTTTTAAAAGGAGAGAAGTAAACTGCAGATAATAATAATATAACCTGTCTGCCAGGGTGGTGTTAGCAGCAGGAACAGGGAGAATGACAGTGTCTAGAGTTTCCATTTAATATAACTAAAATAAATGGTTCTAGCCTCCACCTAATACCTTGCCCTCTAGAGTTTTAGGAATGCAGACTGTAAATCCCTGATCACCTTAATTCCTGTTATTTTCTGAGCCCAAAGTTTATGTTATTCATCAACTGACTGAACTAAAATCCTTGTGAGAACTCCAGGCTTCTTGGTAAAATCCTCCTAGACCTCACCTGTCAAAGAGTCCAGGGGATTTTTAAAGCTTGGTGGTATCCAGCAGCAATACCGCAGTGTTTGAGGCCCTGCTGCCATGGAGGACAGCATGAACAGATCTCCATCCCTGAGAAGGCATCACCAGAAAAAGGAGTTTTATTTGAGAACCAGAAAGTCTCATTGTGGTTTGGGAAAGGATTTTCCTTCACTGTCTTCATTCCAGAGCTGCAGGCAATCTTTTAGATAGACTGGATCCATGCCACTGCGTGCCTTGAAGATTGAGTCTGAAACTTGTACTTGATTCTCATGAGGAAAGTTACCCAAATATGGCCTGTTTCTGGTGTGCAGCAGTCTTGCATTTCCTTATTCTAAGTGGCTCCTATCCTGAACAAAAATGGAAAGGTAGCCCTGTGTTAAATATCGAAGGAAAAATTATAAACTTTTGCTGCTTCCCTAATCTCTTGCCAGGCAATATTTTTCAAGAGTTAAGAAAGTAATGACAGAAAATCCATTAATAGGTAAAAAACCTTATATGCAGTCCAGGATGGATGGCCTTTTCTTTTTTCCATGGACCAAATTCAGACTCAGCATTTTTGATACAGAAGAAATACTGTTCATGACATTTCAATAGCAGATTTTGCAAGAAAATTGTCAGGAGTTATTGGGCCTCCCACCTACCTACTGTGAGTTGAATAGATCAAATCTGTTTCCAAAAGCAGTAAGAACCTTAATTGATCCCAAAGTTAAAGATGCTTTCTAAGGCTAAGCAACTGTTTTCTTTTTAATACAGGACAATGCAGAGGATCCTGCTCTACTGTACCAGCAGAAGAGCCAAAGCAGAGGTTGCCTCTTGCTAGATCAGCCTGTCACTGTCTCCTCTAATGCCCTAACCAGGGCTGACCCAGTTTTTACATGCTGGGCTGTCTCTGTGGGTAGATCCAAAAACTACTAAAGGTCACCATGTCCTGTGCCCGTGAGGAGCATAACCATATCTGAGACACCCATTTGAAATAATTCATCTCCTTTGGGCTCCCACACAAGTGTTCCTTGGTGTGGGGATCCCGTGGTTTGAATGGACACCTTCTGCTTGAGCTCATTGATGCCTCACTGACAACTCAGATTCAGCTATGACATTGATTTGCCTGTTGTACTCTCCTAATGCTGTTACAGAGCAGTCTCAGAGCTGTGTTTGCTGAATTTTAGGTGTTTATGTTTATTCCATTTAATAAAATCCACTAAAAACTCTCATAAAAAGATCTTTGCTGCTTTTTGCATTTACAACAGGACTGGTAAGTCAGAGAGCAAAGCTATTCAATAAGGTGTTTAAAGGCACTTTTAAGGCTCAGTTTCTGGACAAACACCTCTGTCCCTCGTTTCTTCCACATTACAGATGCCAGCAGATGTAGGAAGTGACAGGGTGGATGTGCTTCTCAACCCTGAGCTGCAGAAGAAGAACCCTGCAATATTTGGTAGCCACTGATGTTTCTGGGGCTGGAGGCTTCATGCCAGAGCATACTGCACTGCTGGCTAGCAGAGCCAGGCATAAGGCAGTGCAAGGATGTATAGAGCCACGGCTTTATTTGTGAGGCCACAGGTGAACAACACCCACAGGGTGAAAGAAAATTTTAAAAGACACACACTTTGCTGCCTCAAGCAGAGTTCCTACAAAGACTTTTAAGTATCTAAGTCCTATTTTCCATAGATGATCCAGATCCTAAAAATAGTATGATCTTGGGAGTAACAAAAGACATCCACTTAAAGATCTGCAAATGTTTGGGTCAGGAGTTCAGGCCACTGCAAAAATACCTTCTGCCCAGGAGAGAAAAGGAAAACCCAGGGACCCCACTGTTTTTGGTACAGAGTCTGGATACATATTTCTTTGGAGGCTCATTCAGCCTTTAAATTTACACAGCTACACTTTACCACACATGTCCAATGTACCTTCCTGGTAAACTCTTCTTCCTGGCCTTTCAAGTGCAAGATCTCACCTTGCTTGGATGTCTCTGAGTGATGCTCACAGGAAAACAACCGCTGAAATGCCAAACAGATGTGAAAATGCATCTCAAGAGGAATGTATGGGTGTTGTCTGTCTGTCATCACTCCTTTCACCATTTTGCCTCCTCTCCTTTCATCTGGTGCCCACCTCTGCCAAGCCACAGACAGGGGAGCTACGTGAACATGAGACAGAGCCCTGTTTAACCTGATCTCAGTTTCTGCAGTGTGAGATCTCCACCGCTCTTTACCTGGCTGTGGGAAATTCAGCTGCACTTCACTGAATGTTTACTTTAAGGCAGAAGAATTGTGTTGGGTATTTTGGGCAGGTTCCTGTGGAAGAACTGGTCTACCTTAACAAAGATCATGAAGATAGGAAATCTCAGGAGTAATTTGTACTTACATTGGAAAAGCACCACCATCACCACCCCCTACCTATGTAGCCAGTCTAAGAGTTTGTTACCACTATTCTCAGCTGGCCACATTGTTTAAAGTTCAATTACTTTTTCCCAACCTGTTCTTAAAAAGGCTGAAAAAGGTTGAACACTTTTAAGCAAGCAGGTTTGGCTTTTTTTTTGTTTGTTTTTTGGGGGTTTTTTTGTGGGTTTTTTTGGTTTTTTGCAAAACAAATGGTTTTCCTCTGAGATTTTTTTTATAACAAGAACAGGGTTTTCTGGCAAAATAAACACAGGCCTTATTATAGTAATTAACAGAACTTTGTTTGATGGAGATATAAATGCACCTAAAAACTAATAAGCTGTATATGACCAGATTCTAGCTAAAAAAAAACAAAAAAGGCAATCACACTCCCTCCTCAAAAGTACAAGAAATTTGCAGTGGATCCCTAAGGACTTTGTAAAAATACACAGATATAGTCCAAATTTCTCAGTAGAAGTTAAAAATAAGATCACCCTGAAACCAACATCAACCAACATCTTTAGCTTCTTTTAAGAATTTTTTTTCCTCTCTCTTTCAACTTTTTTTCCTACATGGTGAATTCCATTTTCTTTAGGTAATTTAATAGCTAAATTAACCAAAAACTCTACTACAATCTTCTTAAATTATAGCTTTTCCCTGGAAATGCTTTGAAAGTCTCTGATTTCCAGTGCTTTCAAAACAAAGACCAATTCTCTCCATCCTGTTCTTCTATGCCACATGGGACAGAAAGCACATTCTTGTTGCCCATATTGAGAAAAGAGAGGGCACAATTTGCATCTTGCCTGTATCTGAATGACTCTGCTGTCTGCAGTAGAATCACTCCTAAATTTTTACCACCCCAGAAACTTAAACTCTTCTTTTCACAGTGTCATTTGCTCTTCTGCAAAAGTCCATAAAGTTACTCTGGGCATTTGAACAATTTTGGTACCCTCTTCCCAAAGAACCTCCTGTTAACAAACTGTGCCCACCCCACTCAATAATCTTAAAGATATTTTCCATCCTTAATGATTCTATGAAAACATAATTACAAGGCAGGGAAAAGGATTATTGATAAAAATAAACAAAGCAAATCATTACTTCGTAAAAATGGAGTGAATGTGATCTTAATGTAGTGGAATTTGTGAGAGAAGCTTTAGTTTAGGGAACAATATGTGACCTTTCTCTTTTTCAAGAGAAAGAGGCTCTTGGCATTCTTCAGCCTGAAGAATTCTTAATTTGCTTGAAACCTGAGCCATGTTGATATGGATCTTTTAATTACTGTCCTCTGTTGACCTGGACAAAGCATTGTGAGAAGATTTCAAATCCATCATTCCACTACTTTGACTGAGTGCTCACCTGTTCAAAGGTTTGGTCTTGGTTGCTTTATTTTTTTAAAAAACTTGCAAGCAAGCAGAAAGAGAGAATATTTTCTACCATCAGTAAGCTCTTTCAAGCATCCATTGCAAGACAGGAGAAAACATTTTTTCTACTCACTGATCCAAAAGCTCAGAATTAAATTCCCAGAGAAAATAATAATGAAAACCACAACAAAACAAATTAAAACAAATAAATAAACAACAGCAGCAAAACAACCAACAAACCAAAACCATGACCTGGTTGATTGCATTGGAATGAATTTGACCAACAGATGGCAGCTATGAAAAGTTGGATGGGTCACATTCCCAGCCATGTAAACAAAATAAAAGCACTATAACCCATCTGCCATGTAAAAATGCTATTATTCCTGCTCTTGAGACAAGTCACATAAAAGAAACATTCTCAAGTCCATTGATTTTGGCCTATTTGCAGCAGAAAACACTATGCAGGGATATTAATATGCTTCACTGTTCTCTGGTTAGTCTGTGACTTTGCAGCTTTCAGGGCACACAGGTTTTTTTTCCTCTGTAGAAAACCTTTCTGCACTCACAGGGTCAGGATGAAAATGGAGGAGAAACTATAAATGCAGGAATGTGCAGGGACTGTTCTGCCAGACGACATGTAGGGGGCTGGAAAGATCCCAGGAATAATAAAAACACCAATGTGCAAATATCAAAGCCTCGGGAGGAGAGAAAAAAGGCTCACCAGACTGGTATGTTAGGGGCCAGTGCTCAGCCTAGGGACAGCCCAAAAAGCATCCCCGTGCTACGATGCAATGTAGGCACCTGGCCACCAAGTGTACATTTGGACACAAGGCACATAAACCTCTCCTCTGAAGATTCCTAAGCATATCCTCCTAATACCAGGGCAGAGTCAGACGTGGTCAGACACTGGAGTGGCAAATGCTTTCAGTAGAGATGAAATTTTTCCCTTCTGGTGAAAGTCTCCATTCAGGTGAAAATTTTTAATTGAAAAAATATAAATCTGTACAAGGGGGATTTTTTATTAATTGAATAATTTCCAGCTAAAATAATGCTTTTTTGTTCAAAAGAGTTTCAGTTTTGGACAGAGAAAATTTTTCTTTGTTGGTGGCGATATTTCTGGGCATTAGCTGGTCCAAGAAGAAAAGGCAGGCAAGGAATCTGGTACTTCCTAATCCTTGTCGTTTTCACATGAGCATTCCTGGTCTGCCTTTCAAAGGACCACTTCAGCCAGGAAAGACATGAGGAGCAAAGAAGAGGAAGAATGTGTGCAGCAGGAGTAGAAGTTCTACTCCAATCTGTCAGGTGATCACAGGCAAGGCTCAAATGTAATGCAAAAACAAAGAAAAGAGCTGCTTCTGGTGGCCTTTTCTGTGCTTTTCAGAAAAGCTCAAAAACAGCCATCAGAAAACCCAGGGATTGCTTATTTAATCTGGTTTTAAAAATGAAGCAAGCATTTTAATGGCACAAAAGGCAAGAAAAACAATGGAGGTTAAAGGAGTCTGTTGATCTGGAAGGCTCAGGGTCTGGAGTCACAGCCTGAAGGTGCTCTTAGGGTGCACATCTTTTCTTTGAACTCATGATTTCAACATCAGGTGCTGATAAGACCAAGGTGATGAATAAAGGCATCTAAAAGCAAGTGTAGTGTAACACTGCAATAGCCATGGCTATAAGGTATACAGGTGAGTTAGAGAACAGGACAGACAATCAGCTCTTACCTGCTGCTCATCATTTCAAGCAAATGTCGAACTGTCTGGTTCCTTTGAGACTGGCCCCTCCCTACAGAGTCAGAAGAAATAAGCAGATTTTGTGGAGTAATTGGTTTGCCAATTTGGAATATTTGAAGATCCCAGCAAGAGCCCACCTGCATGTGTAGGCACTTCAACATCTTGGGAAATCTGATCCAGTTCCCTAAGGCTTAAGAATGACCCAGAGCCAGGGAATGCAATCAAGCAAATTAGTCAGAAGCATTAATATCAGAGCCAGTGTTTCTTGACTTCCACAGTTCCTGGGGCAGCAGACTGAAGGGAGAGTGGGGCCAGCCCATGGGCACCCATGAATTGCACACACCAGAGGCTGCATGTCTGAGCCCAGAAATGGATCCCTGGGAGGAGCGGAGAGGGGCTGGGGTGTGGAAGGGACATTAACTACCAGTGGTAGTGAGCAGTGCACATTCACTGCCTGCCGAGAGAGAGGAACCACAGCATTTCCAGTTTGTGATTTGCAGATGCTCAGCAGTATTCTGTCCACTGGCCCCGAGCCAGCTCAAGCGAAGTGGTAAAAAATTTCCTTCACTTCATGCATAGGGGCAGGGTGCTGGAATTCATGGGGGCGACATGTGTCTTCACACATAACCCCAGCTTCAGATAGAGCTTGCAGACACCTACTCAATATGAGTGATGACTGTGAAGAAGCGTCCCAGAAGCAGTCTATATTTCCCTGCGACTTTTTTTTGCCCATCTGTAAACCAGCTACAGTATTCACACCATGAGGTTCTGAGAAGTGAAGCACAGAAATTTTTAGAGGCTGCATTTAAAACAGCTAATGATAATGAGCTAAGCCAGGAACCCAGTGGGGTCGGATTGTATCACCATACAGGCTGTTTCTACTGGAACCGATGCAGAAGCTGTAAATGTCAGGAATTTGTCTGCCAAATGAAGCGTTATCTGTCAGCAAAGCCTGCCAATGTGATGGCTGTGACTGGGAGAGGTAGTTAAGTGAGAGATTGCTCACTGAATCAAAATTATTTGTCATGGATTATGTGTGTGTCCTCAGTCAGCCAAGGGATAAACAATCAGCTTTGAAAGAGATGCACAATTTGTAGGAGCATAACAAGAACACCATGGCTACACTGCTGACTGCTCAGCATGCTCTGCAAAGGGATTGCCAGGGCCTGGCAAGTGCAGCACGTGTTGTGGCCCCACAGCTCTCACCTCGTTCGCTGCTCAGTTTGCACAGTGTCACCTCTCCAGGCATCAGGGCAGCTGGAACCAGGACTGCTGACTACATGGATTTTTCAGCTCATATGAGATTGCTCTGAGAAGCCAGTTTCTGGTGGAGAAGGATCCTTTTTTTCTTCCTTGCTTTTCTTTATTTTCTCTCCAGAACAGCTTCAGTCAGTGATCCCGACTTTAATAAAGCTCCTGCAGCTGTCAAGCTGTTGCCCAGCGTAAGAGGAACCCAGCTAGGTATGTAGTCCTGGATGTCTGCCTCCCAAGCTGGTTTCAGTGCTACTGATGAGAGTGAAACCTTGCATCTAAACTCAGACCTGCTATCAGTGCATCTCTGAGCTGTGTTTCCTTTTCTCTTGTCTTTCCCCCACCCTCACTCTCACATATATTTATTGCAGACTTGACCTGCAGGTGAGAAGGAGCCATGTTTCTCTACCCCATCACCTTACAGCAACATGGCAGTTCCTGGCACAGGAAATTCCAGTACAGGAATCCATCCATAAAATCCACCAGCCTTCTCAACCCCATCCACTGCTGGAGCAGCAGGCAGTCAGGGTACATCAGTATGTCTCAGATCTTCCTTTAGACTATAAACACCCAGGTCCCCAGTATGCAGCAGCCCTGTCCAGCCACTATCCAGCCTCTGGTCTTTCACATGTAGGAACATCTTCTTTTCCTATAAACTGCAAGAGGCAACTCTATAAATCTGCCAGACTTTCTCAGATGCGAGAGACGTTCCCCGTTACGGAGTACACAGTTCTTTCTGTCCACAGGATCCATAGGTTTTTAAATCCAGAAGGAAATGTTAGTTAAGCAAGCTGGTGTTTGGCATCACACCGGCTGCAGAACATCATCCCCTGTGGTGTGGTGAGGCCATCCTTCTGCTGAGGAAAGACGTATTTTAGAGAGACACCTGGTCTAGATTTAAAACTACTTGTGATAGAGAACCCAGAACAGCCTCTAGTAAGTTATTTCAGTAGTTAATTCTCTTCACTGTAAAAAAATCTGCACCTTATTTCCATGCTGAATTGTCTGGCTTCCAGTCTTATGGATCTGCTTGGACCACACCTCCAAGAGAAGCATTCCAGCATGCAGCTCTCTCCCTTGGCAGCTCGTGTAACACTGGAACTGGTCACCTTTAAAGCTTTGCTTGAACTACATCAGCAAATTCTTTTTGTAAAAGGCTTAATATCCCCATACAGCCACATGTGCTGAGCCAACCAAGAAAAAAAGGCAGATGCCCAAAGACCACTCCCACCCAGTTTCTGGCAGTAGCCATCCACAGGTGTTTAAATACAAATCTAAAACTCAAGGGAGGCAGAATGGCCCTTTACATGACACATCCCTGCAGCTTCAGTCCTCAGGGCTTTACAGGTACCAAACTGAAGGTTGTAGTGAAGTTCATCAGCTGAGCCATAAGGTCATCCACTTTCTGTTCCCATGGTTTCCAGACTGCTTGGACATGGGCAGATTGAACTCCATTCTATTTGCATATCACTTCACAGGCAAATCCTTAGATAGACATAACAGAGGAACCCTCAGAGCAGGTTTTCCAGGTACCAGCTCACCCACTTTTGTTACCTCATCATAGAACTTGATCGAAGATCTGTGATTTCTCACCAAAAGTCACCAGTCACTTTCTCCTAAGGTTTCCCTACACAGAGCGTGACCAGGATCATGGTTTGGTACCTATCCAGTCACACTTGTACTAAATTAAACACAGAGAAAAGACTTTTGGCTGCATTTTGGCTGTCTCCTGGACTCACAGCTCAGCATTTCTGGCTCAGTTTACACCACCACTACAAATGCCCTAAACTGACAGTATCTGGTTTACATTTAAAGCAGTTTATACAATTCCTTTGGTTAGGTTTTTGCAACATTTCCAGCAATGTATATAGCTAAATACAAAAAATCAGAGTAGATTATTGTGTTTTTCCCTGACAAATATCACATGCTTCTACGTTTACTACTACTATGATGCCACATAGGTACACCAGCCTCAGGCCAGGCCCCTTTCTGTGCTTGATACTGTACAGATACAGGAAGAAAAAGCCACTACCCCACACAAGTGAAGCCAGAGTCCTCTGGGACCCTGCTACCTCCTAGAATGAAGTGTTGTTTCCTCCCACACATGATGGTATAGGGCACAGAGACCACAGGTGAGTTTCAGATATGCTGATTGACTGGAAAAACCATCATCTTACAAGTTTGGCCAGATTTGAAGTGCACCAAGAGCTAGCAAACTGGAGCAGTTAGCTACCTCTGGTGCTGACTGGCAGCTCATGTGATACATGGTTAAGAGGGAAGGGGGAAGAAGCGCTGGCTAACCCTGACAACAGCCCAGATTAGGAGAGATCCCCCTCCTAAATGAAGTTTGAATAGGACATAAGGCTTTTTGTTCCTCCTTGGGAAATCTGCTGAGCACCTCCTAGCTCCATGACAGCAAACTTCTGGCACCAAGCCCATAGCTCATGTAACCCAGTAAGGATTGCTGGCAGAGTGGCTCCGTAGTGGGAGGTGGGCTGCAGGTCAACACCTGATTTCATGCTGGTAGTCCAGTGCCAATACTCAACTGCTCCATATAGCCAGAGGGCACGTGTTTGCTGAGCACACTCCACCAACAGCACTGAGATTGCTGGAGCATGATGGTACGTGGAAAGTAAACTGATTCCTACCGTGACATTGCTGGATTCAATTCCATTTACTTGTGCCCGCTTGCTCTCAACAAAGCAAACAGCACAGAAGACAACTGGCCACGATACAAACTCCTGGAGTGCTGATAGGAAGCTCTGAGCTTTCTACAAGCATTTTTGTGGTCTGAGTTTTACTTGCAGGAATATTTGTGGAGAGTAAGTAAGTAAGTGTGGGGAATAGCATCAGCATGGCTTCCCATCTTTTATCACACTCATATTTCAGTATTCCTCTTCCTTGACAGATTCCCCAGCCTGATAAGTAGATCATGAAGAAGAGGCGGAACATTTTCCCATTTGCAAAATGCAATCCAGCAGCATGAGTGCGTGGTATTATGTTGGTACCATTACCACTGTACCCCTCACTTGCAATGCTGTAATTCCTTGATACATTCTGTAGTAGGCTGTCAACAGATAAAGCTCTCTGAATGCCAGTCCCTTTGCACACTCTGCAAGCTGCATCTGGAGGAGAACAGGGGGCTGAAGCCTTGGCATAGTTTGCTGTTATTTGCAAGCCTAAGGTGCAGTTCCCTGAACTCCAGTGCTCAAGCCTGCTGCTTGCCAAGGTTTAGCAGGCATTCACCAGGGCAGGACTGGCTCAACCCCCTGTACAGTTAGAATGGGCCACACATTGCCTTTCTGTGCAAAACCACAACAGAAATAAGACTTCTAAGAAAGGATAGTAAAAAAGAGCAAGTTTACAGACTGACCTCTTCAGTCCTCTCTCTAGCTGCAGTCACTGGCTTTGTGTCCTCAGTAGTCTGTTAACACAGCAATTAATTACAATACATTCTGGGCAAACACAGGTTAGCTTACAAATGTATAGAGGTAGAGCTGGTTGTTGGTTTGTAAGTGATCAGAAAAAATGTGGTGGTCAGTATTTTTCTTCTTCTGTAACTCCGTTGCTCTATCACAAACCCAAAGGTACCAGGATGCTTAGAATGCAAACTAAAATCCCACTGGAAAATTCCTGCGTGGAAAAATTGGACAGAGCAACGACTGAGCTTCGTGATGCTCAGGAGAGCAGCCTTTAACTTGGGATCCTTAGCTACACATGCTCACTTTCAGTCAGACAGATGGGGAAAGAGGGCTATAGGAAAAGAAACCAAACATAAAATGAGAACTTCACAAAAGGGAAAGCTGCCAATTATGCAGCCCCACTGCTGCAGCCCTGACCCTGCCCTGACAAGCCTCCAGCCCAGATCCTGGGATATTCTGCAGTGCTCAGCTCTGGCAGCACGCTGTAGGAATTGCAGCTGCTTTTTAGTGCCTGGGTATCACCTGGGTGTCAGACACTTCTTAGCAGCTCTCACAGCTGGGCCACTGCCATCTGCACACTCGACCAGTGTTAATTTTAGTGCTGTGGTGCCTCAAAAGTCACCTTCACATCACCTTCCATCACATGTTTGCAAACTGCAACAGAATTTCAAGCCTGTGCGTGGTCATGTTGATTTCCAGGGAGTCACTGGAGAGCTCAGGGACTGCATTTATGCTTTCCCTCTCCAAGTCTTAATGTTCTTTAACCTCTTAATCAGAATTCCCCCCTGGAGGGATAGATATCCTGACTTCAGCCTGACATAACAGATTGGCACCACTGTCCTACATCTGCAGACTATGGGGTTTGTGTCCCTGCAGCCTTCCAGGAGGTAGGGAGTGTTGTATTGGGGTGCCAGAGGTAGATGCAGGTGCTCAGTGGGAGGCCACACACATGGTCAGCCCAGCAGGATCTGCCTACCACTCCACGCTCTGCTTGCACCACGCTCTGCAGTGTTCAGGAAAACCTCTGGACTACTGTTTCCCCTCCCACCTTCTGACAGTCCAAGCCAAACTGCAGCACGTGGAGGTCTTCCTCTTTCTCTTGAAACATGAATGTGCTACAGCTGGTCAGCAGATTATTTTTTAATGAAAAATGGTTGTAATATAATCATCTGCCAGAAAATCAATTTGCAGAAGCAACAGCTAATTTTTCTTTTGAAAACATCCACCTCCTCTCAAATATGAGGTTTTTCTTTTCTGTTTTCATTTTTAGGAACCATTTATGATTTTAATTACAAAGCACACACAAACTCAAATATCATCCAATGCTAGAGATTTGGGAACGTCATGGCATTTTCTAATAAAAATATATTTTCTGTTGAAACTGTCAGCAAAAAAAAAAAGGAACATTGAAGTAGTACTAATGAAGAGCATGCAAAACCAATATCCTCAGCTTTCTGAGTCCAGCCAGCATATGGACAAAGGGACCCCAAACTCAGGAGGCAAGTGAACTGTCTACAGCATGGTGAGCCTCTCTTCTCAGTGGGTAGACATGCAGGAGCATGGCTTCATAGGACCAGACACAGCAAGCCCAACATCCGAGTTTGATTCTGTGCTGAAACCCACACAAGCTGGTCTCTCTACAGATTCAGAAGAAAAGCAGCTGTAAGTTTATTAGGGCCCCTGCAGCCCTTGGCGTGAGAGGGATGTTGATCTTTGCCAGGTCTCATGCTTCAGTCATCACAATCTTCAAGCACATTGCAGTTTTCTGCTGCTACCACTTTTATTTAACTTGTCAATTTAAAGACAACACTTTAAACCTGTATTTCCTTTGGACCTGGAGAAGAACTGCTGTTTGAAATGGATTGATACAGCCTGCCATGCCACCTCATGCTCCCAAGGGCTTGGCAAATCAATGTTTAGTCCTTGTGAACCTTCTTCATGTCCCTGCTCCTGGTGAGGCTGGTGGTGGACAGGAGTTTTGTTGGCTAACACAGCCACACTGAGAACTCACAGTGGCAGGAAGCACAGATGCTTCCCAAGATCTAGATGAAGACTTCCTAACGGCAGGCGCCTGGGAAGCCACAGAGGCCGTTGTTCCCCACAGACACCGTAGCTGGGGAGCCACCGCCCCTCACCACAAGGGAAGGGCACAAGGAGGTGCCCCACAGGAGCCTGCACCAGCCGGGCTTCCAGAGAGGGGCCCTGCTGCCAGGCTGAGCATTAATTACTGCTGTGCTGCCTTTAAAAATAATGGCCCCAGGATGCAAGCAGCTGCCTTGTTTACCCTCCTTGTACACCCCCTCCTCATGGACTGTGGTGAGGGCCCTGCGATGGGGAGCAGAGGTCCCTGCAAGGAGGCTCCCAAATAATTTCCAGTCAAGGCTGGGTCTGGGATCTTCAAAGGGAAAACAAAACTCTCTGGAGATCCCCAGGTACAACTGAGATGCTAGAGCCTGAATGGGCATGGGAAGTGGTGCACAAACCTTATGTGCTCCTTTAGTGACCCCTGTGGTGGCCATGGGCCTCAGCTCCATACATCCCCTCTAGCAGCAGATTCCTGTGGGCTCAGTCTGCTTTCCACCCAGTTTCCCTTCTCCACTGACCCCTGTTTGTGTTATGGAGACATCACTGACCCGCTGGGCCTCACTCCTGTCACCATTATCAACACAAGCCCCCCCATTCTCACCAGGGCCTTAGCTCCCCCACCCCAGATTTCCAGCAAAATAGCTGAAATTCCTCAGCAGGAGGGGCCTAAACCAGGCATGAATATGCAGCCCTACAAATAAACAAACTTCCCTCATGTTGTTTGGGCTTTTTAATATTTCAGTCAGCACAGGAAACTTCTGGTGAAGGGAATGGGCAATATTTCAGAGAGGGGAAACAAGCTGTTGGTCACGACTTGAGCAGGGAAAGCTCCCCCGGGAAGGCCACGGGAGGGAGAGACACTGTGCATGTTCATTCTTTGTCACTGCTGTTTTCTCTCCATTGGAGATAAAATACTACCAAGAGCCAGGTCCAGCCATGTGATCTCTCAAATCAAGTTGCCGTACTGGTCTTTTGGTGGCTGTATCTAAGGATACAAACTGCCTGATTCTGAGAGACAGAAGACTAAAAGGGAGAAACAAATACTGATGCACACTGCAATTTTAGGTCAAGTATCCTGGTTTTCTCCTGGTCCAGTTATTATGAGATGCTAACAAGAAGCACTTTTTATTCTGTTTATAGTCGCAGTCAGATTTTTTTCCTCTGTTTTTCTTTCATTGCTTTATTTGGCTCTTGAAATCTCTGAGCAGCAGCTATGGCCCAAATGTTTCTCACCTGCTCTTGTAGAGCCATTCCTTGTACCACAGAGCCATGTAGTTCAAAGAGATAGCCTTACCTCCTGGCTGCTGAGATGAAGTACAGAATAAAACCTTTGCCATTAATTTCCCAGAGTAGCAGGCAGTGCTTTCTCCCCAGCTTGTGCAGCCCAGACCTCGGGTCCAAGTGTAAATCCTTCTACAGCTCTACCTCATCCTTTTAAGCAGAGGAAGGGCTTCCTGATTTGCCATCCATGAGCCCAGTCCTAGGCACTGACCACTGGGTCACCGTCCCCAAAGGCAGCAGTGTCTTTCTCAGAGACATCGCTCTGTGACTCCCATGCTCACAAGCAAGAAACAAATGGCCTTGGAAAGTGCATTTGGCATAGCTGGAGCAAGGAGTAGCATCAGTCCAGGGAACTGCCATGTTCAGACCGAGTGGATTGCACTTCACCCTGACTGCTTGCTGCTGCCCAGCTGTACACAGGCCCAAGGATGGTGCCCAGAGGAGGGGGACATACACACCCAGGCCCCCAACAAGTGGCTGTGGCTGTGGCAGTGGCTGTGCAGGAGCAGGGCAGTGCCCAGCACAGCAGCACAGCCCTGACATCTGTGTCTGAGCAGGGGGCCAAGCCTCATGGGGCACAGCGAGGGCAGGGTTCTGCCTTCACAGCAGCAGACAGGCAGAGGCACATCTGTGATCTATTTCTTGTGCTAACAAGGATTCCCCGCATGAAGTCTTTTAACTTCTGATTCCTGTTCTTGAAGATGAGGCTAATGATAGTCCTAGGATCTCCTATGCAGGGAAGAGGAAACTGTAATGATTGCAAAATCCTTCAGAAAACAGCCTGAGGATGAGCAAGGGTGATTTCACCTATAAGCTGTACCCTAACCTGCAGCCTGAGAAGTCAAGTTTGCTTCCGATTGCGGAGCAGAGCAGCCAGAGCAAAGAAGCTGTGTTAGAAACACTTCTACTTTGCCCACCCGGACTGCAGTGGGATCAGTTTAGGACTGAAATAAGCTTTGGGGAGTCATTGAACTCTGACCTAAGCTAGAATAATAGGATGTGTTTATGTCTGACAATGGGGGAGCTTTGCAGAAACCTCCAGTGAGTTCCATATGCAACACTGTTTTTATGGTCCTCCTAAGAAGGGAATTTCAAGGGATCGTATGTGCCTTAAGTGTAAATTATGACATGCATTAAGGACCACCCGCATCAAATGGATGGTTGCCCCAGCCCAGCATTTTCATGGTGAATTGAGAACAAATTCCACAAACCCTCTGGTTTGTGCTTCCATAGAATAATATATTTTCAGGTCAGCAGAGCTGTCTGCTTCTCACACAATAGGTCCTTTCTCCCCTTTCCCCATACCTGTCAATTGCTCTCTGCCTCTGCTGTAATTTATGTTTTACTTCTGAACTGTATGACTGAATTCTGGAAATGTGTGAGGGTACAGCAGCTAGGAAAAGCATGTTCCCAGCCATAGCCAATGTGGTGTTACCACTCTAGAAATCCAAATGGGCACAAGGAAGTCTTACATATACACTGTGTTATTACACAGCCTGCGTTCAAGGTGACAAGGCTGCTACCATTGGACATATATTTGTAGTTTATTTCAAATGTCTCACACTGCAAAAGGAAAAAAACCATGTAATAATTTAGAGGTCAAAAAACATGTGTCTCAAAGAATAGATGTAAACAGATACATGGATCAAGGCAATTTGTAAATCTCCAAACTCTTCTTCTAGTATCTGCTTGATACTGTAAACTACATGAGTTCTCTACCAGATGTCTCTGGAATGGGCAGCTTTTAATTTCCTGCAGAGACTCTGTAGGTAACCTGAAAGGACTAGACTTAGCATCACAAAAATGAGTCTACCTTACCTTTTGATCTGCATTACTAGGTTATAGCAGAAAAAAATCATAGCTCCCTGGTTAAACTGGACGTTTTCATTGTAAACAGAGTAGTAATTATTTTGCTTGCTAGGCCAGACCTATCTTCCTCCAAGCTATACTGGTTAGTTTCAGTGACTCTTCTGAAATGTTCTCAATAGATCCATCCCATCCTTTCATCATGCTCAGGTTAACTTAAAAATTGAATCTTTAGCAGGTGTATGTCAACTATTTTGCAGCTCTTGACCTCCAGTGATGTTGTTAAGCTCATATTCTTTCCATCTCATCTTTTAAATAATCACTGGGTTTTTTTCACTCACTGAATTTGAAACCTTTTCCTCTTAAGGATTAATCATTGTTGTTATTTTCAAAATGGAAATTTTTTCTTCATGAAGTGCTGACAAATAATATTCTACTGCACAAATACTCTTTGTAACAGACTGCTTGAAGTTCTTCCATAGCCTGCTTTGTTTCTTTCTAAATCTTCCCTCTGGCTTTTCATTATCCCTTAGAATGGTAGCAAGAAAGGCAGTGCTGTTACACATTGTTTTCTTGTTTAATAAATCCAGGCAGGTCCAGTATCTCTTTCTCTCTCTAGTGCAGCATTTTTCAATATGGTATTTTCCACTCTTTCTTCCCCAGTGTGGGGATTCAGTTTAATGTGGATGGCAAACAAGTTCTTAGCCCCAAAAGCAGCCCTGAAGCTGCTCTAGTGTACTACACTTTATACCTTGAGCTTTCTGTGACAATAAAAAGCTCCTGCCCTTTTCCCATATGCAAGAACAAAACAGATCTTCAAATTGCTGCCTCTTTCTCTAGTGCTTGTCTGGAGAATTGTTTAATGTAACTATCCTCACATGGGACTTCTTTATCATAACTATTAGACAGTGAGACACATCTGTGAAGAAGAGCTATAATACACACTCTGCATGTTCTTCATGCCTTGTTTCAGGCAGTAAGTAGCAGTGGAAAATGCCAGGGAACTTCCTGTACTGGTGGGAATTCCTGCTAGCCTAGATCCCAAGCAGTGAATTCATTGGGCTCCCCACAAAGACTGTGCTCTTATATCTCAGAGCCTGTGAAGCTAGAGATAACAGTGGAGAGAAATCAGGAGTTTAGGATTGACAGCAATGAACTGAGGACTGAGAACTACCCCTGACAAAGGACTGGAATATAAATGATCCAAACCCAAGGGTGACCATCATAATTTAGAAACACCTCCCGATGCAACTGCTCCCTCAGCTTCCCCAAAACACTCGGGCTCTGTGACATTTCTGTTATCAGTCTGACTGAGATGGTTGTTCCCACAAAGTAACAGGAAGGACATCAGTGACCATCTAACAGTATTAGGTTGTGCACCTGATCCTAGCAGTCAACCAACACAACCTACCATTGGTTTACAACCAGCCTGTAAGGGCTTTGTTCTTAGTGACTGTTCTAAACAATACAGAGCACCAAGTATAACTATTACCTAATTCTGAATCTGGCAGAACTGTCTCTTAGAAACAAGCCAGTGAATTTCATCTTCCCTTTTTGTTGGTTCTGCTGTTTCCCATCAGTGCTTTGCTCCTGCCCTCTGGCAGGCTCCTTCTTCCCACCTCCTTTTTTCTGTATGTATAATTCACTTAACATCAGATGCACCATTTTACGCTATATGTGTTTTCAAGATTTCTGCAGTATAAACACATCTTGTCAGTAGATTCTATTTACTGCCAATTCATTTACAATCTGACCGTGGAATAAGCAGTTCAATTTTTTCAAGTAAGAATGATTTGGGTTTTATACAGCAAAAATTTTGTGTTGACTGATTTTCAAACTGCCAGCCATCTGTCTATTATTAGCATCAGACCCTGACAAAGGGAATATTCCACTCCTTAAATCACTGTTGAGCAAAGTGTTTAGGTTTTGCCATTAAGAAAAAGAAAAGTTTTTCATGTTATGAATGGTTCTCAGGAGATATTTGCTACCACTTAAAGCCAAAGCTAATAAGGTCCTCAGAAATCACCCTGTTTCATGTTTCCAGCTTCAAAACCAAAGGAATGTAAGCCTGGAAAAGACTTGCTGGATCATCAGCTTCACTTCTCACAGCACCATACAATACAGTTCCTAGAAGCTTGACTCATGTTTGGTTTCCCTGTATCAACTGGCAACAGATGATCACTGTCATACAGGCCCCAAAACTTCAGCACTCCTACCACCTATAGTCAAAGGGAATTGCAGATGCTCCATAGAACTCAATGTTAGGGCCACCCATTTAAGTGTCTAAAAATACCTCCAAAGTTTGAAAACAGTGGTGTAGCCAATGCTAAACATCAGACCCATCTCATATCTGACATGGAGAGGTCTCACTCAGAAAGATAAACTGCCATTTACAGGCTCCTGCCCCTCAGGACTTCAGACAAAGGTGCAGGCAAGGCAGTGAACCCAGCATGATTTCTTTACAGCAAAGCTTCTGCGGACAGCTAATGTCTCTTTCAAAGAGGTGGCATCCCTCCAGACATGCCCTGAAACTTGCAATATAAACTCAGCAGCAGCCTTTTGCAGTCAGTGGAACTGATACTTGAGAAGAAACATGTAAGCCCGTGTACTGCCTCTGCTGAGGACCTGACAATGGACCTCTGCATGCTGAGTGAAGTCAAATTCCTGCATGCATACTGCAAACTATGGGTAATTACAGACCATGTTCATTTTTGTGAGACGGTGAATACTCTGACCTCAACTCAGACAAATCATCACACTGATTTCACATGCCTGGCCCCATCAGCCAGCTGACACACCTGTGAGGGTTTGGCTCTTAGTGACTTTTTCATAACAATACATAGCGCTCATTACGACCACTACTATAACAGCAACCTTCAGGTGTCAGCTCAGAGGTGCAGAGGAAAGGTTCATATCATCCTGCTTTGGACAATGCATTTTTTACTACTAGGATGGTAAATAAGGAAGGAAGAAGCCAGCATTAAATGAAGACTGAATGAAGTTTTCTGGGTTTATATCCAGTTGCTGTTCAGAGGAGTAATCCTACTTCCAAGTTATTAATAGCAGCACAGTTTAATAATAATAATAAAAAAAAGACAGCTGGATGAAATCAGAAGAGGGGAGCAGAACCACATGTGCATAGGGAACCCAGGCATGTCCCAGGCTCACTCACATATTTTGCTACAGAAAAGCCAGAGTGTTTCATTGAGAGAGGAGGAGGAAGCCAGCCAGAATGCACTTGAAACCTGGAGCTCTGCTACTTTTAAACTAAACATTTCTGCTTATCTCTTTACCCCTGCAAAGACAGCTTTTGCTGAATATCCAAACGTTAATGGAACAAGCCTTCAGGGAAGACAGCCAAGCCAAGTGTCCCTGCCCAGAACTAGCTTTTCTCCTTGATTGCTCCCTTTCTTCATTTGTCCAATATTTCTCAGCCTGTTTCTTTCCCCTTACTATGTACAGAGATCATCCTGACATCCTCCTAATTCATCTTGATTTGTACAACAGGCTCCCCCAGCCCTAGGTGCCTCCAAAGGCATGTGGTTTGCAGTGATTATGGAGAGCAGATAACAATTGCTTCCCACATACAAATCCCAGTCTGGATGTTCCTTGGCAGGGAGAGGGAGTTGCTTGCATTGCTCTGTCCTCGAGGAGTGAGGATGAGCTGACTGGGGCACCACGAGCTTTCTCAGTCATACATGAGCCAAGACATCCTTGGACACAAGAGTGTCAAAGGTAGCCCCACTCTGTGCTGTCTTCCCTCCGCTTACCAACCAAGCCCAGAAAACACCAGCAGCACCAAACGCCATTGCCATTTGAGAAGGCAAAACCAGCCAAGGTAAGCAGCCAAATACATCACACAGGATCAGTTCAGGGAGGTGCCTTATTTGTAGCTGCACAGGGAGAGAACTGAGGGCAGCAGTTCCCAGCTCAGCCATCTCTGACTTGCCTGTTTCAGGAGGCTTTGCAGACCCTAAATACAAACCCTCATGATCCAGGTCAAAGAGTAACAGGTCGACAGACAGCAAAGCCACCAGGGACTATTCTGTTCCTTACACTACACTTACACACGTCCTGGTCAGAGGACTTTCTCCAGCAACTCCTATCTCTACACAAACAAAATCTAGGTGGGAGGATGTAGCTTTCAGAAAAGACATCCTCTCTCAGAAGTATTGGAGAGATGACTGTTCCCCAAAGTTGATCACCACATCACAGGAAAGCTCCAGACTGGCCCCAGTGCAGACCCGTGAGTGAAAAGAAGGATTTAGAGTGCAGCAGACAGGAGGTAATTACAGTCTGTCTCAACAGTTACCTGGGGACTAATGACCTTTCACAGATGAAATGGTGAGACTATTAGAGCTGATTTTCTGAAAATACTCAAGCAGTCCTCTGACAGCTGGACAGACAGGGATGTTACTAGAATTGCTGGTCAGAGCAGTATCTGTCAGCACGCTGCCAGGGAAATATGCTGCAGAAATGGAGTCTGCTACACATATTGCTTGCAGGGCCTCCTGGAGAAACTTTGCTTGCAGCAAGCAATTTGTAAGGATGAGAACAAGGAAATCCCTTTTCCTTTTGTTAATGTTAAGTATCTTCCCACTTCCCACCATTTTTGTGAACTCCCTTATCATCTGCTATATAAATGCACAGCCCAGGAAGAGGCACTATTAGTATGGAATCAAGAGACAGTAAGAAGAGGAGGATTGATACTAGGAGGCTGCACAAGAAGAAATCTGGTGGCATATAGAAGGGGAAATTTCAAGGAACTAAATTTTTTCTGGGGCAGATACTCCCTATGAACTTTCAGTGGACAAAAGAAACCAAGCCTACAGATCTAGATGGAGTTCTTATCATAGACCATAGCCCCAAAGCCTCTTCTCTTACAATGGGGGAATGCCTTTGCAGTAACTTCTCAACTAAAGAATAAGTCTTTTCCCTAAATAGAAATAATATGGAAAACTGATCTCATTTGGGGCCTGAAAAGTCAATACATTGCTATTATAAATGGGACTAGAAAAGGGACGAGAGCTCTGTGAGGAAATAGCGTTAAGATATCAGTACTCATACATTTTTTACAAGATGTCTCTAGAGTACAACTGCAACACACAGCTAAAAAAAGCCAATTATTTTAATAATTCAAAAATGAAAGGACACTACAACCAGAAGCTGCTTAAGTGGTCTTATACAAGTGGGTTGTGAAAAAACCCCACAATTTCCCCCCTCTTTATAAATTTCAACCAATTTCCTAGTCCTCTCTGAATGAACATCTCTGTCCTAACTTTCTGAATACCAGCCAAAAGAACTCAGTTTTAGACTCTGCAAAGGATCACAAATTGAAAGAGGCTGCCACTCCTTGGAGAGGCAGGATCAGAATGAAAAATTGTCTTGATAATTGAACAGATAGTCCTAACCAACATGAAATTTGGGAAGTTCAAGTACAAAGTATTACCATCAAAAGGAAAAATCAAGTGCGGAGACAGAGGAGAGAATGATGAGCTATTCACTGACTGAACAGGCAACTGCACAGCACAGAATGGTCAAGTCATAAACTGAGTGAGTCAATGGTGTGATGCCACTGCAAACAAGACAAATTTCCTTCTAAGATGTATTATCACAAGTGTTATGTGTATATAACACAAGAACAATGATTTCACTCTTCTGGAATACTGTATCCATTTTGGGGCACCACAGTTAAAGGGAGATGTTGAGAACTGGAAAAAGTCCAAAGGATAGTAATAGGAAGGATTGAGGTATTGAAAATATGGCCCAGGAAGGATAGATGAAGGAAGTAGATTTGTTTAGTCTACAAAAGAGAAGACTAAGGAGAGATGTAATAGCAATCTTCTCACATTTAAAAGGTCAGGAAGATGATGATCAATTGCTCTTCAGGTTCCCCAAGAGGAAGAGAAGTAAAATCAATTTTACTCCAAGCAAAGCAGATCTAAGGAGGTTATTAGGAACACTTTATGTCTATCAGCATAGTTAAATATTGGAGAGGTTTTATAAGAAGTCAGGTAAACAACCATAAGCCTTTTGTAGAAGTAGTCGTCCTGCCTAAATGCAGAGTGATGAAGGAGATCTCTGCAGGCCTGTTCCAGCACTACAAGATTATAATGAATCTATGATTTTTTTGTATTAACTTTGGCCCTCAGGAAAAACTCAACACCTGTGGCTTCTCCAGCTTTAGGGAGGTTAAGCTGACAGGAGATAAAATTCCATCCTTTGTTTCTGAGCACACATCAGATTAGTATGTGTTTAGCAGATGAAAACTGATAAATACATAATATGCACACAAATGAGTATGAATGCACACTTTCCTCTGTGTCCATAGGAGACCACGGTTTGGCCCTGAATACCAAGCTTCTCAGAGCCATTGGACTCCCTAAGCCACATGCAGAGTGAAAAACTGTTTGCAGTACTTTATTACTGAGTTACATTTATGTTTCTGCAGCCTGTTTTTTTAATTCAGTAATAAGGTTCTTTGCTAAAATTTCTGGATTCAGTTCTGCTCTGGAAGAATGAGCTGACAAGAATTTGAGTGTCTTCAAATGTTCAGACACCCCCTGTCCCTGGAGCATTCCAGCCAATTAACTATCCCTAGATATCCAGGTTTCTTGTCCAACCTTGGAGATACTCCAAAGCACTCTGCAATGTTTGTTAGTCTCCACTCGCTCCTGGAATCTGCCTTTATATATTTATTCTGTCACTATAAAAACTCTGCATCCTTTGGGGAAGAAAGCAATTTCTTTGGGGAAGAAATAAATTCACAGATGGAACTTAATTTAGAGGCATTACCAAGAGTAGGGGAGAAGTGGATTTAGAGAGATTTTAAATAGCATCCTAGGACCCAGACTGGGGAAAAGCAAGCAAGATGCTGTAAAACTGGGAAAATATAGCACACGCTGTTACTAGAGAAAAATCACCACCTTTTTTACTCCATACCAGGTGACAATCAGATAGTTTAGCGCCCTTTCCTGAGGGATTAGTCCCTGCACAGCCCAACAACAAGCCAATTGGATAACTGGGCATCTCAGGCATTCCTGTAGCAGAAGATGCTGGTTTGTTCCTCCACCCTGGTGTGTCCTGTGGGCCTGGCACCACTGCTAAACCCATCCTCACTCCAAGCTTTCATGGGGCACAAACAGAGGCACATTTCCTGTATCTCTCAAACCCAAGAGGGGTTCAAACCCCTGCAAGAAGTAACAAGGTAAAGCACAGCACCCCTCTGTTGCAGCTGTGGTGGGAAGAGGTGATCTTGACTGCAAACACTGTCTCTACCCCCAGACCCTGGTGATCAGTTCCCAATTTCATTCAAAACGTGCCTGACCCTTAACTTTGCTTTGTTCTTGCGTTAATGGCTCCAGCAGCCTTTCCCCAATTCCCCTGCCAAAGGCCTTTCAGTCCTTGTGCTGCCTGGGCTCTGCTCAGGATCCAAACTTGGCATGTTGTAAACATCAAAATCAAGCATATTAGCAGGGGGTTGGAAAGCTGTCATGATCCCTCCTGGTCCTCCTTTACTGCACGCTGATCTTTGCAGGTGAGACCAAAACACTGCTCAGAGGACTGTATCACTGAAGGAAGAGACAGAACAAGACACTTGCAGGGAGCCAACTTGATTTGCAATTGCACCTGGACCAAGAAATGAACGACATCAGCAAATTGAAAACACATCAGGGGCTGAGTGTGGACTTCAGTCATAGCAGGAACCCAATGCTGCTTAGACAGAGCATGGTTCTGGGGGAGTTTAGAGAGGGTTTGTCAAGATGATAGATGTTGTCCCCAGATATTTATCCTGTACTACTAAGCTGCTCAGCAAATGCACAGAAAGCCTGATAGCCACCATTCATAAAGCTCTATCAGCCACAGGGCACACACCACCACCAGCAGAGGGGTCTTGTGCCTCCAGGAGAAAAAAGCAGCTAGCCAACCCATCCAAAGCCCTGGTGGTTTCCCGTTTCCATGCTATTTGCATGCTGCAGACAGATGTCAGCTGTTTTTTCTTGTGGTTCAGAGATGTGGGTCAAAGTCAGGGCTGGTTTAACAAAGGAGTTTGCTGGGGTTTATCAAGGATGATAGATTTAAAGACACAGGTATTAAAATAGCTGCCTCAAAATCTTGGGATAGATAATGTCTGGGGTAATGACATTTTTGAATGGAGGATGGGATTCCTCTACCTGCCACAGGGGCTCTGTGATGACAGGGAATTTGGCAGGGACCCATCCAGCTCCCTTAACAGGGATGTTGATAAATTCCCTCCATGGACCATCCATATATCCCTTTTCTACATACAGTTCTCCTTCAGTGCAGGCAGTTGTTCAGGTATTGCTTGACAAACACATAGGTAAGTAAAATAAATTTGAAAGAATACTTTTTTTGGCAGAAAATAATGTTTTCTGCAACAATATTAGTAATTGTTGACATAATACTATAAATATACATTTCCCCAATTATCTTAAAATTCAAAATTGTGGGAAAAGACACCAAAGATTTAACTTTTTTCTCCTTGGGAAAATGCTTCTTCTATGATACACGCAGACCTGCTCCTGGCAGGTGCTGGCTTCACATAATGAGACGAGGCAAAACAACAGCTCAGGGGAACTCGACCATTCCTTCCCCATGAGAGGATAAATCTAAGATCTGGTGAGGTTACAACAGGCAGTATATAAGATGTCCAAGACTTTTCAGTACTACAGGCATCCCACACTTTATTGCCTGTCTGCCCCACCATACTCCCAGACCACTGGTGCATGGACAGACCCCATCCCTCCCCAGCCTGAACCTTGATGCAGACCATGCAACCTGTTTCCATTCACAGCAAAGGCTTGCTTGAGCCGCCAAACTGTCCACTTCCTTGCCAGGTCCATACATTCTCATCCCGAAAGGAAGCGGAAGCTGAAGATTACAATTCCCACAGAACAAAATCCCCGTATTACATTTGTGTTGAGGGCTGCTTCAAACCATCGTGCCTGAGAGAAGGCAGCCCCTGCCCTGCTCTAGGCTGCGTATGGGGCTGGTCTGCAAATGATGGGAGCCACAGCCCCTCAGTATCTCACCCCAGTTGCTTTTGGGGACCTCATATGGCAAACACAGCAGAGCCTGTGCACCAGCACTGTGCTAGCACAGCCCCTTGATTGGACGGTGGGGTGTGGAGCAGGGCTCCCGTGGCCTTGCTGCATCAGAAGATACCTTAATGCCTGCAGGAATAACCCCACCCTGGCTTACACAATTCATCACATCCAAGCCTGAACAACTGCACATCTCCACAGCCTGCAGCATCACTGAACTGTGAGAGTGGAATACTGCATGGAGTAAGATACTTAATGCAAGTTAACTGATGTACCCAAGGGCATACAAAGAACTAGTGACAGTCAGGGGAAATTGCAGAAATCCTGAATTCTGACATTGAGCATCTCACTCTAAAGAAGATGGGTGCCTAACTCCTTTAGACAGCTCTGGAAACCCAGGTTTCATCTGCAAGAGGAGCAATTGGTTAGGGGAGGGGGAAAAGACTGATGTCAACCAGGCAGCTCTGAATGTCAGGTGTTCTGGGTTCAGTTCCTGACAGTTTGTTTTTCCTTCCCGTGTATGTACTCAAGCACTCTTTAATTTAGCTTGAGTGACGGTTCCTGTCTCAGGGGTGCTTGGTGAGCAGCCAGCAGCAACCCAGTAATAAAACACCTTCCCATTGCTGATAAGAGAGCATAAGGGAATTGCACTGTGAAGCACCCAGCCTGGAGAAAGAATGCAGGTAGCCTGCAATGGATCAAGCCCAGCTTCTTCACTCCTCCCTCCCCCAAAATGGCCTGAGCAACAAAGCAGCAAAATCCTCCCTTGCTGATCTTGTTTGACAGCTGTTTTTTACAGTTTTGGCTGGAACAGCACATAGTCATGACCTATGCTAGCAACACTGCCTATCTACCATCTTTACTCAGCCAGATGGGAAACCAGTCACCATGGGGGACACCCCTTTTACTGGGGTCTGGTAGGTTTACTCAGGAATCAAGTCACACCAAAAAGCAGGTTATTTTCTCTGACACGGTTTTCAGGGCAAGATTCAGTCTCTGTCCAAAGGCAAAAGCCATATGGCCACAACACACCACAGCCTGGAGCTCCTCTGGCTCTGGGCAGCACAAAGATCACTCTGAGGGCATCAGGACAAAGCCAGAGCACCCCTGGCCCCATGCCAACTGATGGATGATGGGTGGAGGGTACCAGGGACACTCAGTCAGGCCTCATGGTTTGTAAAACAAAATACTTCAACAGTAGGTTTTACACTTTTAATATGTGAACTACTGCAAACAGCAGCTCCTAAAAGGAGAGGGCTTCATTTCTAACACCCATGAGTCAAAGCATCCCTGACACTGCAACATAGTCTTTTCTGAGCCACCGAATTTCTCATCAAGTCGTGTACAAGGAAACTGGGTCAAGGCCAAAGAGAGAGGGACTCCCATTTTCTCTCCTAAGTGTGTTTCTTTTAAGGCTGCAAATTAATGCAGGCAGGGCCCTTCTCTGGGCAGGGCCCTTCTCTGGGCAGGGTCCTGCAGAGCGCCATGGCCTCAGACAGGTTCCTCCAACAGCAGTGAAATACCAACAGCCAAGTCAGTTTTTACAAGCTGGGCAGACCCACAGCTATGAATCCCCAGTGACTGGCTGCATGCACTACTTCATGGCAGGATGCAGGAGGGCAGAGATTCTAGAGAGCTTCTCTGTGCATTTCCTTTAATAATTGTATTCACCCTAAAAACTGCAGCTGGGAGGCAATCCCAAATTTCACCTCTGAAATGACTTTCATTAAATACACATTTAGGCACCCGCTTTTTGGTCATGAAAGTATCTACCTAGTAGCAGTACTGTTGTATATATATGACTGGGACAGTTCTCACCATGAACACAAGAGTTTAAGGAATGAAAAATTCAGGATGGTCTTTCAAGAGAAGCTGTGGAAAATACACCACTTTCTACCCCATCCCAGTTACTGCTGCCTTGTCAGCAAGTAAAGCTGCTCTTTAGGGATTGGAGGAGCACTCACTCCATGCCCTGGAATATCTGACGGTTTGTGCAGGACAGATATGTTGACCAGAAGGGAGACAGTCTCCCTCCCTTTTAAAAATATTTACATATTTTACTTTTTTCTCCTTCTTCCTAAACTTACTATTGAAAATGTAGGGATTATATGGAAATTTGGACATTAAAACATTATCCAGACTTAACTCCAGAACAATTACATCACTGCTCCTTTCACATAGGCCTGTCCTATAGAGTTCAAAGCAAGCAGTAAACTCCAGAGGGAGTTCATCCCGCAAATAGTAGTATCAACTCACAAATCGTTGCCTCTGGATCCAGCATCCTCCAATGCAAAGCCGTGTCTGATATTTCCAGGAGCACAACCAGACCACAGTGACATTTCCAGCCAAGCAAAGATGAAGTAACAGACTTGGTCTGGTCCTGTTTGGCTTCAGTTAACTGCCAATAAAAAACAAATATGCAGAGTGGTCACAGGCCTGCTGATAATTTGGGATGTTTCAATTTGTGAAACAAGCTCCACGTTTCTCTCATGACTAGCCGTGGAATAACAAACAGGCTGATCTAGTTTCACTGCTGCTTGGATTGTCAGTTTGATTTGTTCTCAGATGTTATAGGTTACATACTGCTTTACAGAGACATTCAGCAAAGCAGAAACACAGAGAGGTCCATGAGTTAAGGACAGTCTCATAAGGATTTCAGTCTCATGGCAGTTGTAAGCTTTTTCTGAAGCTGCAGCACAGTGAGTTTCTCCTGAGCCCTCTCCCTCTTTTTATTTTTTCTTTTTTTTTTCTTTTTATTTTTTTCTCTTTTTTTGGTGGGGAGTATGTTTATAATTCCTAATGAATTCAACTCCTTGAAGTTTTACCCCTTGCTCAAAACATTAACAAGGTCTTGCCCCTCTCTTCAGGCACTTATTTTCACAAAACATGCTGGAACACAGTTACCTTTGAGAACTGTGCCTTTCTGGTAAATCTGAATGAAATTAGTCGCCACAATACGAACACCATGTGGGTGAGATTGAAAGGCATTCAGAAATGTACAAGTGGATTTATTTCATAACTTTTGCTTCCTTATGAAACCAAAGGAAAAAAAAAACCCAAAAACAAAAACCAAAACCAAACACAACACAGAAAAGAGTGAAAGTTACTGAAAATAAAGATAAGACTAGAAACAAATCACAGCCAGCATGAGCAGCCATTTATTCACCATTCAGTGAATAAAGACAGTGTGCTTTGCCTCTGTGGCTCAGCTGTCTCTGGTGGGATGTTCTAGTGTTTGCAGAACAGGCTCAGCTTTACTTCATTGTTCAACATTATTTTTATTGCTAACCTGGATGGCCCTGGAAAGAAAAGGATTTAAATTACGAAAAAAAAAAATGGTTTGCAGACTCAACTAGGTTTGTGAACCCATAAAACAGTTTTCAAGGTTCATAAAACCTCAAAAGCCAGAAAATCCTCCACCCCGATTTCCTTCATCCTTCAGCCTCAGTCTCACTTCACTCATTGCAGGATGTTATAAGCTCCCTCCTCTAAAGGATTGTAACTTTTACACTCAGAGCTGATTACATTGCCTTCACTCTTTCTTGACATCTCCCTGCTGGACTGGAGCCTGCATTCGAGCAGAATCCCTCCAGGTAATGAACCTGACCCTCCTGCTGCTGGTCGACTGTGAATGAGAGCTGGTAGGGTTACTTGGCTTTGCTCTGATGCCAAGCAATTGTTTGCACAACAGCATGTAAGTCCCTAATGTATTATTCTCTATTTTTCTTTTCCATTCTGCTGAATGAAGATAAATCCTATTCAGCTCCTGGGCCAGGGGAGTGCATCCTCTTTGCAGCACCCCCAACCAGGTACCAAGTGATTTGAGGAGAACAGGAAATCATTATATTTTAATCCAATCAGCAAGCCTGATGCAGCCTCCACCTCCTAAGGGCCACCATTTTATGTTCCAGTAAAGCCCTGAAAAAGGAATATTTTCAGAGGGAAATAATTTACACTGAATTGCAGCCTGTGAGATTATTCCCTGAGCCCTGAGCTCCTGGCAGATCCCATGACCCAGGTCCATGAGTCCCATAGCCTGTGTGGCCAGCAGTTGTTAGTTCAGGCTGCTGCCAAACCCTAAGCAGGCAGTTTCAAGCCTCTTATAGGAAATACAGTGGAGCCCCTGCAGTGAAAATGCCCTGATGGTTTTTTCTGCCTGACACCACTACAAAGGCAGATGTCCACAGGCTGTACAGAGCAATGGTTCTGGACACACAGTAGTTAAGCTTCCACTGCATTTTCAGAGGCCCATGCTCGCAGCTCTCTCAATGCACTTCTAAAAGGGATTCACTGATGCTATCTAAGGTTTACTTTACCCTTGATATAAACCTGCATGGTGCCAGTACAGGGAGATACCAGATGGTGTCTGTGGAAAGGACCCACCTGCAGACGGGGCTTTGTGAAAGGCAGGCAAAGGCATCACCACTTGATCTGGTGTCTCCTGGGCCATCAAAACAAGTACAATGACTACTGCCTCAACAGGTCCAGGGCAGATCTCCCACAGCGCTTTGCAAGTGAAAACCAAGGCAGGATGTATTTCCATCCCTACTCTTTTGAGAACACTGCAAGTGCTCTCATACAACACCAAGTTTGATACTGTCTATGGCAAAGGCTGAAAACAGTCTCAAGAGCCTTGTCCACACCATCAGTGTTTGCTGCAGCTGGGGACTGGGACACTTGGTCACCTTTGAGCAATGCTCATGCATGTGAGTAGCAGATACATTAGAAACGGAGCCCCCCAGCCCAGCTTCTCCTCATGTGGGCAATTCAGACAGACAGGTAAATTCAAACACTCCCGCCTCAGCCCTGCACACTGACAGGCCTGGGACATTCCAGGAGCTGCAGATGAAGCCTATAAGGTAATGATGTAGGAGAGCAACCAGAAAAGAAGCTGGCTCACCAATGAGAAAGTCTGGCCCAGACTGAGAATACCAAAGGAAAAACAATGAAAAGGAGAATAAAACACCTCACAACTAACGCCAGTAAAAATGAACCTGTGACCTGCCTCCCTTGAACACAGGCAGAACTGCAAACTTCCTATAACTATCTAAACAAAATAAAATCAACCCCTTACTTTTATTAAATTAAGAAAAATGCACACATTGGTCTGAAGCAGGCACCAGCAAAAGAGCTTTAGCTTGAACAGCAAAATGTTGGCAAAGATGTCAGCAGCTCAGAAATGGCTGTTACAGCTGGAGCTGTGCTCCAGTTTGTAGGCAGCTCTGCTGGCCCCCACTGCCACCCACAGCATGGCACAGTCTTTGCCAGCCTGCCCAGAGGCAACCACAACAGCCCAGGGGCAATCACTGCTTGCCTGGGACACCAGCTGAGGGAACCCACCCTGGGACCACCACACACAGAGCAGGTACTCACTGGGGGCAACAGCAGGCCAAGGCACAGAGCTTGAGCTTCTCCACACAGCAAAAGGCTACCGAGACCTTTTCTGAAAGAAATCTTTACGTAAGTGCTATGCAGCTATTGTTAAAAACATTATGGAAATACTAAATAAATCAACCACTTAACAGTAAACGCTTGCTAATCAGTCTTGATGAACAGAAGCATCATTTTAATTTGTATTTAGTTGCAGTATTAGTCATTTACAGAATATACATCTAGCATTAATGGCTGCTTTTCCTTTTCCCATAAAGCACATTCAATTTTTCTCAAAATACAAACATATGCTTCTAAAGTCTCCTGAAGAAGATCCAGGATCCTTCATGCACAGCAGCTCCCATTGTGCAAGAAACTCTGAGCTGTTCACAACATGGTACTAATCACAATCACTGCCAGCAGTCACAGACCTTTATCTAAATAGGGAATTTTAACTCACCGAAACAAATGAGTTACTTATGGGAAAGGAACCTCCCATTTTGCAACCACCACATCTAAATAGGCAGACAGACTCTTTCTGCAAATCAATATGGATAAGTGGCTGCAATTTTCCTAAGCTGCCTTTAAAACATGGGCTTTATTTTCTGTTCAGCCAGAAATGACCTTGTGTGACTTCAGTTCTAGCCTCTCCTCCTCAGTCTGCAAATTATTACTCTGTAATCGGCAGAAAGGCCTCACTCGTATTACCAGTGTGCTGCAGCCAATGTGCTATTTCTTGGAAAGACGGCAGCTGCCCGAGTCCAGGGCTGGAGTCAGAGTACTCGGTGAGCTACATTCATTACATAGCAAGAACAACTGAGAAAAAATAAACACTTCTCAAGTCTATGACTAACTGAAGCTGTAAATTTCAAACACTTATTACAGAGTCATAGCTTAGCAAAACAACACGGGACGTGTTACATATCAGAGGGTAACCTTTAAAGAAGGACTTGTGCTCTGGGGAAAGTTTTAAAACAGAGCAGGATGAAGTTTATGTGCCTTTTTTCATGTGGTTCTTATAATTAACCAAACTGTCACAGAAAATCATCCAAGAAGCCTGGATTCAATCCAGCCTTCTCTAACACACATCCCATCATCCTCTCCACTACTGGAATATCCATACTGTATTTGTTAAATCATTAGGACTAGTGAACAATTTTTCAATATAGTTTTTCTCCAGCCCATCTGTTTACAAATTTCCTCTAGGCAGATTGTGGGGATTTATCTGTCTTTTCATTTAATAGAGCCAAATATAGCTTTTCCTGAGGGACCCAGAGCACCAGGTACTTCCCAAACTGTGTCTTAATACATGTTTACCCAGTGTACACAACTTACTGCTTAGTCTCTGTGACTGGTCATTCAGGGCACATGACATGATTTCTGATCATGACCACATAACTTTACTTGACTTAAATACATTACCCTTGTTTCAAAGTTAAATAGCAAAAAAATTCTCTTTCTTATATGCATGCATGTTGACCATGGGCTTGAAGTTCACTCTCCATCAACAATGTGCAAAACAGCAAAAAGGGAAAGCTGCACAAAGAGACCAGATGGTAACTTAGCTTCTCATTCAACAAACTGTTTATAAACAGGTTTCAACTTCACAACCACTTCTCTGTACAATCATAAAGTGCAGCCACAGGGGCCTTGGAGTTAGATTTTGTCCAAGGTATTTGAATGTTCAGACCTGGATCTTGGCTTATTCCATCATGCAGATCCACATAAAGGAAACTTGCACACTGTGGGGAGGATGAGGACAATCCTTAGTCTGAGAAAGTTTAGCTCTGTGTATTGGGGATGGGCCATTGTTCACTGAAGGTCACAGTTCATCGCATCCAAAATGCTCTCTATTACAAGAGCAGCTGGGATGAAAACATAGAGCAAGAGAAATATGTTGCACACATTTTGTTCTCCATATTCTCTCTCTCTCTCCATAGGTTTTCTCAGATTCAATCAGTGAGAAAATCTGGCTGGTTGAGGAAATATGTAAACACATGTGTTAAGCCATGCAAATACCTGGAAAATGTCTGTTCAGTATAAGAAAGAGTTAACTGTGGAAAGACTCAGCCAGTGACTGCAATATTTGCGGCAAGAGAACAATCTAATTTTCTCATTCTTTGCCATCTTGATACATATAATCTTAAAAGATATCTAATGGAGCACCAAGGTATTCATAATTTTTTATCTATCGATGGTGTACCTGAGCTGCATGAATATAAATAACAGACTTGTGTTGGTTACAAAATAGTCACTGCTTATCATGCTCACCAAGGAGCAGAAGACAGCTGTCTTTCTAGGTCTGGTTGTAGAGTGCAATAGTGGAAACACAAGACTGGAAAGGTTCACCTCGTTCATGAATCAGGTTATTGCTTTGTATACACTGACAGGGCTATTTGTTTTGATTATACAGAGTGGTTTGAAAGAATAGCTCACATCCATGCTCTCAGTTTTTTGATTCACGTTGGCTGTTGTAGATGCTCAGTCTGTTCTCCAGGTATTCACATGGAAGTGACTGAGACATGCCAAATTTACCAGCAGCTTCTCATTAGTGGCTCTTCCTTGATTATGACATCTGGTGAGGCTGATGACAATAGCAGAAGAAAAATGTGAAGTTCAGTCATTTGGAAATTACTTAAGTGGAGGCCATTTTGCACAGTATGATGTTGAAATGTTAGGAATGATTGAGGCCAGATTTATAGCTCAAGCAGTTTTACATCTGTATTTCATTTGTGAGTAACCAATACAAAAAAACACCTTTAAAACATTTTAATCATTTCCCAACTGACCACGAGCTCCAAATATTCTGTCAGCAATATAACCTAGACCACAGAATTATTCTCGTTGAAAGGAATTTCCAGAGTATCATTATATGGCTAGTCCAACAAACCTGTCCTACTCAAGGCTGTCAGTATCTTACTTTTGTCTCTGAAGAATGATTTTCAACTGCTGGTCAGTAGGAGAGATTCCTGTAATACTCATGTATATGACAAGGAGATCATTCACAAACTTAGCTACGAGGAGAGGAGAGCTCATATTTACCACTCTTCAGTAATGGCCATCCTGCAGATTGCCCTGCTAAAGCAGCTTCTACCCCAATACCATCCACAGCTCAGCATGACAGCCATGCAGAAATAGGGTAAATTATGTGAATTTGGTGACTAGGCTGTTGCCAAATTAACTACTTTTCACAGTTATGCAAAACTCCTTTCATTTAGAATGATGCTTTTGGAGTGCTAGATAGTTGATGAACATGTCTATCAATTTACGGCACACAGTGAGCACAAACTGAGCTTAAACTGTACTTAATGCTACTCAAATATTCTCCTTACATATCACAGATCCAAAACCTCAGTCAAAATTATTGTCTATAACACTCATGATGAACACTACCACACACAGCCAACAACGGCCCGAGGAGCTCGGGCTAACAAAATAAATTAAACCATCTTATGAAGCCAGTCAGTGTACCAAACATGGGCATGCATTGCTTTGAAATGGAAGTTAAGTTCCCAGTTCAGTGCCTAATCACCTTCTTGAGTGCTCACCCGCAAGACAAAGATGTACTTAAATGTCCCCCATGTCCCTAGAAGGGCAAAAATAATAGTTCTTTCCTGACAAGACAGCTCTTCTGCTGGCACACCATGTAAGGCAAGGTGATAAGACAAAATTCCCATCCAAGACACAGTAGATAAATAAATGGAGTAGGAACATTTCTAAAGCAGCCTTGGAATCATTGCCAGGAACAAAAGGAGGTTTTCATGATTTTTGTGTTCATTTGAAGTCCATGGTTGGGTCGTAAACCAAGATGCTCTGATTAACTTCAAAATTCCTATTTGCCAGTGTTATCACCTTTGAGCTAACAATCATCTTTGTTACTTGTCTGCCTTCAGACAAGTAACAGATCCTTCTACAGGCTGGTGGGAAAACATGACAAGGTTTGATGGAGAGTTGACAGGATTTTCTGATGAGTTGCTGTTATCCCAGAACTATCCTCCCTGACAAGGCCCAATGCTGCATTTGCAGGAAGCAAATTGAAAAAGAGGAGAGATTCCCACTATTTGCCCTTCTCACTACCCTTTTTCTCTCCTATAGGCAGGAAGGCAGAATACAGTGACTGAAGTGATGGAAATTCAACTGACCAGGGAAGGGGGGTTCTTTGAACAGATGCCTGTTCCTTTTCAAGTAAATATGTTAGTCTCTGATATATGGCATGCATATAATAATGTAGAAGTTCTTCCTGTATTTACTTCTAAACCAGAGTTCCCTTCTTCTCTGAAAGATTTACTATCTCATTTTGGCCCCATGGCCACAAGGATTCACTTTCCCTGTGTACTGGCTGGTGGGAGCCACACAGTTTTTTCTTGAGACCCCTTGAGCACAAGGGAGCCTGTCCTGGCTCACCAGCTACCTCCTCCACTCCATCTAGACAGACATCTCTATCTGTTGCTTGAGCACATCGTGGTTTGTCCGCACCCTTCCTTGCTGACATTGCCACAATCTACCCACGCATCTTTGGGCACCAGAAGGGAATAATGAGCTACACAGCACCCCCAAAACAAGATTTAAAGATGTAACATTGTATACTTTGACAGACATGAAAAGGGATTTTACTTCACACATTATGAAGGACATGAAACATGGACCCCCGACTTGGCAGTGATGAGAGCTGAATTTTCCAGTAAAGTAAATTTTATCCACATAAAAGAAGTAGAAAATAATCAATTGCAGATAACACAAACTGGCCCCCTCTTCATTGCATCAGGGCTAAAGGGATCTCCCCTCACCTGAAGCATGCAAAGAAAAACAAATTCAGTCTGTAAAAACAAGCTTCTTGTACCTCAAAGATCTTGTGAGCTAATAAAGTTTGCAAGGTACTTGGAAGGTAAGTGGCACTCTTACAACAACAGAAATGCCTGTATGAATCACAAGCTGCAGCTGCACACCTTGAATGCCATGGGGCTGAACTGTGAGCAGAATATCCGACCAGGAGCCTCACCTGGTTTTACCAGACTGAGGCCATTCACTGAGTTTAATGCCTCCCTGTCGTTCTCACAGATCTTTCTGGGGCAGGCACCAAGTCTGAAGATAAATTCTCACATCTGTGCCTATGACAGATTGTCCGACCAGCAAAACCTGGTTTGCAGAGCTGGTCCTTCAGGAGCTGAGCATCTTAGACAGCTGAGGGCACCAGTATTGCTGAGCTCCAGCCCCAAAGATCCTACTGGACTGATTCACATTTCATTTCTTTGATCTCCCAATGATATTTTAATTATTCAGGACTGTTTGAGCTGGAGAGCTCTTCCTGATTAGTCCATGATCCAGCAAACCACATAGACCTACTCAAAGTTAAAGTTTAAAGCAGACCCCTGGAGTTAATCAGTAGTCTCATATGCTCAAAATCAGAATAAAAGTGTTTTGCTGAAGCAAAAATGATTACGGAGCAAGCAACTGCCTGCAGTTAACTCCCCAGAAAAAAAACTAATTATTGGCAAACAGCAACTATTAGCACACATGAAAAATGATAATGTCAAGATACACAATGTAATTATCTGTACACAAAACTGCAATATGAACCCTGTATAGCTATGAATAAAAGGCTTTGTTTGTTAAACTGGCTATTTCTCAACACTTGGATGAACATGAACAAGTTCAAACATAAATCAGAGATATAAGCCAGGACACCTCAAAACTGGTGATAAGTCTTCAAGAGTCTGGACTGGACAACACCTTTCAAATAAAATACATTTCCATAATAGATGCTGTTTATTTTCCTCTACTTCCCTGTTGGCAAAGATACCTACTGAACAATTTCTTTTTCACTGCTTGCAAATTTTCTGGCTGCCCCTTCCGATTGTAAACATTGGTGGAAGAATATTTATTTGTTTAAAAGTACACTCTCGGGAAGAATGATAAAAGCTATTCTTCAAAATCCTGAAGCATAGGCCAAAATTGAGAAGAAATTTCTTTGGCATTGTCAAATCTGGTGATTTTTATTCTACCTCTTCCACATGCAAGACTTTTTATCCAGAGCAAGTGCTAAGAAAAGGAAGTGGGAATCCTGGATTTTGAATTTAATCTCACTATTTACTGAAATAAAACCTAATAAAGTACCCAAGCAGCTCCTACCCCACTAGGCAACCACACCACAGGAGCAGCCTTGCAGCAAGGACACTCCAGAGGGGAAGATGAGATGGGTTTGCATCAGTGCAGACTGGGACCGTGGTGCTGCTGTGGACATGGCTGTGGGCACTGAACACCAGGCTGAGTGCTGGTCACATGAGAGAGAACAAACTTTTGTTCCATGTTTCCAGCCATTGTTAAATTATAAAAAGCTAGAAAATTTGTCCCAGACAAATTTGCCCAAAATTCAGAAGAGAAATAAAAATAAGGCAACAACTGCAGCCTTTTTTTTCCCTCAGTAATTATTTAGAAGAGAAAGCTGAGATGTCTGATTCATTTTAGTGAAGGTGCAAGGTTAACCATGTTCCTTTCTCTTTGCAAATGCTCATATTAGTCAGGAGCAAAGCAGATTCATTCCTCATCTTCCTTATGAATTTTTAGTTATAATACACACCAGCTTTGTAACTAAGTATTTTTTGATTGAACAAAATCTGAGTTGTATAAACCTGTCAGTGAAACACTTGCAATGCTTCTGACAAAAGAAGCAGTGAACAAAGCAGAGGGGATTATTCCTTCCAGTCAGTTTTGTTGTGGAGTGGTTGCACTGGAAGAGCAGTCAATATCCTATTACAATTCTAACTCTTTTTCCCACCAGAAGTCCTGAGTTTTGAGTCCTTTCCCTTCCAGTAGATGATTTCTGCCTGAAATTTATCCTGTGTGGTCTCCTGCCAAATTCTTTTCTAGCGGAAGTTTGTGGACCATCAGACAAGGCATCCAAATCATTCACATTCAGGAAAGCCATGCTTGCTTTCCCTGGGAATGCACAGCTTACAAATATCTTGTCTTAAAAGGCTCACATTTTTCATTTGCTTGCCCTCATACAGAACTCCCAAGAAAAATAGCGTGTAAGTTTGCAGTGTGATTGTGTAGTCGTTTGCTGCAAGGTTTTCTTAGCTACTGAAAACTCTGAACTCCTTTGTTTTCTCTATAGACACAAGAAAATCCAAGATAAATTAATCCTCTTCATGGGAAAGCTCTACCTGGACCTTTCAAACTGCATGAAGTGGGAGTTCAGTATCAACCTGCTGTGGGAGCAGAGCAGCATGTTCCCAAAGCGCCTTGGACAATCCCAAGCAGAAAAGATCCTGTCTGGGAAGGAGGGAGGAACCAACCCCTGCTTACTTCACTTGGGTTGTGTTCACAAGCCAACTCTTTGTGATAGGAGGGTAAAAGTGGAATGTCCCATGCAGTAACATTTCTCTCAACCATAGTCATGCTGTATTTCACACTGCAAACCCAGACAAGAGGAGCAGCAGTGGCTGCCTGATACTCTGATTAGCAAATCAGGAGCCCAGTCTTCCTGCTGAGCTGAGAAGGGAGCTGTTAATTGCCAGGCTTTGGTGATTTCCAGATGGCATGACAGGAGCTGGAGGAAGACAATTAACAGGTAATTGCAAATAGGTTATCAGGGAAACTATTTCCATCAATGGACAAAACAGTTTGCCATCAGGCTCCTAAAGTTCAGTGGATAGATATAACATCCATAATTCTGGGTTTGCCATTTCTTGAGTGGTTTACTCTCGGCCACTTTTTCCGTGTGTTCACCCAGATAGTTTGACTTATTGCAGCCCAGCTGAAGAGGAAAAATACCTGGAACAGTCAATGTGCAGAGAGCATCAGCTGTGTCTCCCAACTCCCCAGTATCCTCCTCAATATGCTTCATCACACAGCACTTATGTACCCAGACCCACTTGAGCTAAAATGACCAAGAAGAGCCAAAACCCCCCTTAAAACAGTAGAGAAAAGCATCTGGTATAGTCAGCATTAAAATACAGGTCACAGACTATTGCTCCACAAAACATGAGCACACAGGAAAGGTAAAACTCATTTAACAGCTCCTCACAATTTTCTTCTCCCTTGATAGCTCAGCATGGGCTCCTAAGCCCTGCTGTCTGCACAATGCTATTACTTTCACCTCCCTTAATGTATCCTGCTCACCACTCAGTCTCAGTGCCCCACAAACATGACATTTAACAAGCTCCTGTGAAGGTAGGGCAGCATTACCCCCAGTTTACAGACAAAGCAGCAAGGCACAGAGCTAAACACCACAAGCAGCTATGCTGAGAAATCAAGCACCAGGTTCTACCTAGTTTTAGGTACCCACACGAAGTGGGGTCAGCATAGCTCCTTCACACTCCCCCCAGAATAACACTAATGACACACATCTACCTGTCCGGGCCATGTCATCTTGAGTGAAGGTTGATGTTTGAGGACACGATTTGCACAGCCTTTACACTGTGTTCCTAGGTTTTAACCAGCATTCACCATTTAGCCACACCGATCTTGCGTGCACAGCACCTTCTCAACTCTGCATATCCCCTCTAGACAGCCCCAAACCACCATGCAACCTTCCTCTTGTACATTCAATACACAAGACTATGACAGTGATTAACCTGCCTCATATGCAACCAATTACCCAACTTTACAGGCAAGTCCTCAAGACTCCGCATTTCACTTTGTCTCCACAAGGTCATCCATCATGATAAAAATCCCTATCTTCAGCAGTGGCAAATTCCTCTTGGGACAGGTAACTATCCTAGAGGTACAGACTGTTTGTACAGCTCTCATAGGCACGTATAAAGCAAAGAGGAAGAATCAGAGAAAGAAAGGCCAGAGAAGGTATAATGGTATGAATCTGACCAAAGGAAAGTTAACAGAGATTGATAGGAAGAAATGGCTCCTAGACCAAGGAGGAGTCCAGGAAAAAGTGACAGATTTCCCATTACTTGAGACCGTTAAAGATAGCTTGGACAGAGTTCGGGAAGGAATAATAGCCCTGAGTTTTTGCATATGTCATATGCCAAATAACTACTGCAGAACTGGCTTGCTGCTACAGCATTTCTTTTCTGTATCATTGTTTTGCAGATATTTCAGCTGCACAGAGGATCTATGTTTTACTCAATCTTGTTAGGTGGAAAGCAGTATCCTACTCACAGCTGATCTTCAAATCCAGACAGGTCTCTCCCACTCCTTGCTGGCAGGTCTGCAAACATTCTTACAAAACTCTCCTGCATCCTTCTTCCTAGGCAGAGCATAAGGTACAATGTGAAAGTGATCCTCCATATAAACATCACTGTATTCCTTAGCACAAAGTTCACTGAGCCTTTTGCTGTAAATTGCATTTTATTTCAACCAGGAAAGCATCAGAACTACAGGAACCAAAATAAAACATGCTAAACCAAACATCATATTTATGTCCTCATGATCCTGATATTCTAATTGTTCAAATCAGAAATGTAGTCAAACATGTAACAGCGTCCTTTTGTCCTTTAGGATGCCTTTGCAAGGGAGTAAGGTGACCGTGTGCTGAAACAGATCATCCCGAAAGGTTGTGGAGTCTCCCTCGCTGGAGATATTCAAGAACTACCTGGACACAATCCTGTGCCATGTGCTCTACGATGATCCTGCTTGAGCAGGAAAGTTGGACCAGATGACCCTCTGTGGTCCCTTCCAGCCTGACCCATTCAGTGACTGAGGGGTCAGTGGAGCTGGTACTTTTCACATTACAGGATTGAAATACAGCCGGGACAAATATTCCAGTCCTGAAGCCAGTGTCAAGGTGTACTGACACAAGCAGTGCATGCTGCTCTGCAGACCTGTGCACATGTCACAGAAGACTTGAACACCTGATTTCTGCAGACGCCATGAGGAATCTTCTTCCTCTTGCCATGAGATCTCATGTTTTTCCAGTGACCTTTTCCCTCTGCTTCATGGGAATGTTTTGGACGGTCAGTTAAGAGGGGGAGCCAACTGCCTTGAAACCAGCCACAAGCTCACCACCCTCTCTCACCCAAGTGAACCCCTCCTTCAACAGCAGCTTTAGCCATGCTGTCCTGGAGGAGTCACCACCACCAGCAGAGATGAGAGACAGTGGTTCCTCAGAGTCTGCTCTCTATCACTTGAGAACAGATTGTTCCAATATGTTGTGCTGGTTTTATAAGACAGACAAGTGCCCACTGGGACATAAGGTGTAATTATAGTGCAATTTCAATTAAGAGTCAAACTGTGGTCCAATAAGGTAAAAAGGTCAGTTCTATATCTAGCAATACAGCTGGATGGTGGTTTTGCACTTGGCTACAAAATGAAGGGAAATCCTAACTGGGCCAAAAATAGCCCTGTCTTCAGCCATGATTTGCTGCCAAGCATCAATCCCAGAGCAAATTCTGAAAGGATATTTGCTGGGATTTACAGTTTAAGCAATGCATTATGCACTCCTTTGTTTTAGCAGGTTTAGGCTGCAACTTCCTCTCTTTCCAGAAAGCTTTTTTTTCCCCCTCTCCTTCCCAAGCTTTGATTACAAAAGAACTAGCTGAAGAGATCCTCCTTTATAGTGAGTGTCTCAGCTGTCAAGTTTTACATTATAGCAAAAAAGAAAACTAGCACAACGTCCTGCTGTAGCTTAAACAAGGTTTTAAGGAGCAAACACAGAAAACCGACTTGCCAATTAATCATCAACAGTGGGAAATTATCTCAGAGCACCTCCTAGGGGATGAAGTCTGAGAAAACATCTGGCAGGGAATCAGATGAAGCACTAACTAGGACAACGAATAAGTTAGCAGAGCATTCAAAAGGCAATATAAAGGCAACATAACTTGTTCACGCTCTAAAATTCCCTCAGAAATTCAATACACTCAAAAGTGTTGGACAGTGCTTAAAATCAGAAGTCAAAAGCTGGACCAAAGTGTCATGAAAGAGTACACTAAGCAAGAGGCTGAGTAGAAAACCAGCTAAAAAACGAGGAGGAAAGCAGAGGTAAATTCCCATGGTGGCTGGAACCAGTACTGTAGGTGGGTCAGCCCTGGCACTACAACTGTTTATTAGGGTTTATACAAGTGGCTTAGGCCATACACAAAGCACAGTATGTTTACAAGAATTCAAAGAAATGTCGAAATTATTTTTCTTCAGGAAAATTATTTTTCTTCAAATATATCTTATCCTGGAAGTACATTTTTGGAAAAAATTGGTGTGACTGCTTTTTCGCAGTCATAGAACAGCAGGCAAATGACAACAGATTACAGACTTAATTAAATCTTTAGTGTGGCTTTTCACATTGGGTCTGCAAGTGTTCACATGTGTCCATGAATGCTGCTAATCACAAGGACTGGAGACAGCAACAAGCCCTCCATCTGAGCCCTCTTTGAAAATACCTCTGCCATCAGAAGGAATACTATATAATTAATATATCCTATTAAGATTTTGGCAGCTACAGTGGGAACCTAGTTTTAGAGCTGGCCCAGCTACAATGTCAGACACGTGCTCATGTCAGCCAACCATGAAGTGTCATCCAATTTTAAGTGCAAACAGCCTTCTAGTACTGTGTACAAGGACATCCAGGGGAGCAGCATCTCTATAGCTTGCTTCAGAAATAGAGGGCAGCATGGGGAAGGAAAGGCTGAGTCAGTCATGAGAGCAATGAATTTTACATCAGACTGGAATAGAAGGTCCTTTCCAAATAAGGCAGACATCATAGAAATAATTGGTCTTTATCTGATGTCCACTAAAATAAAAGATTTATCTGGCCAGTAAAAACAACTCAACACTTGGGCACAGAGAGCTATGCCAAAAAGATCTGAGCAGAGATAAAATGGATCTGGAGGATATCATGAAAAGCAGAATGCAAGGCTCTGAACTTCTCACTCACAAATATAATGGAAAAGGAGAAAAGCCTGAAAAAGTCAAAAAAACAATTGGCATGTTATTACCTAAGTAACAATATCTGACCTGACAGCAAATTATGGGTAAAATCAAACTAATCTGCTTCTTCTGGAATAGGCAACATTTTCACCCTGTTCAATAACGCTGGTGAAAAAACTGAATAGTTCAGATATGCCTCTTGTCCAGAGATAACTTTCTTCCAAGAAACATTTGGCAAAGTGGGCAATGCCTCCATATCAGAGGATTTTCATTTATCTAGGTTTCTTATGAAAGAAGGTTTCTTATTTATCTAGGCTTTCCAGAAAGTTGTCAAAAGCTATTGTAATCTGAACAGAAATGAGCTGATTTCATCTTGCTCTCACTCAAGAGAATTGCCATCAACTTCAGCAGGACAGATTTGCACCAAAAAAAAAAAAGGAAATCAGTGGCACTTCCTCATGGTTTTGAATATACTAACAGTCTGTCTCCCAAATATGCTCATGAGCAGTTGATGACAAATGCAGGAGCAGATCCATCATTTTGTTGATAAATGTTTTAAAAGACATTAAATCCATGGGCAATCCCATTATAGTAGAGAAAGTTACCTTAAAAACGGCTCATGAGTTCACCTTTGTAGGAAACACCTTTTATTAGCACTGGAAATACACCAATTTTACGTTTGGCGAGGCAAAGGCAAGCACTGATTTCTGGAGTATCATGCCAATATGGAAGTGCAACCTTACTAGTGTCAGCAACAAGACAGAAATCTGTAGCAGCAATGCAAAAGCAATACTCTACCCAGCTCCCAGTTACAGTGCCTGAGCCAGAAATGTGGACAGAATAAAGAATTAAGAAATTTTGGAGTGTGCATGACTGCCCACAGCTGCACAAAACATGCAGGAGAAAGCTGCCTTGCTTCAAGGCTGCTGGACAAAAAGGCTTCTCACTTGAGATCTGCTTCAGTGCTCCCTAAGCCAGAAGGAAGACGAGCTGGTCCGTAGGGGCCCAGAGCAGAAATGATTGAGGTAGAACCTTTACACACACTAACAACTTGAAGAAATTAAAAGAAGAGCCCAGGAAAGACTTGGCTGGCAGTTCTCAGCCTTCTGCACCTGACAATACGAGCGGCCAATTTGTTTGGATATCCTGCCATTTCCAGTTCGATGTGACATGGGAAGCAAAACTTCTTGTCCTGACTGATATTTGAACCCAGCATTTAAATCCCAAAGGAAGAGGCTCCATTAAAGATGCTAGTTCCCAACACAAGACACATACCAAACAACACCCCAAGCTCTAGCTAATTAACCTTTTATCTCCTGAACTCTCTACCCTTTTGCTGGAATCACACCATGGAAACACCACTCTTGCTCCTGCACCTGGTTTTCCATCCTTCCCTGTGATCCCAGTGCCTTTGGCTCAGTCTGAATTCCCCATCTCCTCTAGGCCAGCCCCTTGCATTCAGCATTCCTGCAGCCTGACAGCCAGATGTGGAGCTCAGCCTCAGCGTCGCTCTTTCTTTTTCCCTCAGACTAAAGAGCTGCACCAGCAACTGACATCTTTTTGGTTATACCTTTTTTCTAAATCATTTTATTTGCACACATGTAACCAACTGAAAAGTGCTCACAACTGCTTGAAAAAGCAGGCAGAGTCTCCTCCTTGCCCGTGGATGCAACAGAGGAGCCAGGACTCAATTTCTCACTAGGAATACCTCCAGATCACACTGGATGCAAGAATCAGTCCAGGAAGCCAAGCTGCTACACACAAACCACAAACTATCTGTCAACACCCAGAACTGATCCTGCCCAACTTTCTAAATAACCCAGACCCACAGTGTTGTTCTGCTGAATCTCACAACTCTGCCAACATTTCTTGGACTGCCCATCTCCAGTTATCAGTATATTGAGACCCATATTCTCTGTACTCATATTTTAAAGGCAGAAGCTGGGAATGAAAGTCTTACCCACTTTTAAAGCCCTCCCTGCACAGGAGGTGTCAGAACAAGTAGCAGTCCACTGCCATTCCCATCACTCACATGAAAAAGATCACTGATCAGGAGGAGAGTTTGTTGCTCCCAACAACTTCCTGATGTGCCTGATGCAGACATGGCAGCAGAGCACTCCGGGCAGGCTGGTACCTATGGGACAACAGCAACCTGAGAATACAATGCAGGGAATAAATTAACAGCCAAAGCAAGGAACACAAGGAATACATATGCATTTTAAAACAAAGGGTCCTATAATACCTGCCTGGGACACTTAGGAAAACTAGACAAGTGTAGCGACCATGCAAATATTTTCTTGCTTCCAGGCAGTGAGAGATGAGTTAGGTCCTGGGCACATCAGTTACACAGAACAGCTCAGCTTAGAATCTGTTCCCACAGAACAAGGAGGGCATGTCCTGGATCTGGACTGTACCTTTAATTTGTACAGCCTTCCTAAGGGCTTCAGAGATCCTCAATACTAAACATAACAAAAATAAATTAGATAAAAGATAACAGAGCAGAAACCCTAAGAACAGGGGGAAAAAAAGACAGTAATACACCCAGTACTTCCAGTCTGGTTACAAACTGCAGTGAACAGCAAACTTTCCAAATTCTATTGAAATATTTGAGTGCTGCAAGGATAGCTTGATGGATTTAGATGCAAGACACTGAAGAAATATCCTACAAAACTAAGCCTTTGATTTGCACTCAAGTAAATCTTCCTCTGGATTAATCTGCCCAGCTCTGAGATAAAATGTAGATTTTTTTTCTTTCTTACACAGCCTAACATAAACAAATCCCCCACATGCAGTGAATGGTGGGGCAGCAAAAAGAAAAGTGGTTTGTACTTTCCAAGGAACGGAAAAACACTTTGTCATTCACTTCGGAGTTTGGCTTTCAGAAGTGCTGCCAGGGCACTGAGTGTTTGATATAATCAGTCTGCTACCAAGAGCTTCATTTAAGCACAGGGAGCTGCCTGCATCGCTGGGTGCGTCCCAAAACAACAGGGGTCTGGGTAACATCACCTCACCCACTCCTGCTCTCCCCCTGCTGAACATGACAGAGCAATTGAGCTCCAGCCTGAAGAAGATGGTGAGTACTCACACAACTACATAAACTGGCATTGCTGGTCCCCAGGGGATACAAGGTTATGAAGGCAGGCTGGCAATTTTTCAGCAGTAAATGAAATCAGCCTTTACAACTGGTCATCAGTTTTTTACCCTCTTCTCCCATCAGCAGCAGTCTGATTACTTGATGCAGGAACAAGACAGTGTGGTAGGATGGACCAAGGTGCGATGAGTTCTTGTCTAACCTGCACAGATCTTACAGAAAAAGACATGTCTTGATTTCTGGTCCCAAATTCCATGGTCAGTAAACCAAACCTCCACAGAAACACGCTCTGCCAGTCCTGGCTGGACTCTGCCCCTCTTTGCCATTACAGCCCAGTCTCTGCCCAGGCTGCAGGAGTTGACTGCCCACAGCCCCTCTGCCCTGCAGGCTCTACCCAAGGTGGAAGGCAGCTCCCTGGGGCTGGGCTCCAGCGCAGCCCCTGCACAGAGCCTGCTGCCTTGCAGGCTGTGTGGGAGCACACGGGTGCTGAGCTCTGCTGGGAAAAAAGATCTCAGCTCCTCAATTGTCTGCTACAAAACCCCTGCTGTGTCTGTTAGTTTGTTTTCCTCAGCAGCAATTTTTTAGGAACAGCTGAGCACTCAGATTGCCCTTTCCCCGGGACCAGAAGCCAAGCAAACCCAGCTAGCACATACAGCTGCTCCTCCGTAGGAGAGTGTTTTGCATCTGGCTAGATCAGTCCTCGAAAGCATGGTGAGAAAACACACTTGGATATCAGTCAATTAACACAACAAAAGACGCTTGAAGTAGTCCTTTGCCTGCTAAATGCTATCTCTGCAGCCAGTCTTCTGGGTTTCTACCACACACATTTTCTTCTTTCGAGGGAAACTTATCTAGTCTCTTCTTGGCACACCTCTGGCAGCACACTACTTCCTAAAGACAGACCCCTCCAGATGGGATAGCCAAATCGAGCCCGAGTCAGCAATGTGGGTTCTTCAAGCAGTTTCTGCTCTGTGGCAGGTTCCACTGCTGACAAGCCTTTGCCAAGTGACTGTGTGTGTACTGCACTGTAGCAGCAGCTGTGGAGATTGCAGGTGATGAAGACTCTTTGGCCCTCAGTCTGATGCACTCCAACATCTTTTCTCACATGGCTACACTGAAGCATCTCTCAGCAGTTTGAAGCAACAATCTTTATAAACCTTTGTGGAAACTGGGTCACAGACCCACACTGAGCATCTTAGGACCACTCCACCAGCTCACAAAGCAAACGCAGACCTGTCAGCTCTCAAGACTTCAGCAACAAACCACCTGATCACAAGCAAAATCACTGGCAAGAGACCCAAGTCTTGCAGCTCTCAAGTCCACTCAAATTGAGGCGGATCTCTGCTAAAGATAGTCTGCAGCACTGCCTGGAAGGAGCATGGACAACACACACAGAGGCTGCTGTTCAGGGCAGTTTCCCACACCTGAAGGGCTCCCTTTCTACACTCCTTTCCAGCAATAGCTGTAGAAACAGCCAGGAGGTTACAGACGGCAGCACATTATGTGGAAAGCTAAAGGCATCAAGAGAAGTAACTCATGCCAATTATTTTACAATGCCCCCGGCCTTCACCTACTGCACTGTGCACAGACTGGTGGGGAGAGAGCGGAAAAAGCAGACACCATCTCCAGCTCAACAATGCCCATTAGAACCAACTGACTGCTTAATAGGGAGATGCTGAATTCAGGGAGTTCAGGCAAGTACGGCATTAGATTATGCCTATATTTACATCTGTCCCAGAGGGCCACATTTCCTGTACTTCAAACCCCACAAGAAGGGGTAATTAGATTTTTCCTTCATTGATGTTTGGCTCTGTTACAGAGGCTTTGGCTTTTTGTTCCTTCAAGAGCTTCCCTGGGGAAACTATTTTCTTGAGTTCTACTTTCTCCTTCTGCCTAGCCTTTGCCTGAGCAAGGGTTACAGAGGGCCCCTAACCTGATCCTCAGGAGGTCTCCAAGGCTGAGGCTGGCCAGGATCCCTGTAGAGAGCAGCCTCACTCTGCATCAGGCAGCATCTTGCTGACAGGCACCCTCAAAGGAAGGGCGATTGCACAGCGACTGATCTACAGTTGCTCATTCCACTCCCTAAGGAAGAGAACACCTGGACAGGAGATGTCCCCAGTGTATCCTTGTGAGGCAATGAGCATGTGCATGCCAGAGGTGCCAGCATGGACACAGAGTCCCTGCAAGGCTGAGACCTCATTCACACACCACACCCTAAAGTTGTGTGAGATCACTTTTTGGTAGGTCACACAAAGAATAAGCCTCTTAACCACTACTGAGAAAGCAACCAAGCAGAACAGCATTTCTGCAAAACTACTTCAATTTTGTTGAATTTACTTCCCTACATAACACAGCTGACAAATAAACAGAAAACAAGATCTTTTAACAAATAGAACATTTACACCTCTTAAAGATATTTCTGAAACACAGGTTTGCTTCCAAACAGTAGCAGAGGCAAAAAAATGAACCCCATTTCCCAAGCCATCCATCTGTGCTCACGCTCCACCCCAGCAGCTGTAGAGCTTCAGTTCTGCCTAATACCTCTCCAGATTTATTGGATGCCCAGCTAAAAAGCACTGATTGTTCCCTGTTGCAGTATTTGGCCATGGGTGAGGAATGTGGGAGGGATCCACAATATTTTTATGACTATTATATGACCTTCTGTTAACTTAATGGGATAAGCCACAGGGCCCTCCCTGAGAAGAGGGCAGCAATCCCTTGAGATGTATGCTCATGGAGAGGCATATAGGTCAAACCAACAGTGGAGCCTGAACACTGTTAGGAGTTTTAATTATGAGTTATGAATCTAGGTACTATAGGTTGCTATTTTGGGAGCTGCTAAATTAACATGCAAGTAAGAAACAGGAGGATCTTCTCAAAAGATGGGACGCTTCCGCCTCCCACCCATTAAGGGATGTGAAATTTTTAAGTTCTGTATCTTAAACAGCAGTGATTTGTGGTGCCTGGTTTATCAAGGCCATAGAGCATCAAGGCAAAATCTTGCCTTCACTTCTGTCTCTCCTCATGTCAAGGGGAAAACTAATCCCCCAGAAACTCTCTCACCAACACAGATAATACTGCTTAAAATAGGGTATCATCTCCCCTCAGTGCACTTTTCACACTCTGAAGAGTAAAACTGAGTGGCTTCTGGCTGAAGCTAGATGATGCAACATTCTCTCATAAGAAAATGTTGCTAGATTCAAGCTGAGAGTTTTGCAAACAGACATAAATCAAAAGCAAGAATAACTTCTGCTAGAAGTGGAAATATGAGAGTAAGAGAGCTTGGAGTCATTAAATGAGATTTTTGCCTCTGGTTAAGACTACTGTTTTCTGCCTTTCTGAAAAAGGCTAAAATTTCCTTTGAATTCCATGCCAGAGTTGAAACAAGTTTTATCTTAGGCTGCAGGAGATTCACAACCCTGTGTTCCTCGATCACAGGAAATTTCATTTCCATCAGCTAAAAATTCTGCCACAGCTATTCCATAAAGACATCAAGCCCCTGAACTAGTGATAGTAAGTGAAATTTGGATCTGTTTGCACTCCTGAGAGGCAGCCTTAGCATCAAAAAAGGCAAGCTAAGCCCCAGCTCCTCTCAGGGCTCAGGATACCTCAGTGTGGACGGGAAAACCCCATTCCCAGGAGAGTGATTGGGGTTTCTGGGGGCTCAGTGTGGCTGCGCCTGCAGAGAGGGGAGTGTTTCAGCACCTTTTCTCAACAGAGCATTGCATTATTAGGAGCCTGGACAGTCAGAAATTACCTTCCTGGGTACTGCTGCTAGCATTGGCCCAAGAGAAGCTGGCAGTCATGTGCAGAGCCTGTTTGAACCTCAAAACCTTGTTCATTTCCCCAGCTTCTTTTTTTGCCAGCAAAGCAAGTTTCTTTTTAGGACTGGTGGGTGGGGGAAGTACTTTTTCATTCTCGTCTTAATTAAAGCACACGTCAATTTACCTCCTCAGGGGGAGGAGTTTGCTGGCACTCAGCTAGTGGAAACAATCAGCTGGCTGATGGTGGTCCTCAAGCCCTGTTTGCTTGTGTGAGGAGCGGTCCCAGCCATGGCAGGGGAGCACCCACTGCCCTTCCTGCTCCCAGTAACCAAAATCCACAACCAGCCTCAGTCAGCAGCTACACAAATCTACCAAGAACAAGAGTAATGAGCAATAATTTAGTACCATTTACATCACCAGCTCAGGTGAGCAGCACCATCTCCTCCCAGGACCCCAACACCACCAGGCAAGCCCTTGTTGATGCAGGATGACCAGGGAAACGCCCTGGAGCTTGAAGGAGAGTTACGTACTTAAGATTCATTCAAGTTTCATTCACTTTGCTTATAGTTGCTAAAGGAAGAAAGAAGTTGAAGTGAATGCAACATTTCTACCAAATACATTTAAGGTGAGGAAAAACCTTTCAGCTGGAACCAAAGCTGTTTGTGATCACAGACCATCTCCAGGAGGCCTTTCAGGCGAGAGGTCACTAGAGCTGCAGCAGGCTGTGTGCCACTGGAGATGCTGGCAGAAACAGATCCACCCCATTCCCTCCATGTGTGTAGGGGGTGGGAGGGAGATGAATGCATAATCAGCTCCCAACTGTCATCAAATGGCTTCTTTTGGAGGGGGTGGGGGGTGTTCACTGAGGGAATGGCAGCAAATCTCCTGGGTGCTCACTTGAGAGACCTGAGTTAAAGCACAGCATCGAGAAGCCTCGGGCCTAACTCTGGTCAGACTTACATGGTAACTAAAATTTTCCAAATTGTTATGAATATAGACACATATATATAGATGTCTTACAGTCCACAAGACTGGGTTGGTTTTGCAATTTCAAGTTGTATTCAAGCGAGAATGTTTGAAGAAGGGCCTGAATCTGACCCGGGTTCATATCCAAAGGTGGCCTCAACTTCTGGTCCTTTTGCTCACAGCAGGAGACTCTGGCATTCGTGGCCACACAGCCAAGCAAGCCCTGGAGTTACCTCCAGCCTCCTCAGTTCTCACTCATATCCCGTGAGTGAAACATCCATACATTTTATTCCATCCTCATTTTTAGCTTTCTAATTCCATGGTGGCCTCTCAAACATACTAAATATAAATGTGTGGCCCCAGCTATGTAAATAAAATGGCCCATGTGGTGAGCACACATGAGGGCAGGGGGCCTTTCCCATCGATGGGAGGGCTGATTGCCAAGCAAATCCCAAGCTCTGCACTCCTGCACTAGGAAAAGGAGTCTAAGATTCAGGAGAGGTCACAACTTTTCTTAAAACAGCTGATATTTTTTTCTGCCTAGGGTAGAAAATTACAGGTACTGGCACACCAAGATCTGCCCCCATCACCAGAAGACGGAGGCATGGAGGAGAGAGGGTCAGGGGACAGGGAGATATGTAGGGAGGAATTTTATGGATAAGTGGCACGCAACCAGAAGAGATTGCCAGTCTTACTGTTGTATTGCTGATATATGTGACATCAGTGCTCAGACATTGAGATGCACACCTTATGGGGAGAGTTGGGTATAATTTGTTTGAGTCACTCCTTTGTTCCTCCCTGAAACAGAAGCAGCTCAGACTTGAAAAATAAGTGATGGGGTAGTTTAGGCTGCCAGACAGCTGTGGCTCCATTTCCTGTGCAATATCCCATGGTGGTAGGGGATCTGCCTCTCTGTCAGGCGAGTGGATGTGTCAGGGTCTGCGTGTAGGGTGGTGGGACTGGGTGTGAGGACTGCAAGCTCTCCCTGGTGCACACCCTCCGATAGACAGAGGGTGACTTTGCTGCCTGCCCCACAGCGAGTCTCTTCTCACTCCAGAGGTTTTCGTCAAGCTGTCCACTCTGACAGTCCTCTGTGCCATCCCACAAGGGCAAAGAAGCAGGAGGAAGGTGATCCAGGGCACATGACTTCCTAAGAGGGTGAGTTCTCAGGGTGGGACAGCAGTGAGAGCACACCCAGGCTCTGGCTCACTGTCACACTAACATATCACTGAGCCTGCTCCTAACCTTCAGCAGGCACAAATGAGCCCATGCCAGGTTCAGGGACTGGATCTCAGTGCAAAGGGGATACAACACAGCCAGTGGGATGCAGGATTGCAGGGGATGCCCAAGCCAGGCAAATATAATACATGGCAGAAACTTATTCCCATTACCACAGACTCACCTGATGTGATAGACAAATTCAAATTTACATTCCAGCTTTCCAGCTAAGGCCAGGACTGTCTCCTCTTCTCCCTCCAAATCACACTAGCCATGGCAGGATCACAAGGTTTACAGAGGTAAGCACCCATTTTTTCTGACCCAGTGCCCAGTGCTTAGGCTGGGAGACCAAGCTGGCATCTGAGGTCTCTCCAGGGACTCATCTGACCTCACCCAACCTCCATCTCCAGGAGGCCTGTCTATTTTGCTGCTGCTTCTCCTTGCTCTCAGCCTCTTCTTATTCCCAGCCCCAACTAGGGGTGATGTGGCCAAACTTCTGGTTCTAAAGCTATATGCTTGAAACTCTTTTAGACAGCATAGTAAAAGAGGTGATGGATCCTGCTATGCTTGTTTGCTTTGCAGCCTTTTGGAGGCAATGCCAAGTAAAATGAAGCCGCAGAATAAATCCTACTAACAGGAACACTTTTACAAATAACCTCAGCTACACAGCTTCCAAGTCCTTGCGCATTTCTACATCTCTGCAGCCAAAAACATATGTTTTGCATTGCTTCACGTAAATCTCCCTGGTTATTTATCTACATAAACCCTTCTATAAATTGCTCACTGGGACTCAAAATGCGGCAAGCAGGCTCTTTGATGTGTCTCAACCACCAGGTGCATCAATCACTGCTGTGCACACCTTGTTTGCTCCCATGCAGGGAGAAGTTACCACTCCACTTTGCCAGAAAAGAGGGCAAAGAGTCAAATGGTTTTGATGGATGGATGAATGTCTGTGGGCTAAAATTTATGTACAGAGCTTGTTTATACTGAGTTACTAGCACTCCCTCCTCCCACCTACTGATAAAACACTGCTCCACCAGCCTTCCTTATGAAATATACTCCAGACCAAGAGCCTTCACATGAATATTTGATCTCTTTGGGAGCTCCTTTTGCACTACTGCATTTCCTCCCACGGTGGCCATTTCTCTCTCTACAGGAATAAGTAAAACATCAGCCTTATTTTGTGATGTTAAGGTGGTATTTTACTTTCATTACAGACCTGCTCCACACAGAGGTGGATCTCACCATCATTATAGCACAACTTTTAGTTCAAGGAATGGATCATGGGTTTAGGTTGGAGTTTAGCTAAGTGACTCCCTCGATTGAGAGCTAGCATTGTATTTCACAAGCGAAGTGAAGACTTACAGACAGGTAGGCAAGATTCATCACCCTTGAGTAAGCTGTGCTGATGACAATGCAGTGTGATACTAGCTGAATCAAGGCATCACCCTGCCTCGGTTTCCCCACTCAAAATGAAAATGAATCAGTGCAATAGATTAACTGAGAGCATTTACTTTATGATGACACAGCACTCCTGTTGGCCTTGTTGTCGGGTCTCAGTGATGAGAGTCAGCCTGCACATACAGAACACTGTAACATGTCGCTCCAGGGAAAGCAACCCCTTGTGAACACCCTCTCACACCTGCATGTGGCTCCTGCACTGCTGCTGCAAGTTGCTGTCTCCCAGGGGGACAGCTGATAATAGAAATTTTTTTTGTGGAGTGGAAGTTGAAGGGATGGAGAAGATGGAAGAGGGGAGATGGAACCTTAGAACAGCTTGGCCAGCAGTTTAAACACCTACTGTGACAGCCCAAAGCTCATATTCACTGACACCTACTGAGGGAGGAATTGGCTGGCTTTGGGAGCAAGCTACAGTCTTTATTCAGGGGTCTCAGCAGCTGCTGAACAGCAGATTCAGACAAAAGATGTGTGATTGATTTCATCTCTTCTTTGGCTCCATACAAATGGGCTGAGGCTACTCTGGACTATCTCATGGGTAATTTTTCCGCCTCTGCACTGCTGCTGTGTAGTTACCTTTGATATCCCATGGACTCTGCTTTTTTGTGACCTGTGGTGTAGGGCTGGACTTCTTTTGCAGCTCCCAGCCCCACTCCTGCCTCAGCCCTCCTAACCACTCACACTCTGCTGTCAGCAAAGAAACTTCATAGGTGCCTGAGAAGTGGTGAGGTCAAAGGTATTTCTCGCCTTGGGGCTTAGATTTGGAATTAGTGCCTTGAACTTCATCTCAGCTCTCCTGATGTCCCCTTTCCCTGGTTCTACTGTGACATTCCTTGTTTAACTGTACTGTAATCCCCCAAAGATCATGCATTTAAATTATACAATCAGAAATAATACTATTAATAATAGGAAACAAAGATTTAACTTGGGAGCTTTTTTTTCCTCTGGATTTTGAGTCTCTTTCTGCAGTTCTTCTCTGCAATTCTGTGAACTAGAAATGTGTTTTCACGGACAGTCTTGCATAATCACATGGTTCTGGGAGCTGGACACCAATCCCTTGGAGCCCTGCTGTGGAACTGGAGATCAAATGCATAATAAATAAATGTAATTTTGATAGTTCTTGTTATTTCAGCTTAGTTTAAGAAAAACACATGGGTTTTCAACACATATAGACATACACTTGCCTATGTATGCATACATCCTGATCACACATCTCTCTGCCAAATGCTATGTAGAATGTCACAAGCTCAGTACACGTGGCTCAGCACACATTGCTCAGCCCACCCCCTTGGAGACCAGAGCGGCACTTGGATGGGATTGATCCCAGCTGTACTGAGCTGTGCCAAGACCTGGGTGATGGCCAGCCGGGAGCCCCTCACACATGCTGCCACAGGGAACCAGTGTTAGTCCACTTTTTGGAAAGCCTCTAAGGTTAGTGTCAAACAGGTGACCAAATAAGAGAAGGAAGTTCATGCTGGCACGCTGGGAGGTCGCTTTCCTGAGCGAGGGGCGTTAGCCTGGGGCTGGGGTGAGGAGGCTTGCAGGTTTCACAGGGAAAGCAGGAATCACTAGCAAGTCAGAGTGATAAAGGTGCTGTAGAGGTCTGTCAGATCCCACAAGTGCATCAGATGCGTTCCTACATCCATTTTCTGCTTATGATTGCCTTTGCCACAGAGGCATCAGCCTCAGTTTCCTTCCCATGGCATCATCCCCACATCATCCCACACCACTGTGTGCTGTGGGTTTTACTAACATTGGATGCCTGGATGAGAGCTCACCCTCCAGCCTTTGCCAGGCACAAGGCACAGCCTGTGCAAATGCCAGGCCCGGCCCCAGGATAAATGCAGTGTCTGTCCAATTGTGACAGCAGTGAGAGGGTCCCCAGGAGGGGCTGTGAGTACAAAGGCTCTTCACCAGCCCCTCCAGCTCAGCCTTTCTGCTGGTTCAGCCTGCAGTGCTGGAGCTGTGCACCAGAGCCCTCTGGGGCTGGCTGGTCTGATGTGGGACAATCGGGCAGTGTACTGCTGAGCCTTGGCATTTCTCGTGGGGTGGGAAATTCCCAGAGGAGCACACAAGTGTTCGGCAGTGTGTTGATCCCTTTGGTCACAGAGCATAAAGCAAAACAGGCCGGTTGTTGATTTGTGTTCTCTGCAGCTCTGGGCTCTCCTCGGTCCCCTTCAGTTCCATGTGGTGGCTGTCACGCTTTTCTTGTTCAAACAGTAAAACTTAATGGTGCCCTTTCATCCCCACCGTGAGGGGGGCTGGCTGCAGCCTGCCTTGCACAGGGAGCAGCCGGGCTATCTGTGCAGTGGTGGGGTCCTGCTGTCCCCTGCCGGGCATCCCCAGCACGGCTCGCAGTGCTGCCCCAGGCTTGGAGACTCCAGAGGGCATGATTTCCTGTTATAGCAAAGGAAGAGGGGGCACACGTAGGATTTTCTCTTTAGCTCGTTGTGTGACTCCAGGCAGCCCCCTGTCATGTTTTTCCCTAGCTCAGGAGAGCACGGAGGTCTGCCAAGCTCGCCTCAGGACACTGTCAGTTCATTCAGACTGGTTTGGAAAGCTGTGGACCTCTGGGGATCCAAGGCAGAGTGAAAACCCTTGCTGACTGCAAGGAGATGTTCATACCCAGTGAAACCACAGCTGCAGTTTGATGGTGCTTCCAATCAACTGGGTCCATCTGCCATCAACCTGCTGTTGTGACAGTCCATTTCCTCTCCATGGTAGGTGACCTGGTGAGAGGAGGGCACAGGGAGGTGGCACATGGCACCACTGCAAAGGCTCTGGGCAGCTGCTTGCTGGCTCCCCATCCTCTGGTGGGCAAGGGAGAGCATTGGTGTCAGTCTGTCTCAGTTGGACACCCTGGTGGGAGTACCTCAGCTGCTGCTGCTCAGAGAATGGACCAAGGCTGCTGAGCAAGGCTACCTGACATGGTGGTTATAGTTGAGGGCTGAGGAGAGAAGAGGAGGAGAAATACCAGAAACAGATTTCCAGAACGTTGTACCAGGCAGTTTGGGAACTGTTCTTATACTATAGGCGAGCTAAATTAAGCATGTTCCCATAGGTTTCTTCCGGAGTGTGGCTTGTGGTACCCTGTGGCCCAGGATGGGATCTCCACTATCTGCAGCACTCTTGCAGCATCACCATTTTGCAGAGACAAACACGAGGTGAGTGTGCTGCTCCCCCACATCCTTACAGGGGCAGCCACTCTGCACAGATGCTGCCCTGTGGCCTTGGTCACAGAAGAATGGCCACAGTGGTCATGCCACAGCAAAACTGACTTGAGCAAAGTGTGAGGAAGGAGAGATGAAGACAGAGACTAACACCACCATGAAACCATAACCCTGAGATAAAATCTTCTTAGACCAACCCATACATCACGGGAAGCAGACTGTAAATGTGAACCCTGGCTGGCAGCCAAAGTGCAAATGGAAAGCCTCTGTGCAAGAGAAGTGGTTTAATATGCAGTGGGGACCACTGTTGTTACATGTCCCGGAACAGCCTGTGCTGGTGCATAGGTTTTGTAATGTTGGTTACAGGCTATTAAACCCCTCTAAGCTCAGAATTTGTCAGTCCTCTTCTGACTGCATAGACTCATTCCTAAAAACCTCACCAAAACACACCCTGATTGAGGTTATCATTTCCCCACTTGAGCAGAGGCAGAAGGAGAAGGGACCCTTCTACCAAGAAAAATCAAGTTCATGTGAGGTTGCTTTGTAGGAGCGCTAGCCAAAAAAATCCTAAATGGGAGGAAGGAGCTGCTAAATGGGTGTTGGTACAAATCAAGTCTGAGGATACCAGCTCACTCCTGCTGGGCACTGGAGTGAGAGAAACACCTAGTGCTCCCAGGAGGAGTGAGTGAAGACCTTATGCTGCCACAGGCTAGGGGTCTCCCCGCATGGGGGGCAAGGACCCTCAGGAAGGCTAATATAGGCCCACTCAGAGGATGGAGGTTGGGCAGTAGCCAAAGGAACAGGGGAAGGAGATGGAAAGTTTAAATTGTTAATGTATTAATCTGGCTTTTCCAAATAGATTCTGTTCCTCCATGACCACCACCACTGCCACCCATACATTTACATTTATTTAAAACCCTAGGGCATGTTGCTCTCCAGAAAGGAAACATTGCTGTCAAGGGCACTTAGACAAAGTCATTTGCTTTCTGGGTTAGAGCTCAGTGAAGTTTAATAAGAGTGCCAGAGTAAGAGTCCAGTGTGGTGCCCTGCCTGTGTTGGCTAAGGGGAACCCCACCTTGAGAGGAGGCAGCAGCTTGCTGCCTTGAGCAGTGCTGGGTGCTGCTGGAGGATGGGTGCTCATAGCTCAGGGCTGCACTCTGGTATTTTCTGCTTCTCTTCAAGCCTGAGCTCGTGGCTCTAAGTGATTCTGAAAGACTCTTATGTCTTCCTTTCCTCTATTTGCTTTTAAAGTAGTTTTCTGCTTTTGACATTTGTAAAGAGAGACCTTCAATTCAATATATCAATGTTAAAAAAAGAACATGATAGCAGGGAAAAAAGCATCCAGACTGTTTGCATAACCTGAAAGAGCCTGTACAACCTGGGAATCCCTGAGATTAGCTCAATTGGTTAGAGCATGGTGCCAATGACACCAAGGCTGTGGGCTCAGTCCATGTATGGGCCGTTTACTTAAGAGTTGGACTCAATGACCCATGTGGATCCCTTCCAACTCAGAATATTCTGTGAATCTGTATTCTGGAAACCCCAGGGCTCTTAAGGCATTTTGGTGATTTCTGGAGGCAGAGGGTGCTCCTGGAGCCTGCAGCAAATCACCATTAGAGGGCATGGGGATCACCCAGGCAATGCCCAGCCATAGCAGGCAGGGCAGCAGGTACCCCATCTGGGTTTTTCCTCAGCCTTCGTGTGACCTTCCCTGTTGGCTGCCTCTGTTTTCCACTTTCGTGAAAAGGAAGGTGTGCCACTGAGTCACCAGTTGTGGAAAACAGGTGGTTCCATCAAACACTTGAGGTGGTGCAGGAGGACAAGAGGAAATGGGAAGACCCAAAGGCAGTTCCAGTGCTGCAAGGCAAAGACACAATTTGGGCTTGCGCCATTCAGCATTGCCTCTCAGGATGCTCTGAAAACCCTTCACCTTGGGGAGAGGAAGTAGGGCTTTTCCATTTTTCACATGGAAAATGTGCGCTGTGCCCAAACCTTGTGTTGTAAAATCCCTGCCACTCACAACACTGTGAATGTTCAAAAGAGCAGTATCAGCAGTTATTTACAGGAATCATGGATCCATTTCATAAGCTCAGGCATTTAGCTGCCCTGGGAAAATCCCAGTTTGAAATACAGACCAAGAACCCATGGAAGAGAAGGTGTCACTGTGTCCTTGGACCAAGTCATCTCTACCGCCAGGATAAGTCAGTACAACACGTATTGGCCAACCTCAGCTTTGTGGTGTCAGGCAGGTGAGAAGGCGTCACAGGGGACAGGTTCAGCTGGTTGGTCCCTCCCTGCAGGGCCGTGTGTGAGTTGAGCGTGATTCACCCAGTCCCTTGTCCACAGCAGCTTCCCAGCCAGCACAGCAAGGGGCAGTGGCTGCAGTGACTCTCCAGATGCCGGCTGCGGCACAAGGTGAGATCACTGACCTGTGAACCCGCAGCCCTGAAGGCACCACACGTCCGTGCTGCCCACTGGGACAGTGCTGTGCTCACATGACCCTCCTGCTGGGACTGCCATGCCAGGGCTGCCATGCCAGGGCTGCCATGCCAGGACTGCCATGCCAGGACTGCCATGCTGCTCCCTGCACCACCTCTTCCCTGAGTGGCAGCAGGTGGGGATGGATGGGGAACTCCAGCAAGATGTGCCCTGGTCAAGCACAAAGGAGTGTGAGGCTGGGGTCCAGAACAGGCAACGTTGTCTTGTCTTGTCCTTCAGACATACGTAGGGCTGCCCCTCTCCTGAGGCAGTGTGTCCTGCAGGGACAAGCCAAGGACCCCCAGACTGTCTACCAAATCCAAGGCAAAAAGGTCAGAGTACCTGTGCAGCTCATTCCATATGTTACAACACATGTGAGACCCTGGTGCTGTTTAAATGGCTCTGGTAGCTACAAAACAAAACCGCATTTCACTGGGGTTCCCAAAACCAGAAAATCAGATCTCCCTTGTTATGGCTGTCCCAGTCTGTAGGACTGCTCTGAATATGTTTGATCTCCTAGCTCCTGTGATTGCACATCAGCACAGACACTTCCCAAGTCATACTTGCTGGAACCTGGATGGTGAGCAGCAGCCATGGCCAGGAGCTCAGCTGCAGGAGGCAGTGGGCCTGGGGTGCCTCTTGTGACTTGCCAGAAATGTGCTGCTCTTTTGCCAAGAGCAAACATCGTCATCCTCACAAATGGTTAACCTGCCGGGAGCTGCACAGCACTAATGACTTCACATTCATTTAATCAGCTTGGGCTTCCAGAGCCTCCACCTCAGGAGTAGGGAAGGCCGTGCACCCATGCACTTGGGGTACAAATGCTCCCAAAGCCGCACCCCTGCCTTACCAATCATTAATCACCCCGGGCCAACAAGGAGCAAGCGGCGAGCAGGAAAAGGCCAGGTCTCCACAGCCCCCACGGGAGCAGCAGGAAGCAGCCCTGACCGGTTCCCTGGGGTGGCAGCTCATTCTCCGACCACCCTCCCCTGGGAGGCCCTGTGGAGGTGGCCAGTCCTGCACAAACTGCCCTTTCCTTCAGGAAGGTCACTCAGTCCAGGGAGCGAGAGGCTCTGCCTGTTTCTGGGAGCTGCTGGGCTACGCGTGAAGTGAGGGCTCTGAAGAGGAGTTTCTGCCTGGCTGTACCGCAGCCTTCATCTCCTCGCCATGCAGCACAAGGCATTTTGGAGTGCCCTGGAGTATACCTGCCGATTGCTGGGCATCTCCACTGCAGCAGGTAAGAGCAAATTCTCTTTTTCTTTGGCACTAAAAGGCACTGTGTGGATGTCGGGACCCCCAGGCTGCCTCCCTGCCTTTGGCCAGCTGCAGCCACAGCCCCATCCTATAAGGGGAACAAGCAGATTTGCTCACTTTTGCTTTGGGATCCAGGGTGGGAGAGTGCTGGGTGCCTGGCCAGGCTCTTTCCAAATGCTGTGGGAGGCACAGTGAGACATCAGAAAGGAAGAGTGAACATTCAGAGGGCAAGCTAAAGCACAAAAAAAAAAGAAGACTAAACTGTATTCTTCTAAAACAGACATAGGCATAGGCAAGATGTGAATGAGACTGAAAAGCAAAATACTCATGGGTGTGCAGAACTGCCAGGCTAATCTGTGGGATGTGAAGATGCAGGAAGAGCTCCTTGTGCTGTGCACAGTGAGAGGTCCTGTGCCAGGCAGGATGAGATGTTCCATCCCAGCCATCCTGGCATAGTTACTACAAAAGCACTGCTCTGCCTCTCTAGCAACCTGTCAGGGAGCAGCTCAGAGCAGTTCAGGTTATAGCTGCAGTACAAACACCATAAATTCACCCACCTGGTGAGTTGCATCCTCTCACCCGCTGCCAGGAGCTGCTTTGGACTAGGGTGTTCTGGGTTTGGTGACACACCCCAGTGCTTGATTTCAGATGAAATGAAGGTGTTTCGAGCTGGGTGTCAGACACAGCATCTCACTCGAGAGGATGGAACACTGTCTCATACTGAGCATCTCCACATGGGACTTGGGGAATCAGCTAAAGCAGAGGGCTCAGGGGTTGACTCTGTCACTGCTGCTGACTAGCTGTTACAGGACAGGACAGGCAGTACTCTCTGCCTCGGTTTCCCCATCAGTAAAACAGAGATCAAAGGGCCTGATTTGTCTAAAGGCTGGAGGGGTGAACCAGAGGTTCCTGGTAAGGGGTGACTTGAGGTGGTGCCTGTGGTTCCTGTTTCAGACCCCCAGGGATTTCAGAGTCAGACACTGCAGAGTAAGTCACAGCAGGCCCTTCTGCCTTTGTATTTCCTTTATCAGCTGCAGACAGTCATGAAGAGACATTTTGCTCAAATCAGGGACAAAGTAGAAAGCACACAGGTCAGCTGAAGCATGCACAGGTTCCCAAGGACACACAAAGCCCAGCTGGGGTGATGGAGGCTCTGGAATGTGCTTTAAAGGACTGATACTGATAACAGGCAGAGATCTGAGTCTCTGAGTTTATACAAACTCCCAGCAGATAAGTGCATGTCATGATGGTACTGCAACAGTGGGAGATGGGACACAGCTTTAATCAGAAAATGCAGATGTCTTCATTCCTTCCTCCCCATCCCCTTGGGCCCACATGAGCCTCATGCTGGTCATATTCTCACTTAAAACTCCGGGAAAACTCAGAGAGACCTTCCTGGAAGAAAATGTGAGCTTGTTGACAGGAGAAAACTAAAGCTAGAACAACAAAATTGAAAGTAGTTTACAATGTGGAAGTGTGTTAGTGGAATATCATCTTTCTCTCCTGCATGTTTTCTTTTCATCATTTTGCAGCATCTGCACCTCTTTCTTTAATTGTTCTTTAAATGAGCAGTGCAGTTGTCTGTCTGCTGAGCATCATAGAGCATAGAGAGCTGTGCTTTTCCATAGCATTGGTGCTTTCCCAGTATCACCCGACTTTCCCAAAAGGCCAGCAAAGAATGGGATGTGCTTGTGTTTTATTTCTGTGTGTGTCTCAGTGGAGCAAGAAATCAGTTTGATGCAGTGTTTAGTGCTTGATGAGGTGTGTGAGGTTTTTGCATGAAATGGAAACCATGCAGAAGAAATTCCCATGGGCTTTGTTTGAAAAAAAACTATGAAAGGGAGAGTGCATCAGCCTCACTAATTGATTCTGAGAAGGCCTGGCCAGCTCCTTATGCTGCTAGTAAATATGGGTTACCCACATAATATAAACTTCCCCTTCCCCCAGGATCCTGGAGTGTAATGGCTCTCTGCAATGGTGAGGCTGCAGGGTTTCCTTTGTATCAGAAAACAGCTAACTTGTCTTATGGCAGGTTAGCAAAGAGACATCAAACAGCCCTGTGATTTGCTGCAGTGTTTGCAGCATCTCTAGTTCAGTGATTCTAGGCCTTGTGATTTTTGCATCTAGGAAAGAGTTCCTACTTACTTCTTAATTCTCATGCTTTCAACCATTTAATTCCTAATCATGTGCCCTTAGCCACATGGGTTGGACAAGATCCAAATCAAGGTAGTGACTAGTCCAAACAAACACTTCAAAACAGCTCTTTTCTTCTTGCAGATTCTTCATCCAAACAGCTTTGTGGATAAAGCAGAAGCTGTGCAAAAGGAGGAAATCTCCCCATCCAGAGCAGAGGCTCAAGCTAACAGCCAAGCTGTAGAATTCTGCATTCATCCACAGAGAATGGATGAATGAATGAATGAGAATGAATGAACTCCACATTTGTAGGAGAGATTATAAAGAACGGTCCTCAGTCACAAGATAGTAAAAGACAGTACTTTGCATGTAGGATTACACAGCTCTTGCAGCTTCACAGCCCTCTGATGAGACTGATTTCCCTGTGCCCTGCTCAGGGCTGGAAAGGCAGTGTAGGAGGGAGGCACATGGGCCCCATGTGTTCCCTTGGCTGGCAGGGGCCAGCAGCTGCAGGTGACATGGGGAAAACAGAGGGGTTTCTTTCAGCCCAGATGGGAAAGCTGACCCTTGGCACTGACCTACACAGAAGTCTTGATGGACACTGATCTGTGTCCTTGTTTGGGAGCCCAGTACCCTTCTCCAGATGGGCCAAACCACAGCTCAGAGAAATGGATCCAACCTGCACCTCAAACCTTGGCACACGTGTCCCAAGTGTGCATTGAGCAGGACCAGTGGTGAACTTTCTGAGCACCAGTGAATGGGTGGGGAATGCTCAGTGAGGGGTGGAGACATCAGGTGCAGAGAGAATATTGCCCAGGGCGATGCTCTGGCCGTGAAACCTGGGCTCCATTCAGCTCCACACTGCTGACACTTGTGCCCTGTGAATTGGCATGTACTGACCAACTTACTGCGGCTGGTGGGAGGCATTACATTTCTGCTCTATTTTAGAAATAGTCTTGAAGGGAACTGACGGATTCTGAAGGAAATTTTCCATCCCCTGAAGCTATTGGCCAATCCATCACATATTTTAGCCTTGCTAATACTCTTAATCCCCCTTAAACTGACTCCCTGGTGTTCTGTACTGGCTGGGGAACTGAGAGAATGTTCATTCCCTGTTTTTAATCTGCTTGCTCCCATTGTATGTTTTTCTGTTTGGCTAGTAAAGGATCCTGATGCTATGGCTACAGCCCTTTGTGAAGGCAACTGGCACAGTTCCCCTGCTCTGCAGCCACATATGGGGTGCAGCAGGCCTGGGCAAGCAGGGAAGGAAAAGGAGTAGGGCTGGCAGGCACTGAGGGGACCTGGGCAGAGAAGGATGGGGCGGTGGGCCCTGGGGCGGCTGAGATGTGGTGGCACAAGAGAGGGTGGAAGGGTCACAGGACACTGCTGGTCACCTCCCCCAGCTGTCCAAGGCCAGCTGGTATTCCCAGAGCACCTTTCCCCAGCCCACACAGCGGCAAGGCTGCCACAATAGGGGTGCAGCTGGGATGGGTTTCAGGGATGTATGTCAAGGGCAGCACTCAGCTCTGACTCTTCTGGGCTGGTGTGCCAGCATGAATCACTGGTGCTAGCAGTCCTAACATGCTGCCCTGCATGGGAGAAGCAGCCTCTCTAGTCCCTGGGGGAATGGGAGCATCTGTCCTGGGAGCTGGGAACTGACCCAAGGGAACTGGGAATGAACCCTGCAGTCAGCAACTTTCCTACCTTCTCTTTCTAGTGCTGATCGGTGTGGGCGTAGAAACTCTGCAGCGAGGACAGTTCAAAAGCCTGGCTTTCTATCTGCTGTGAGTATTTTTGCCCTTGAAATCAGAGCTGGCAGGGGTGACAAGGTCAACCCCTCCACCATATGTAGCAGCAGACTAGACTGCAACAGCAGCAGGGAGCAGTGTCCAAGGCTTTGGGGATTTCAGATCTCCACATTGAGGTTTCAGAAAAATAAGGTATTTCTGTCAGAAAAAGACATGCTACTGCAGACTCAGGCAGGCCAGAGGCAACACTGGATGCAAGCTCACTCCCCAGGGGACAGAAGGGCTGGGAGTTTTCCTCCACAAACCAGATGAGCAGAGGGTGTTCAGACCCCCGCACACAGACTGTACTGGGAACTGAATAGTAAATCCTGGCCCCCTGTGCCCTTTCTGCCCACCTGGAGAACATACTCAAGCACAGCCCTGCTCCCCTGACAGCTCCACCTTTCAGTTTTTCAGGGGTTGCAGTTACTGTCTGTGAAGGCTTCTTCTTTATCAGTTTGTTCCTGGAGAAGTGCTTCACGTGAGTAGACCCTGCCCACTGCTCTCCAGCCACGGCGGGACCTCCCTAAGGCACCTTGCCCCTTACAGGCAACACCAGATCTGGGGGAGCTGCAAGTGCCAGACCAAAGGTCCTGCCCCTAATGCCAAGGCAAGTGTGCTCAGACAGGGGGGAGGTAAATGGGTCCCTGTGCACACACATTTAAACCTGTTTTAACCCAGGCTTGTGCCCTAATTTCCTGAGCATCAGCACAACAAACCCTGGTCTTCAGCATCTGCTTAACACGGTGTGTAGGGACAAGGTACCAGGGTTGAGGGAAGAGCCAGATCCCCAGGGTGAGCTTCAGCTCCCTCCAGAGACAGCACGGAAGTTAAAGTTAAAACACGGACAATCCTTATGTCCTTTTCAGAGGCTGAGCACTGCTGCTGTCTCCTAGCATAAACTCAAAAGTCCTCAGAGCTTAGAGGCAACACCTTATTCCAGATAGCAGGCACTCAATTAGTGAGATGCTGAGGCCTCTGGCAAATGCTCTTCTCCCAACAGGAGATGCTCAGGCTTTGCTTACCTTCCCTGAAAAAGACCCCCATCTCCTGGCAAACCAGAGTGAGCATCTGCACATCTAGATGGGTCATGGTTAGGTCCAAAACCTCTTGGCATATGCTTGCTGCCTCATCCCACAAGGACCTCTCTTTCTCTCCCCAGTCACAAGCCCGAATCCCTGGCACAGGCCTGCTGGAAGCAAGCTAGACGCCCAGGGAGCTTCCAGAAATTCCTGGGGTACACGCTGCTCTCAGTGGCTTGCTTCCTGCATCCCGTCCTCGTCTGGCATGTCACCATCCCTGGTGAGAAGGTTGGGTGGGGAGTAGCACAGATGGAAGAGAAGCGTGGTCCGTCAAGGGCCAGTGAGGGTGGGGATGTGCAGGGAGCTGGGCTGGTGGCAGATGGCGCTGGGCTAGCCAGACTAAGCACTGCTTGGCAAGCTCTTCCCACTTGCCCCAGCCCTCAGCCAACATAGTCTTGTCCCCAGGGTCCATGCTGGTGCTCACTGCTCTGGCCTACTTCCTGCTGAGCAAGAGGAGGAAGAGCCCTGGGCACAAAGAGACGCATCCCCAGGCGGGCCAGTACGTGGACCCTTCAGCCACTGAGGCAGCCCCAACCATCATTGGTGACACTGAGCAGACCTACACCTTCCATGGGGCCCAAAGGGAGCAGCACCGCTCACTCCTGGGCCATATGAAGAGCATCCTGAAGGGCAGCAAGGACAGGAGCTCAGCCCCAGAAACTCCTGACCAACCAGCAGCCGTGCCAGTCCCTCGCAAGCAAGTGCACTTTCAGGAGAAGGTGGTGCAGATCATCCCCTCTGTCAGCGAGAACTTGGAGGACGTGGAGAGTGAGGCTGAGGAGACCACATCGGACACAACACCCATCCTCACCCCACCTGATGCCCCCATCATCCTCGCTCCTCTCAGCTCTGCTGGCCTCTTTTGAGCCCTCAGCAGGAATGAAGACAGGACAGACCTGCTACGCTGGAACAGATGCTCCAGCAGCAGCCAAAGGGCCCCAGGAGGTGGCCCTTTCTGCCTTCCATACTTTCAGGGTGACAACTGTGCCACCCCCTCTTCGAGGGGCTGCCTGCACTACCTGGTGCCACGTGTTGTGGCAGGGCCAGGGGACAGGCAGTGGTTCAGCCAGGGTAGTGCCAGCACAGCAAGGTTTCTGCTCCCGCAGCCTCCCACATGTGTCACGACCCTGTTCAGCACTACACACCATGGTGGTGCTCCTGCCTGACATCACAGCCATGGTGTGTGCCTCCCTTCTGGCAGCAACAGGCAGGAGGAGGGGAGACTGCCGTGCCCCAGAGCAGCCTCTCCTGGGGCATTTGTGTCCCTCTGGTCCTCGCTGCACATTGCAGAGCTCAGGGCTGGGCCACATTCAGCACAGGGCACCACAGCCTGCAGGTTCCCTCACAGCACCTGCACCCGCTGCAGCAGCTTGAGACATCCAAAACATTATTTCAGAAGTGGGCTGAGACCAAGCACACCCCAGGCCCTAGCACCTGTTTAGTACCTCCCCAGGCACTCTCTGAGCCCAGCAGGGAAATAATCTCTGGCCTTGGGGACACCTAAGCAGGAGCAGAGGCCTTCCAGGTGTCCTCGGGTTGGACAGCCCCCTTGAATTAGCAGAACTTTGGGATGATATAGCAGCCCAGGTCCTGAGGTCCAACACCACACTGGCACAGCAGACTGTGTGTAACTCCAATGTGCTAATTACGGCTCCCAGAGGGCAAAGGCAATAACAAAATTACCATACTGTCCCACCATTTTCTTCCATGCCAGCTCTTCCCTGAACCCCTTAACTCTAGCTTAATCCTAGCATAATTTCTGCCTTTTGAGGACCATTCAGTTATAATCAGGCATTTCTCTCCTATTCATCATATCCCTTTGGCTCTCTCCCACCTGAGGACATGTGGGAAGAGCTCAGGTGGCTGGATTCCCTTGGACATGGGACATGAAGCCACATTGTCACTGCTTTGGGATGAAAAGCTGTAACTGCTCTGAGCCCAGACACACAGCACTGGGGAAAAGTGATGGTAATTAGAGAAGGTTCCTCAGACCTGCTAGACTATTTATAAGGTAGAAGCCAGTTAAGCTGGCTGTTTTTCTTGTAAATACATTATTTCTTCTATTTAAGGTATCAGCTCTCCAAGTGGCAATCACCATGTTCATTTAGGAAAGCAGTGTAGGTCAAAGTGTAATCAGAAGGCAATTGAGATAAGAAACCAGTGCTACTTTTTAATCAATTCTTTTTAAGTGACTTCTAATTTGTGATATGACTGAGGAAGAAGATGAAAGATATTGACTCACAATATTTGACTGCTATGTCTAAAAATGAAACTGTTGACAAGAGCAGTTTGTGAAGGATTACACACACTCATCAGTCCTACAATGAGACATAGACAAAAAACTTTTTGTTGCATCACCAACATTTAAAATGATAGCTGGTATCAATCTGCTCTAAACATGATACACGGATTAGAGACCTCCTGTTTCTGGTTGCATAAATTAACCTTCCACCCTGTCATGGTGTGCTAGGGAAGAGTCACGTACACATGTGCCTTTAGAGTGGATTTGCACCTGTAAAAATATCTTCAGAAAATTGCACCCAGTTAACACTGCACAACTGATAACAGCAAGCCCAGGACCCAACCACAGCTTCACCCCCAACCTGGTGTATTCATCACGTTAGGAGATAAAAAAATAAAGCTATTTTCCTCTAAAGCTGGTGACAAACATACCTGCAGCAACCAAGGTCCTGACCCAGCCATGCTAACAGGATACTCACCCTGGCCAACTCTGCCCAAAAAGTCTGTGCTTGGATCTGGCTCCCCAGCTTGACCACACATCTGCTCTGCAATTAGAACCACTCTAATTAGCAAAGTCAGCTTTCTGCATCATCCAAGGCTCTCCTTTGAACATTGCATAATTAATTGCACACAGGGAGATAAACTTCATTGAAAAAGCACTGCTCCCAATATATTAAGCAATCTGCTGACAAGAGAAGGACCATATTTCTGTAGACTCTTCTCTAGCCCTCAGCAAAGCTTCTGGGCAGCCGGGTGGGAACAGTTGCTCTGCCACAAATATCATCCTTCAGCCCTTACTCGATCAGCCAGCCCCATGATTTGTACCTGTGGGGCAGCAGGGCCAGCTGGCAAGGAAATAAGCGATGTGGTGACAGCACCTTTGGCACCCTGAAGTGTGTAGGGAGTAAATTGCATTGTTCTGTGAAGTGCTTAAAATGTGTTTGCAGTTGTTAGAGTCTGCACAATTAGGTTTCCGTTTTTAGGGTCATCTTTTAGAAGTCTGTTGTAGGTTTCCCTTCAGAACCAAGACTGGAGGAAGCTACAAGTGAGGTGTTTTTTCAGGCTTCAGCCACCATTGGACCTGGTTGCTGTTCTTGCAAGCTCCCTTGTGTTGGCCTGGCTCTTCTCCAACCCCACAGCTAGTTGGCTCAGGAGATGAGGGCTGGGAAAAAAAGCTGCTTGTTTCTTCTGTGCTATTAAGTTGCCTGTTCAGTTAAGGTCCATGGCTGACCCACCCTGAAGTCTGCCAAGAGCCTGCATCCATACTGGGGAAGAGGCTGCTCCTTCAGAGGCAGACAAGCTGCACCTCAAACAGCACCTGAGCTGCTTCCCAGGTTCTCCCTGCCAAGGAGAACATCCTCCGCTCTGCTCCTCACCTCCCATCCCACCCCTGGTGGGATACCATCTTCCAGCTCCATCAGCATGCAGACCTGTTAGCCCAGAGGAACAATAATTAGGAAAAAGAAAGCAGGTGGCTATCTTCTTGGGTAATGAGCCAAACAAATTCAGGGAGGGCCAGCCACAAATGAAGGGGATGCGGGATAAAAGAACCCCTTTCAGAGGCAGCAGGTTGTTAGAGCAGCTCAACTGCTTGAAGAAACAAAGCCTCAGGCTTTCTTTAAAACCCAGTGCAGAGGAAATGTTCAGCCCCAGGGGGTGTCAGATGACTTCGCAGAGGCCTCAGCGATTATTCACTCAAGTGTGCACTTCTCTATTGGCCCCACTCCCTACATCTAGCTGTGGGAGTCATCCCAGGGGCTACTGAAAGCACCAGAGATGCTGTAGAGGGCTGTGGGGGGTCTGTATGAGAAAAGCTCTCATATATGCATGGTAATTGCAGGGAAAGAAAAAGAGGAAGAACTTGATGCTATTAACTTTGCAGTGCACAGTATCTGAATATGAGCTGCCTGTGGACTGTAAGTCCACACAGCACTACATGAACTCTGCTATGTAATTTTTTGCCTGCATTGCAAAAATTCACTGCTCAGCTGGTCCATTGAGATTAATCCACTGAGTTAGAGTGCATAAAGCTATAACTCCTGTGGATTCACATACTGAAAGGAAATGAGATGAATCATCCAAAATAAATACATGTGTAAGGTAAAACTCTGTGAGGTAATCCTGGCAGAAATTATTTCCTTCAAAATTTCTACCAAAGATTTCCCTTCATCAGGAAAAATTTGCCTGCTTTACATGTACATGTGAAGTGGAGACACTCTACAATGCTACTTGACAGCCCCCATCGAAACTTAGTGAACTGATATGTTGCAAGCAGTTACTCCATTTAAAGTTTTGTATGCAGGAAAACCAGATTTCGGTGCAAGCTTCAGTTACAATTTCTCTTTTCTTCCAGTGCACAAGTAGTTGTTGCAGAGCCCTGGAGACAGGCACACTACCTGCCCCATCACAGTGCTCCCACCTCACACCAGGGACTTGGGTGGTCGTCCTCTGAACCCCCTAGATCCCCACAGGGACTCTGGTCCCCAGGTTCTCTGAGCACTGCTCCATATTTGAAACATGGAAATAAATGTTTTACACAAACAACAGCAGTGTTAGGAAAATAAGGCACTCTTGGAGAGAAAAGTTAGAGTTTTTGCAGTGTCGTTGCTCAAAATCAGAAATGGCCTGCCTGAACCTGTAACTGCAACACTGGCGTCAGCAAACACTGGTGTCAGCATCAGTGGCATTGGTGGCTCCTAATTCAGTACTGAGTCATATCCACATGCAGGAGAGGACCTGTCTCCACTTGATTCCAAATGCTGCATGCTCACACACCTGTAACTCTACCACTCTTCAGTCCTGCACCTTCTCCTACCCCAGTCAGGAGATTCTCCCGTGTGCTGGGCCAGAAATGCAGTTTCTGTTTTGGCTGGCCTCCTGCATTTTGTGCTGTGTGGGAAGTTACAGGAACCGAAACTAGATCCCAAATCTGCCTGGGATTGCTTGGAGCTGTCAGCTCCCCTGTCTGCTCAGCATGATGCAAAAGCAGGAATATGACTTGCAGCCACCATGTATCATCTGGCATATCACTAGAGAAATGACTGCATAGGTTATATCCTAATGAATGATTGAGGTGCCTCTTGCATTCTAATTCTAGGCAATTATTCACTCAGCATGTGACTTTATTGAATTGTGTTTTAAGGCTCTAGGCAAAACACCAGGAACCAACCCAGGTCTTTGGATCACAGACTGAAGAGGCAATCCCTATTTCAGACAGGGGAAAAAAAAGTAAATAAAAAGGGAAAAAAGAAGGAAGAGTAATGTTTACTGGCAACTCCTCCTCATCACATCCTGGACTTCCTACAGCTCAGGAGGAAGCTGTGAACAGCATCTTAACACTAATCCCCATCCCACTCTCATCTTTTCCTTCTGCCCAGCCACTTCCTCACCCTTTTTCACCTCTCTTTTTCAACCCAGAGTGCTATTTAAAAGGAAATATTGTCTTAATCAAGTCATGCTAAACAAAATTACGTGCACTGTGACATGACTGCACAGTTTCTTCCTGCCCCTCCCTCTCCAAAACTCCTCTGTAAGAGTAGCTGTGTTTGGTACTCACCCAGATGCCCAACCTTGCTGGTCAGCCCCCAGCCCCCTGCTGGCACCCAGCTGCACAGCCCGCTGCCCCCACACTCCCTGGAGAGACATGCTGGCAGATGCAAGTTTGGATGAGGCTTTCAACACTGCAGAGGGGACAAACATCTACCGAATTGTGCCTGGAAGGAAAGAAGGCAGCAGATGCAGGGAGTGTGCCTGGGAAAAGAGACTGTATGGCAGCCCTAGCTAACTTGCTTTGTTTTTACAGGGTTTTTTTGGCAAACCTCACCTTCCAGCTCTTGATGGATGATGCCTGCTGATGCACTAACATTTTGCACTTTAAAAAAGCAATTTTTTTTCAATTTTTTTTTGCTAGACTGCATTACTTCCTTCAATAGCATGAGGAAGCGGAAGAACACAAAAAAAAAGTTTTCTTGTCCACAAAACTGAGGGAAGGAAGCTCTTCTACACTGGCTACTCTAAGCCACACTCAAGTAGAATTCTCTGGGGGAATTTAGTATAGTGATAGGAATTTTGAATTTGATATAGTAGCACTACATTTCTGCCTTTCAAGGTGGGGAGACTTGCTCTGAGTTCTTTATTGCTTCTTTTACTTTTGTGCCTGTTGAGGAGACAATCCCCAGCCCATTTCTGGACACATAATTTTGCAGCAGTGTGGCAAGGAAGATTGATCTGAGAAGTTCTTGAAGAGTTGGACTAACACCCCTCAAAAACCCAGGCCCATGCAGGAAAGTGAACTCCATCTTATTCATCTCCAATTAATTTTTATCCCATCTCAACGTATGTTTCTCAGGCAAGCATCTGCAAGCTCAGAAGAAACCATCAGCTGCAGAAATGGAATTTCAGTGTCTTCTCCACCATAGACCTGTTATGTGTTTCACATTGGAACTACATGTTGTGACAGTGTAAAAAATATGACAATCTCACTGTCAACATCTCTCACGGAAGTGCCCTAAGAAGGAAATTGCAAACAAATTCCTGCTGACTGGTTTGGAAATGAAGAAGGCTCTGCTTTTGTCATTACTTTTCCTGGCTCTTATCCAGTACTAAAATACTGCATTTCTGCTATAATAATTTTATCAGCTTCATTGTTTCATGTTTTCTTCACTTCCAACTAGTAATCACAGACACAAACATTTCCTTAGTCAAGCTGATTTCAATTCCTTCTAAATCAAAATTCCATGTCCGTTTTCCACTTACATAGCACTTTCAACCATGGAAAAGCTGGCACAAAATGGCAAAATATCTTTTGCTTTATGTCCCACAGCTGAAATTAAGAATGCCCCAAACCCTTTAATTTCAGCGCTGCCAGTCCTGAAACTGTGCCACAGGTATGAATTATTCCATCAGTACTGTGCATCTGGACACATGACAGATCATGTGACACAAACTACCAGACAAGGCAAAGTAAAAAATACCACATGGAGTTTGCCACGGAAATGCTATTGCAGCCACTGTGCTCATTGTGCCCCAAAACATTGTCCTGTGTGCCATTCTGGACAGACTCTCTCCTTTCTTGTTACTTGCTTGTACCTGCGAAAACTCTTGTGTCACCTGTGAAATGCTCATGCAGCCACTCTGGACTGCACAGAAGTGCCATGCAAAAGCTGAGCTTTGATACTCAATACTTTTATTAAAAATGTAATTATTCAAGTAACTGCCCCACAACCAGCTAAGTCTGTAAAACAATTAAAAACAAAAGTGTAAGAAAAATCAAGTTGAGCAATGTCTTAAATCTTTTTTATAGGACTTTTTCATATGGCATTCAGATCAGCCATTCAGATGGGTGGTTTTTCTTATTAAAAAGATTTTACATCTCAGGCAAGCACAGTCAAAATTACAAGTTGAATGGAATTCAATCAGAGCTAATCTCAAGTAGAAGATCAGCAACAATAACTGTTAATCAAGTTTTACAGAGCTTTCACTAAACAGTAATCAGAAATTACAAGTTAAATCATATTTCTGAAAACGTTCATCTGTTTTACAATAATTTTAATGCTGTAGTTACTAAGATAAAGGGTAATTTTATTAATAGCATTTTGCCTTTGTTCTACCCTTTTAAGGAAAAGTTTGAGGTCTGTGAAAAGCTTTCTGGTGAAGCTGAGTAGGTGTGTATGTGGCTGAATACCTGTGCAGAACAGCTGCTAAGAAGAACTGGAGCCAAGCAGAATTTCTGTTTTACTGTGCTGTGGTTTTTATTTCATTTGATCTATTTAATCGTGTTTTAAATCTGATTTATTCAAAGTAGTCATGAGAAACTTTATCAGACCTCTGAGTTCACAAGTCTATAAACTTACTCTGCCTTGGATGAATCATTCATAAATGGACGTGTACGAAAAGCAGGAGAGGGCAAAAGGAGATTTTTTCCCTTCTCCCTGAGCAGAAGTGTGGCAACATATAGTTGAATTTGGAACTGAAATTGCCACATATATTAGGAGTATCTCTTTCCCATTTGAAGACCAGAAGGCAGATTAAAAAACCACAAATATATAACAAACATAAGCAAACAAGGTTAAATGATGATTCATTGCCCTGTATAGCTTTTCCATCACTGTTTAATTCTGATGTGGTTTGAACACTGTGCAATACTCTGCTGTTGCAGCATGGCTGTGTGATTCCATGGCAGGAGCAGCAGGACAATGTGCATCACCTCCCAGTGCAGAGGAAGGTCAGTGGATGGGACAGTGAGCCACGGCACGCCAGGGTGTGTGTGGGAATGGCTCCTTCTTATAGCACCATGACTGGAGCTAACCAGCTTTCCCTCAGCTCATCCGGGAGATACCACACCTCTCCATGCTATGATTGTACTTAGCAAACCAGGTTCATCTTAAACGACCACCCCTATCTATTACTAATAAACAAGACAATGTGCATTGCATAATAAGAGCCTGCTATTTCATTTCATGTAAGTTTGGTGAATCCACGTTGCCTTGATGGCAAATATCAGGGTGATTGTCTCTAATTAGGTGCAGTGGCACTGCTTCTGACTGTGATTTCTCAGACAGAATCGCATGTGTGCACACTGGGTAGCTGATGCACCCTGCACTTGATGTTTCAAAGGCAGCAAACCCTCTGGGATTCACATGCTAACAGAGATAACCTCTGCAGCATGGTGACACACACGCTCTGTGTCGCACAGATCTCTGCAAGCCAAAGTCTGTTGCAGGTAAGAAAATATACCATGACTAGAAAAGTCATAATGGTATAAAGTAGCCTCACCACCAGAGTAAATACCAAAACCAAATATGTCAGTAACAGGAAAAACAAGCAAAAAAACCCAACCAAAACCCTCTAACCTGTGCAACATCAAACAGCTGGATAAAAAACTATGAGATTATCTATCAAATATTCTGAAGTCCAAGGATAATATCAAACCAGATACGATCATGTTAATAATTCCCAGGCTTGTCACAGCTGTGAAAAACCACAATTTAAATTATAATGATGTTACAAATGAATGAATTTACTAAGATTGTACTGAAAGGTTGGTTGGCATTTCCATAAAGATTGCTACTCCTGGAGTCATGTGAGGTTATCAGACACTGAGCTATTCAAAGGGATGACTGTCACAGAGAAAAATCCTGAAGACTGGGAGCACCTGCTGATCCTGGAGAGTTTGTTTGTGGCTTTGAATGCAAGGAACTGGCTAGTCTGCATCACCTGGGAAAGGGAAAATGTTTAGAATTCCTCTCATAAATGACGCCTTCTTTCATCCTTTCTTCCTGCTATAATGTTCAGCTACGTACAGTGTAAATTTTGCGGACCACTGATGTTCAGGATTTTAAATAACTTGTGCCCATCAGTCATCACTAACAGAAAATTTCTTCTACACCTGAAAATCTGGTTGTTGCTTTCCGTAAACCAAGTGAAGGTTACCTGAAAATCCAGTCTGCATTATTTACTTGCTTAGTATGTAACTTAATATTTACTTACTTAGTTTTGTAAATAAAGTAATCTTTAGGAGATTGAGATTAAACACTTCACACAGTCTAGACATGATCCAGCAAGAAACTGGTTCAGCCAAAATGACTATATACAAAGCCTGAGTCAAATCCCAGAGGCAGGCAAGGCTCTCAAGAGCATGTGAAACGGCACTAAAGCCCATTGGTTTCTTCTTGCTGATGGATCCAGGATCTGATAACTGGCATGCTGAGTAGCCCCTTCTTTTCCTACACTCCACTCTTTATCTAGTATCCCACAGGTAGCACTGGCCAGCGATTAAAGGAAAAGGAAAAAACAGAGAGATTAGTGCCCGAAATTCTGTAATTCTGAAAAAAAAAAAAAAAAAAATCCCTAAAATTCCCTCTGAGATGAATTCCAATGTAAAGGAAAAAATAGCTGTTGTGAGCAGAGGATTGCATGAGCACACCCTGTGTGCACATACACCCTGTATTTATGATTTTACCCACTGGTAGCTGACAGCCGGTGTACCACGTAGAGAAGTCAGTTTGCTGTAAGCAATTATCTACCTCGGGTTTGGATTGAAATTTCTAATAAATAAAGTCCAAGGCTGTAATTCTCTGCAGTCCCAAGTGAAAATTATAGACCAGTGGTCACAGAAGCCATCTCACAGCTGACTTGCCCCTCATGCTTCTCCCCCTCCCTGGCGCCAGTGGCAGCATCACACATGGAGAAGGCATCACATGTGGAGAAGGCATCATGTGGGAGATCTGCTGGTCTTGGCAACCCTGCAGTGGGGAAGGCAAGGCTGTCTCCTTCCACAGATAATCCCAATGGCCCTCCTCAATGTCCCTTCCTAGGACTTGGTATGGAGATGTAGTTCACTTCTGCACAATCTGGAGCAGCCTCCAGGGTGCTGAACGTGCCAGGTGAGAATTCACAGTACACAAAATGGAAATGATTCTTTCCACATACATTCCAAAATCCTTGGAGACTTGGAACTCTCATCCATTTTTGGTTGGACCCCATTTTCTCTGAACTAGTCTTATTTCAGTTCCTCCCTTGTTAAAATCGAACCATGCACAGCCACGCAGAAAACAGCGACACTAACTTCAGGGTGGCTCCTAATCCAATGCCTTCTGTGGAAACAAATGCTTTCCTATGAAACTAAAAAGGCAGGTACCCAGTATATGCATCACATACAGATTTGGCACTGTACATTGCCCATAATTTTAAGAGTGAGTCTGATTGCAGAGGGTCCATAATATCAGAATAACTAATTTATTAAAAGCATTTGTGCTCATCTTCATTATTTGAAAATTATATGAGTCTGAAAAAATCATTTTGTTTTGTGATGGCTCAATCCCTTTTCAAAACATGAAGATGAGCAATCCAGCAGGAGTATGGAAGCACACAGTGATTTTATTCAAAGGCTTAAGGGAGGATGGTTTAGCTGCCTTCCTAAGGGAACAATGTGCAGGAGATTATGCTGCCTGTGTGTTTGTCTGCATGTTCCCTGGTTTTCAGCATAGCCCTCCACTAAATAATTAAGGCTTCATTGTTTGATAAAAAAAGTTGATGAACTAGAAGAGAAAGATGTGATATGGTCAGTGCCCTGACCAGTAAAGACTGCAGCATGAGTAGGAAATTAGAAGAGGAAGAAGGGGAGCAAGAGAGATACCCTAATCATTGGAAATCATTAACTTATGCCTGCAATCAACCGTAAGGTACAAACTGACAGGAAACCAGGACTGCTTCATCTAGCACTCAGGGGACGATTTATTAAACAAAAAAGAATTCTGATAGGATCGAATTAAATTTTTTTCAGCATTTCTAACTGCAAGAATTTACCTGCCTGTTAAAATTTTGTTTAAATATTTTTTTCAGATATTTTCTTTTTCTCAAGGAAAAAAAAAGGTGACATTTTAATCTTCAGTAATCCATTCCCTTAAGTCTCTTTCAGTAAAATTTGTAATTAGGATATGATTTATGATTTATATGAAAAAACCTGACATCCCTTAGGGCACAAATGAAAGGATTTCAGCCACAATTTTCATTTACTTATTTGAATATTCATTCAGATTAACAAGATTGAAGCTTAGAGCTGTTCAGACAAGTAGCAGGGACAGTTTACACACAAAATCCTCCTAAATGGAGGTGCCAACTGAAGCATAGGAAGGAAAAAAGCCCTGGAGGTCAGAACTACTTGAGAAAATTGAACAACAGCAGTGAGTGGCCCAATGTCCCAGTCATTAGACATGGACAGCAGACACTTATTTCAAGATGTCAGGATGACCTGAGCAAGACTGTGGATACAACAAGTGCTGACTGGTTTGGCTGGGCAGAGCTGCAGTGGCACCGGGGAAAGCAGCAGCAGGGAGATGTCAGCCCAGCTTTACCAGATGAGAGACAGGGTGCAGTGCAAGGGGTACAGACCCTAAAAGTGATGCTGCCAGGGCCAGGTCTTAGCAGGCACCCCTGTATGCTGCTCTGTAGGGCTGCTGCTGGCTCAGACCAGAATCAGCCTGAGGATCACCGCACCACAACTTGTCAGACAGTGAAGACCTGACTAGTTGTTCTGTTGGCTTTCAAAAGGAAAATACAAATTATCAGCTTTTCAGACCTGTTCTCCTCTAACATTGGAGCTTCTCCACTGCAGACTGACAGTCCCATTAGCAGAGAGGGACACGGTGTCCTCTTACATAGACCCTGGGAACTCACCACTTTTCGGATGGCCACTACTACCTACTCCAGGGGAGGGAAACAGTCACAAGACCCCTCTGCAAAGGGATCTTCCTGCCTCAAGACCCTTCACAAAATGCTTCCAAAGCAAAGAGGTCATCCTGATTGTCAAAAAGACATGGATTTCTTTTGTGATGGTAAGAATTACGCCCTTGTCTGATAGTGTTTGTCTTAATGAAAGAATACTCCCTTGTTTAACGAAAACTTTGGATGTCTAGTGCATTCAGTGGAGCAGAGCTTGAAAGAAGCCCATGAGTTGCATTTGTCCTCTGTTCAATGTCATGGAACTATGTGTTGACACTAACATTTTAGAAGTTAACTTTCTTCACGTAGCAAGAGTATGAAACATTTTGTTGACATAAGTAAAAGAGAACATGTAGGTTCTTCATTTGGTTTGGAAAAGTATCACTTTGGGGTCAGCAGGCAAATTTTGTCTTTATAAGGGAAAGTTTCCATTGAAAACACAGACTATATTTGATAAGCAGCTTTGCTATTTAAAGTGCATTTCTATAGCTAAGGTTAAAATATTTTGATCATGTTCCTTTTCCCTTACAAAAGATCAAAACAGTATCTACATCCCAAGTACAAAGTAATCATCTTCATTTTATAGTTACTATATATTTATTTTTTCATTATTTACAGTAGATTATTTCATGTGGGAAAAGGAATGTTGGTGCTCAGAGCAGACCAGAGGTTTGTATTGGTAACATTATCTTCACTTTTTGAAGAAAAAGGATTGGCTCTATGAGTAAGCAAAACCTTTCCTGTTTCAAAAGAAGTTCCTACTATGTATAAAGGTATAAGTGAAAAAATAAGTGCTTTACATTTTGGAAAGACGGGTCTGTGATTATCTAACCTGCTGCCATAGCAAAGGTTAGGGGGAAGTTGGTTTTAACGCATGAAAAGAATGAACAAACCATGACGGAGATGATTAGCAATGGAATTCACATTTGATGAGAATTTTCCAGCAGAAAGAAGGCAAGGAGAAAGGTGTCCATGGGAAGAGAGACGGGGGTCCCAGCCCACTCTGGGCTGCTGCTAAATCAGCCCCCACTCAGCCCAGTTAGAGGTATGCAAAAATCCCAGTTTGAATGGAGGATAGAGGTTTTGTGATGCTGTCTCTAACCCCCCAGCACCCTCCTTCTGTCCCAGAGCAAAGCCATTACTTTAATTCTTAGGATTAAGGAAAACCCAAGCCTCTCTGCCCAGAGTCCCTTTGACCTCTTAAAAATAGCAGGATAGGTCCTGCTGATGGCAGCATGAAGCTGACCAGAGACTTCTTTAGTCTGTGCTCAGTGACACCTGCTCACCAGGACAGTGCTGCACACTGAGTGCGAGGCCTGCATAGTGCTCATACTGGTCCCTGGTCTTCTGCCAGAGGATTTCAATTCCACTCCCAAGACTTTCATTTAGCAACAAGTGCAAGAGAAATAAAGCATACTTAATTTCCAGTTTTCCAGACATGTAGGCAGATGTGTAAATTCCTTTTTTCTCTAATTCTAGTTGATAGCCATGGGAGTGACAAGATACTGCTCTATACATTACTACAAAATTAGCAGAAGGATAAAAAATAATTGCCTGCAGATCATGAGGCAAAACAATTTGAACAATGCAAAGCTCATAAATTGCAACACAGACTTCATCTTCATCCACCCTCAGAGGTGAAGAAAACCTGGCTTGCGTACATTTCACAAACTTCAGCATCAGCCAGAAAGTGTTGTGGAAATAATTGCTCTTTTCGCAAGTTGTATTTCCCCTGAATAAGTTAACAGAGAGGCTGGTGCTGAGCTTTTCATGTGCAAGCTGCCCATTCTACGGGTGACTGGTGCTTGAGCAGGAGGGCAGCACTGCCTGGGGCATTGGCAGACAAGGCATCAGCAGTGTGAGCAGCACGGACAGGCATTCAGCCCTCTGTGTCCCTCATGAGCCCTTCCTTCTGACACTTCTTGCTTTACCATTGTCATGCAAAAGATTCATAATTATCTAAGTGCCAACGCAGAGCTACCTCACTCATCACTTAGGAATACTGTGCCACTCAGCCCAGTTGCTGGTAATCCCCAGGCAAGCCCATTGACCTTGATGATGACCACCAGAAATATTTTTGCAGGCCTGACAGAGCTGAGAAGGATCTCTCACCCAAGCAGTGCCTGTTCTCATTAGTGCTTTATGCTCCTGCACTTCTGTCTCTGTGTGTATGGACTCCGCTGAGAGCAGTTCCTTCTCTGTTTGGAGGTGTAGGGTCCATTACTGAACAGGGAGGCTCTGCCTTCACCCCTCAAACATGCCTGTGTTGGGGGCCAACAGCACTCCAGCCAAGGCAACAGCATGGGGTGGATGGCTGAGGACAGTTGTTTCACGCTTCTGGGAACCAGGTATTATCCCAGGGATTCAGTGGAGAGCACGCTGTTAGACCCTGTGCTTAGTTCTCAGTGTTTTTCTCACTCTCAGGAAGCAACTGTTTACACCATTATGACACGAAATGTTTTCAAAGCCATGTGAGTGCACAAGGGGATCCTTCTGTTTTTGCTGCTATGTGTTCCCTTGGAGACTCCTGGATGGCAACTTCCACAAAAACAAGTCTGTCTCTCAATAAAGCATACCTCCCCTTAAAGGCCCTCCTTAACATACTTAAAATAGCCAAACATTTCTGATAACTACGTTCACTAGCTGCATGAAGAAGCCAAAAGGACATATTTGATCCATGATGAACTGCTATATTCAGCCGTATAAAAATATCTTCAATTCCTAAGTCATTTCCAGAGCCAGGTCCAATTCCTGCAGCAGGAGGGAATGGGGAGAGCAAAGAGTTTACAGAAAACACTAATATGCTGTACATTGATGGGGGTTTTATCCATAAAAAGCACTGGAAAGAGTTGAGGCTTCATAAACTGAGCATGTAGTGCACAATTTATATAAAGGCACTTATTTGTATAAGGGCACCTAAACTGACCGGTTTAAAGTTTATTTACATATGACCACACTTGTGAAGATGCAGCCACAACTCTGGCAGCAACATTTCAGCCTTTAAGCATTTCCACTGAATTCCATGCCTGGTTATAGCGTGAGTAACTTCCACTGAAACCTGACAATTTACAACAGACTGTGCATGTCTGTTTTTTAAAAAAATTCAGCCCAACACTCACCCACGTTCACCTTCTTTGCCCATCTCAAACACTTCAAACACATACTGCCAATAGCCTGCAATGACTTTATCCAATTGTTTGCTATTTATGGTATTATGCCATGTTTATGCAATGTTTTAGTGAGGTTTTTTGTTATTGGAGCATTGCTTTGCACTAAAGAATGAAGCTGGCTTTGTTCACAGAGAGTTAATAGCATATCTTAATGACTTAGAATAGCATGAGGTACTCAAAGGCAAGTACACATTTAAATAGTTCACTCCTTAAATTCATGTCGAGCTTCAAAAGACACTGAGACTTTAAAAAGGGGGGAACCTGCTTTTCTTACAGGAAAGATGAAAGAACTTGGAGTGTATGAAAGGAAATAATGAGAAGACTCAAAAAAACATCCCATGTGTAGAATCAATATTTGAAAACACTCCATGTTCTAAACCATCTCTTTGAAAATCATTTCCTCTCCTAATTCCCTGCCAGAAACTGAACTCAGATGTTTCTATTTCTCTTTGAAGGCCTGATAACAAGTCTTGTAGGAGCAGGTCTTCTCCTGAGGTTTTCTTTCCTATTTCTTTCTGATCTGTAAATATTAAAGAAAATAAGTTCTGAGGATATATTAAATATTTCTGATCCTAACCACAGGCAGTACTGCAAGAAGAAAGCAGGCAGGATATCATGTAAATAGAAATATCAAATCCTGCTCAAAACCTTGGTCAATGTTCATGTCAGTGTTTAAGCTGATCTGTTCTATGTGGATGAACAGTATCTGTGAGACAGAAAGAATATTTGGAGGAGCAAAAATTGGGAACTGAACAATAAAGAATAATTAGCTTCAAGATTTAAAAATATCTGGAACATGCAGAATGAAAAACCCACCAGCTTTATAACAGAGTACACAAGTGAAAAAAAAAAAAGAGCCTCAATAATACTTCTGCGAAGTTTGTATTGTTGTAGTGAGGACACAACTCGTGGTGGAACACGGCTGCACTAGGCTTGTACTCCACAAAAAGAAGAGACTGAAAAAGGCCACTGTCCTGAACACCTTAGAAAGGACCTAGCTGAACTCTCTATTCAGGCCTACATAATTTCCACTGCTGAACAATTTTGGCCCACTCAAAGTATGCCTGAGACCACCAACACACGTGTGCCCATCTTGGCAATGTTTTCTGAGTCCATGCAGATTATGGAAAAGCCTTCTCGTTTTCATAACTATTCATTTAGGGAATATCCATTCAATTCTATGGCTATTTAGGAGGTGAAATATAAATGAAGGAAAGTCTCCTGAAACCACTCCAGCAACAATGTAGAATTATGGAACAGCAACAAAAGCATTAAAAGAACAGAACAAAAATATGTGCACTAACATCTCTAGAGATATCAGAGTTCCTTCCATCCTTTCCAGATAACATGAGAAGCTGGAATTGGTAGGTTGCTAGCAAAAGAGAAGATTATTGCAGGTCTACTGACAATTTCATTAGGTATGATAAGGTATATCTCTGAATATATTTGTTTTCAAAATTCCTGATCCTGCTCTGCCACTCTACAGAGGCTGGTATTCTCCTTAAAAATCCAGCAATCTGTGATAGTAGAAGAGCCTTGTTATAGATGTGGTGGCTAAGGAGCTGAAAAGCACAAGGCCTGAGAATAAAAGGGGTCACCTCTCTCTGGTGCTGCATTCGGGAAAAGCTGAAGTGATAGTAGAAGGAATGAGGAGTGGGAAAGAAACAGAGGCTTATTGTCAAGTTGCTGCATGATTGGGGAAAAAAACAGTGCATGACCATCCCTTCACTGCCAGCACTGCTTCCAAACAGCCAGGAATTGAGTTTTCATTCTTCTGCAGCCACAGCTGCTCAGCCAAACACATGACTTCGGGCACAAGGTCAGTAATGCTTTGATTTATTTATCATCCAAAACTGGTGAAGGCTTCATGGGAGCTGCAAAAGATGGTATCAAACCTGAGTTTGAGGAGCTGCTTTATTATTTGGGAAAAATGTATTTAATTGCATTGTTTTGCTTGTAAGTCTTGCAGATGAAAGTATGACTATTTCTTGAAAGATTCCTTTAGGCTAAAGAGATTCAGGCCTGGCTCACCTAGCCTGAATTTAGATAACTCTGGGATAGCTGAAGAGGTATGGGAAGACGGCAAGTGAGGGAATAAGAAAGTGGTGGCTTTAAACCAAAAGAAAGGGTGCTAGCTCAGTAAAACAAAGGTTTCTAAGTGCTAGGAAGTTAGTATATTAATTGTTGTCCTGTGATAAGAAAAAAAATTGCTATTCATATTATTTGCGGAAAAAAATTTAAAAGTCTTCTTGATTAGGAAAACAATAAATGCAGTAGATTTTTTGGCTGAATCAGTCTGCTCGAAAGATCTATAACTGAGAAAACAGAAGCTTAGATGTGCCCTCTGTGGGGTTCTATAGTGCAGAGAAGATGCTAATTCAAACACTGCATTTTCTTTGAGCTTGGACTATGGAGGTCTTCACAGACAGTGGAGCTGCTATTTGTGCATCTAAGCAGGATAGCTGCCTCTCAGGTTTTTTTGTTCTTTTTTTGCTTAACAAAACTTGACGTTCCTGCACTCAGTCTCTATCTAGCATTACATTTAACTAAGCTTTATTTTCCTTTCTCCTTCCTCATCCCATGGAGTGGATAAATCTTGTCCCTGAGCAGCTTTGTATAAATTTTGCTATGCAACTATAAAGAACTGTTTTATTTGGGTTCATAAGTTTTTAATTAAATGATAAATATTTACTTTTTTTATTTTCAATTGTTTTTGCTTTTTTCCCACTAACTATCCAACAACTTGGTTGTCTCCACTTTGAAAGTTTCACTGTGACAATGACTGATTTGCTTACAAGTTACCCAATAACTCTGTGTTTCCCAGAGTTAGCCAGAAATTTTTCCAAGTTCACCCACAGATCAAATGCATGGCAGGGCAATGCAAGTGACCTACTTCTCAGACAAATGAGTGAAATCCATTTCTCCAGAAGCTTTGCTCCTTTTCTTGGATTCACTGATACTTTTGCCTTGATCAAGAGCAGCATCCTAGTCCAAACCTTAGCAGAGAGTCCAGGTTGCTGCCCAACACCCTCAGACAGGTGTTTGAAGTCAGCTTTTTTCCATTTAATTAACAAGTAAGGAGTACTAGACTGGCTGTGTTCGGTATTAGACAGCACTCTCCTCATCAGAAAAGCACAGAACCTCTCTGGATTGCAAGTGCAGAGCAGGACTACTGACAGATGAATATATTGGTTTTTGCAGAGGGAAGATATGGCTGTTTGTTGCTGTTACACATTTGTTTCAGGGAATTACTTACTCAGAAGAACTGAGAAGAATGAAGAGAGCTGTGGATCCTGAAGCCTTTATGAGTATTGTAAGTTGGTTGGTGGAGTGCCCTGAGGATGGATGTTATGCACGACTTACAGCAGAGGGGTTTCTAGGTGTTAGAAATAACAAGGTAGATAAGCTGCCTTTATTTAACCTATCCTTTCTAGTCACTGTGTACACTACTGCTTTTTCTTCTTTTATCTTCTGTCTGCATATGTAACAGCCAATCTTCTGTCTGATAGAAATTAAAGCAAATAGTAGATCTCCAGACTTAATTTCCTTTTAGATATCAGTTAACAGTTGCTATTGCTGGCACTACCTGCCTATCTGAAAGAATGACTGTCTGGAATGTCAACATTTCACCAGCAATGAAGTCTATAAACAAGTAGTGGTGACCAGCAGAGACCAGAAATGGCCAGCTTTTCAGAAGGGCACCTCTTGCCAAGCAAGCTTGCCTAGGTCTTTAGTCACTTGTTAAAATCCTGGGGGTTCTGTCCTGCATGACAAAATACATTGAGTAATTCTCTGAGTAAAAGTTATAAAAACCAATCCTCTTTTGTAACAAAACATGTTGAAAATTGCAGGTCAAAAGTAATATTTACTTCAGAGCTTAAGATGGGCTGTGCTAGGGATTTCCCTTGCAACTCGGCAGCTGCCTGATCTTTCTTTTTTCCATAACATAGTCAGCTTTTCAGCAGTGCTCATCACATCTATGCTGTTCACAATACTGTAGCTGTGAAGCTCTCTGGATTTCTCTGAGGGTAGTTTAAACAAGCTAGCTCTGGGCTGGATGAAAGCAAATCAGAAGCACTGCAGCCAGGCAGCTCCTCGTCTCAGCAGCACATCTCATCTCATAAACTCCTGCTATGAGCTTATAGTGATTCTTATGTCACCAGAATGCAAGGGCTTGTGATGATTTTATGGCAAGAGTGTAATACAGGTTTTATATGACATATTTTAACTGGATAGGAAAACCCTAGATATAACATAAAGAAAAAAGGAAACCCGTTGTTGCTTTAGGGTTATATACATTTGGATGCTTAATGTATGTAGGTTAAACCCCAGCTGTACCTGCTTTCTAACATTACTTCATTGCGAATATCTTATAATATATGAAATGGGCTTGTGCAAGGAAATGCATTTGTACCTTCTCTCCTAGAATGAGCTCATTACTTACAAAGGGTACCCCAGCGAGGAGTATGAAGTGATGACAGAAGATGGTTATACCATTACCATTAACAGAATCCCTTATGGTACTCAGAATCAAGGAAGCCCAGGTACAGTTCTTTAATATGACACAAAACCAGCCTAGATAGGGCATATTCTCAAAAGAGATAGTTTTTTGAGACAATTTAAAAAGGTCTCAAAAGACCTTGTATTTGTAAAACATCGACCAAAGCTTGTATGCATGAGTGAAATTTTAGCAGAGAGTTCTGGCTGCCCTGAACAACCTCCAAGATATACAGAATTAATGTCAAGCACATCTATTTACAATAAAAATCCACTATAAAATGAAGCATATGCTTCCTAGTAAGGGTTGGTGAGTAAAACTTAAAAAAAAAATTTAAAATAGGATAAAGGTTGCCTAATCAGCTTGTTTTGCAAAAGCTTTCTCAACCTCTAATTTTCCTTTGCTTTTGCTTACACCTGGTTAGTATCAGTGTCTGATTCATATTTTGGGTAAAGGAAACCTCTGAAAACAGCCCCACACCTTCATCTCTGCATCAATGTTGAGACTCTCACGCTGATGTGGATGAGCTTTACAAACAATGACCAGAGGGTGCCAAGTTACTTTTCTCTGGTGTCAGGCAGATCTTTCCATAAATTCTTACAGAAGCTTAGAATTTGTGTCTTACAGAAAGAGGTGTTTTGTTCTTATGATTAGTTGATGCAGGAAAAAATCCCAGTATTGAATATGAGACAGTAATTGAATATGAGACAGTCCCTGAACTACCAGGAAATGAAAAGATAAAAACAATTATAAACTCTTGTTTTGGTTTTGCTTTACTATTCAGCTTCAAGACCTGCTGTGTTTCTCCAGCATGGATTATTGGGAGATGCTAGTAACTGGGTCACAAACATGCCCAACAACAGCTTGGGCTTCCTACTAGCTGATGCTGGATTTGACGTTTGGATGGGAAACAGCAGAGGGAATCGCTGGTCAAGAAAACATCAAAAGTATTCCATTGATCAAGATGAATTCTGGGCTTTCAGGTAGACAGAGCCACTGGAGGAGATATCCATTTCCCATCCCTACATGTTTATTTCAGCTGGTTAAATCAGGGATTTACATATGCTGCTTTTTAATAAGCATTCTTTATACTCGCTTTTGCTGAGGTGCTCCTATAAAAACATGTGAACTGTAATAGTAATGGAGACTACTTTAATTACTGCTTGAACTGGTTCTTCAAACTAGAGGCATAGCAGCAGAACAACTCAGAGGAACCTGCACAGGCCATGTCCAAGCCATTCCTCAGCCCTGGAGACAGTCCTGGCAGCTGCTTAGAAACACTAGTCTGTGTAACACAATAACACAAAAAATCTTGAGTAATATCTTCCAAATACAGTGCCAGAAAAACACAGAACTCAGAAAAATTGAATGATTCACTAAATCATTCAGACTGTTTCTTTGCTGACAAGCTATTAATAAAAACGTGAATTCAATTTAAAGTCTGGTTTTTAATTTATGCATGCCTCTCTTTCAATCTCCTGCCTGCAGTTTTGATGAGATGGCAAAGTTTGATCTTCCAGCAGCAATAAATTTCGTTTTGGAGAAAACAGGACAGGAAAAGTTGTACTATATTGGCTATTCACAAGGTACTACCATTGGTAAGTTACACACAGGAAAGGAATTCTTCAGGAAAACAGGAATAAAATGTGATTTGAGATACTGAGTTACTGAATGTACCTGAGGTTTTCATTAACTCTTTGTAGATGTGAAATAATGTGTTAGTATAAGCAATTTTCAACATGTAGGCATTTAAAATTTATTATGCAGATAATAAAACATAATGGATCAAATGCACTGCTGCTGGAAATCTGTCAGCTAAGAATTATACTGGAAATTATTGTGTGTGGGCCATGCAAATTGTTCCTATTCAAGATGCAAGGGTGTGCCCAACAGCAGCTGGTCAATTGACCAAAATAAACAAAACAGGAAGATGAGAGTACAGAAGAGAAGTTGGCCAGTTTAGACCAGATATACACATGAAAAAAGAAAATACAGAATTGGATTGACAGGAAGAAAAACGACTTCTCCTGCTGATAGTATAAGAAATGCATGAATGTACATCAGAAGTGTACATTTATGTTTAATCAAGTCTGGAAGAAAGCTGCAAAGTATAGAAAGAAATTTCTCAGAACAGGGAAAAAGGCCTACAAGCTGGTAACTTATGGAGAAGAGGGATTTCTTATAAATCTAGGCTGGACCATAGTCTCTGAACAACTAACAAGGTTGCTTTTAAATTGAAAGTGCAGAATATCATATATTAATACTGAAAACAGTCTAATGTAAAAACAATTGTTTTTTTAACATCTCTTTTTTGTTTTTTCAGCTTTCATTGCATTTTCAACAATGCCAGAGCTGGCTCAAAAAATCAAACTCTACTTTGCTTTGGCACCTGTCACTGCTATTAAATATGCTAAAGGCCCAGCAACAAAACTCCTCTACCTTCCTGAAAAAGTGCTCAGGGTATGTGATACCTTGGTTTCCACTGTTTAACTGTAAACTTGTTTGTTCAGCTCTTTAGATTGATAAACAGAAAGCATAGGGCTTTGTGAAATCGACTCACCTGCATGTGGGTAGGTTTACCTTGTGGCTGAGGCCTTTGAACGTTCAGACTGGACATTAGGAAAAGCTTTCACTCAAAGGCCACAGCACAGCATGGGGACAGGTCACCCAGAGAGGTATAAAGATGCAGATCCTCAAAGGTTTCCGAGATTCCTCCAGGCAAAACCACAACTGATATACAAGCTTAAACTATGAATTGGAATTAACATTTAACATATCTCTTCATTAAAAGTGACGTAACCTAAATTGAGTAATGCCCAAGCAGGCTGATGCAAAGGAAAACCAAGTAATTTCTCACTTCTTTGTGGGAACATGTGGCAAACAGAGAAAAGGCGAGTAAGAACCACTGAAAGTGCTGGAGAAGAGAAGTGTGTACATTCCTAAATGAGTATTTTCTTTGTATTTCACAGGGTATGCTTGGCAAAAGAGAATTCCTTCCCCACACTGAGTGTCTAACAAGGATAATAGCCCCTGTCTGCAGCCACAGAGCTTTTGCCAGGCTTTGTAGAAGTGTCTTCTTCAATCTAGGTGGCTGTAACCTGAAAAACATTGATGTGGTATGTATAAATTTTACCTACTCTACTAGGAGTTTAAGCTTATGCTCCCAAAACTCACCTTTATCCTGTAATGTGAATCCCAAGTTTCTATTAGTATCACATTGCAGGTAACAGTCCCCACTGCTGGACAGCAGTATCTGCTGATTGCAATATCACTAGCAGGGAACCACTGCCTCTCTCCTCAGAAGAGCATTTGGCACCACTTCTACAGCTGACAGCTGCTCAGAGCCCCCCAAAATTCTGCAGTCTGCCTTCTGCCAGACCTCACCCAGGGCACCATATCGTGATCCATACTGTGGCTACTGATCTTATCAGAGATATTTCATATGCTGTTACACTGAAAGAGAAGAAATAAAAAGCCTGCCTGCTTCATGTTTTCTCTTTGCAACACAGAAAGGAACACATATTCCTCCTTGTCCTCATTCCTCAAGCCTTGGACCATCAGGGATGTGCCCAGGGGCACAAGACACCTTGAGGGAACCTGAGAGAGAGTTGGCAAGCACTGGTAGGAGAGTACTAGGACATAACCTGGGCAGCTCATGCTATCTCCAGCTGTAGGTCAGATCACCTGGGCATCAAAATTTTGCTCCAGCATTTTTCAAAATATACCTCAGAGTGTGTTCACTGAGGAAGGATCACACAGCAGCTTGTTTAAAAAGCCCTGCAGTGCTAGGGTGTGTTTTATTTTAAATAGTTTTGTATTCCGCAGGCAGTTGCATTTCCCTTTACTGTTATGTCCAACAGTGGCCTTCTCTCACACAGAATCTGACAAAGAATTCTGAAAAAAACCACGCAGATTGGGGTCTAAATTGCTGGCTTTCTGTTCTGTCCCACTCACCTGTAGATTCTTTTAGATTCTCATTCATCCTGGAAAATGTTCTTGTTACGGATTCCTCTTTCAGTGCTACTCCTAATCTGACATACTGCCACATATGGAGTAAATCTGAGGGAGTCTCCAATCATACCTCTCCAATTTGTGTTGGTTTTAGAGATACATGACACTGCTGCAGCATGTGTTTTGATGTACATCTGCATAGAAGGGAAGAAGAGAATGCTCACTGACTATTTTCTTTCAGAACCGAATCAACGTGTATATTGCCCAAACCTCTGCTGGAACTTCTGTGCAGAACATAGTCCACTGGAGCCAGGTATGAGCAACCCCCTGGAAGACAAAATAGGTACTCACCTCAAGCTGAATAGAGAGGTACAGAGATAACCAGCTGTGAAGCCATTGCTAACTGCTTGGAAACACATGCAACTCGTGGTTTGCAATTGAAATCTTAGTTCAGAACCCTATTTTTCATTGCTCCTTCTTTTTCCAGTCAGATAGAAATACCCTATGTGATACAGGTACATTTGAAGCCAACAATGAAGTGCTGCACTTGTGTAAAAACATGTAGGCTGGAAGCTGTGTGTGCATGTGTACATCACTCTTCTTGTTGTGCACCCAGTACCTTTTATAGATGATGTCCACAGTTCTGTAAGGAGTTTACCTTAAGGAATTAGTGATGTTTCCAATGTGATGTCAGGAAATAAGCAGGATTTAGGCTGCCGTGTAAATTATCAAATTTTACTATTGAAACCTTTGTAGTTTCTTCTCTCTCTTTAAAGACTGTCAGTGTCTGGACAGCAATAGAAACATAAGTAATAAACACTTTATTTAGTAGACTATTTATATCCCTGATCTACAAGATCCTGCCACAGCATCTCTTCAGCAGCAGTGCTGATGGGAGCTGCCTCTCTGTCTTTGGGCTCACACTCTGAGGATCCACAGAGCTGTGCTCCCTCGGAGGAGCCTCTGCAGCAAGGCAGGTTTCCTGGCAGCACCACGGGCTCTGGAGCGGCGCAGGAAGCAGCTGCGAGCACAGAGAGCCCTTTTCAGCACAGCAAATGCACAGATATGTTTGAGTGACATCTTCACAGGCACTTACTCAAAATCAAATTATATTTTTGTCTGTGAGTTCTCATTAGATAGTAGGTTTGAGTAAGATGCTTTTGTAACCATGACCTAGACCTGTAAAGAAAAAGGGTTACAAAAGCAGAATTGGAAGAGCTCTGCCAATTGACTCAGAGGTAATTCAGCATCTAACCACAGACTGCAATCACAAACATGCAATAGTAATACTCCTAAGTCTTTGTTGTCCTTACTATTACAACAACAAAAGGAGCTAACGGAATTTCTACACTAAGATTCTGGTGAGAGTCTCTCATAGTTACAACCCATGTCGTACATATAGCCAGGAGGGGGAAGAACTAGAAAGGGTAATACAATATATTCAAGATAGAGTGGGAAGAGAAAACATAAGACGGAGCCCCTCACAGAGCTGAGTGTTGGCAACATGACTGAAAGAACAGGACAAAGAGATAGCACTGAGGCGAACTTGCTGACAGCAGTTGTTAACAGCAGTTTTACAAACTTGAACAAATTGCCTGCGAGGACATCCTTGGGTCTTTCTGCAGGAGATGTGATTTTTTTCGTTATGAAAAAAATATTTTACTCCTTTTCACTGTCTGACACTTTTAATTAATTTACTACTGGGTCTTTCATATCTCTTAGAAGAACTTCTTTTGGGGCTTTAGATAGAAGTCAGAGGCTCATCAGTGAAAGAACACAAAAACTTCCCAAATCATGGCTTTGTAACAACCCTTCTCTTGTTCATCCTCTTAGGAAGCCCGCTCAGGGAAGTTCCAAGCTTATGACTGGGGCAGTTCAAAGAAGAACATGGAAAAATACCAACAGGTATGTTTTGGTGAAGCAACCTTGCACAGCACAGAAACACACAAGAAGAGAGCAAGGATGTAGTAGGAGACACATTTTCAGAACATAAGTAAATGAAAATATTACTGCTTTTCAGTTTGGTAGTCAACAGAGAAAGCATGCAAACACTAGTGACAATAATAACTTTAATACATTTTAAGAGAAAGAGAGAGAGAGAGGAAGAACAAAAGTTTTTAATTAAATGATCAGTAGGAATAAGAGGAAGTAAGGGCAGAAAAAACAGAAAATTAATTTTGAAAAAGAAGAGTACAAAGAAAGAGCAAAAACATCTTGCCTACTGGTGGAACTGAAACAGACGACAGCATTAGAAATAGGAAAACTGAAGAACTAATAGCCACCCCTAGATTCTGGCAGCCAGAGACGAAAGGACTTTGTCTTCAAGCAGATCCTGAGGAACATCTTTTCAAGACTCTAATCCCATCCTTGACCCTCCTACCCTTTAGCTCTCCACAACAGCCTGTCATTATGAGTTACATGTTTTAATGATGACTTGCATGAAACACAACATCCTTTGGTTTGCCTTGAATTTGCTTGCTCCTGGAAAGTCACGGGATGCCTTCTAGGTTTTGTGTTTGGGATAATTACTTCCAGGGCTCTTTCTTCATACTATTTGTGTTTGTATAAACCTGTCACCTGTCCTTGCCCTGACGTTTCTTTTCGAAACACAGGAATCCAAAGCTGCTTTCCCTCTCCTCCTACAGAAGCCATTCCATGATCCTTTTCATCCTTGTCACATGCTGTGTTTTCTCTCTAGCCCGTGTCTTCTGGGGCTGATCTGTACTTCAAAAGGACCATGATGAGGGTTTATCCAGAGGCGTCCTGACATCTCTGTCTTGTTTCAGGCTCCTGCCCAAAGATTCCCACTTGAGAGGGCAAAGACCCAACAATAACTCTTTGTCAGCTCAGGAGGTGTTTTACTTTTGGCTGTGCTATCAGCTGGGTAATCCCTGTGAGCGCAGACTGAAAAGACAAACAAGGGAACTTCCTTCCTCTTTGGTTTAGACACCTCTACTTTGAACAGTGACAGAAGAAAGCCCCAAATGAATGTTTAAAGTTTGCTGCGCTCTCCTGGACATTCATTCCTGTACTGTTTTCCAGACTATTCCTCCTCTCTACAATGTAGAAGAGATGACTGTACCAACTGCAGTATGGACTGGGGGGCAAGACATGCTCGCGGATCCCAAGGATGCGGCCATTTTATTGTCTAAAATTAAGAAGCTTATCTATCACAAGAAGATTCCTGAATGGGCACACCTGGATTTCATCTGGGGATTGGACGCACCTTTGCAAGTGTACAATGAAATCATTGACCTGCTACAGAAGCATCCTTAACCCACAACCAGAAGCCTTACCTGACTCGTTCAACAACACAGAGTTCACTGGGTGTAATAAATCCCTTCTCTTGCATCTGGAGTTGGGGAAAGGGTTCCTCCTGCACGCTACATGTCATTCCAATGCCTTTTGCATTCTGATAGTGCACTTCATATATTCTGGCAACCTTGTGGACCTGTAATACTGCCTCAATTGATACAGATTTGATTTTGCTATAACTAGACTTTGCTAACAGAAGGCAGGGTTTGCTTGCAGCCTACTTTCTTCTCTAGACTATAATGAAGGCACTTCCTTTCTCTGGATACATTCTGTGATATCTAGTTGTTTTCCATTTTTCATATTATTTCTCAGTTTGTTGGGCTGACAGTTATTTAAAGGCATAATGTAATCAAAAACTTATTCTAACAGTTGTGGAATTGTGTAATTTTATTATTAAACAAGATAATGAGCAGAAAGCAGAAACTGAGTTCATGCAGAAAACAGCACCTCACTCCTGAAAAGAATATGATTTGTCTTTGTTTGAAACAGGACTGCTCACTGTTTTTATGAGGAAGAGCAAGGCACGCAGGGTAGGCCCAACATAAAACAGTAGCCAATCTCATGGTTCAAGCATGCACCTGGAAGCTGGGAAACTTGGCTTCAAGACCCACCCTGAGACAGAAAAATCCTTGCTGACTCAATCATTTTGGCAATGGCAGCACTTCCATGGGACACTTAGTTCAAAGTTACACTCTGAACCCAGCAGAAACCTCACACCTCCTGCTGTTTCACATGTAAACTACTGTCTGTCACAAAGCTGAGATGATCTAACCTTTGTCATGGCTCTGAGCAGAGCTTCTTTGGAGTTTAAACACTAAAATGAAAAATACCCAAACATTGTTAGAAACAATCCATTATCTTCATCCCATGTATATTTAGAACACTTTGACCACTCCTGGAAAGATCTGCTTTCAAGACAATGATGAAGAATTATTCATCCTATTAATTTCCTGAGGTAACTATGACTCTACCAATCTTGTTTCAAATAGGTAGTTACGGCACAAAACCACTCAGTTGAAGGGCAAACCCTGCGGTTATTAGGTTACAGCATTATAGGTCACCATTCCTCCAAAACAAAATGCCATTATCTTCACTGTGAAAAGAAACAGGGCATTTAGGGGTTTCCTTTCAGCATGACGCCCTCATTGTCCATTTCAGTGAAGTATTAATGTGGGCCAGGTCTGGGATGCTAGCCAGCACAGTGCAGCTGTTACACTGGGACAGTTCACTGGTGACACTGTGTGACCAAAGGACCAGTGTCTCACTCTGAGTAATGGTTCATTAGGCAAACAAATTAACCACGGCTGTTACCACTTCTGCACCTTTCCCTTCCAAGACAAACAACAGGCCTGTTTCATTTACTGAGCCCACTGCTGAAGGCTGTCCTGTTTCCTTCTGCTTCACAAACGTAACTAGAGTTTGATCCAAACAAAACAGTTCCCCTCCAGACAAGGACATTCCTTCCATCAAATACAAATTCCTGGAGACAAATACCCTTCAGAGAGTCAATCTTTCAACCAACTCACTGCTTGTATGGAAAATGTATGAGGACTTGAGACCTACTTTATAAGTTTTCAATGTTTTCCATGCTAAATGCAACAACATCATACCTGAAAGTAGGCAGAACATTCCCTAAAGTCACCTAGAAAAGAGATTGCAATTGTGCAGCTATCTTGCAACCTGGGACACCATAGATGAGGCAGGGAGTTGAATTTTCTGGAAAGTCAGTAAAAGCAGGTTGAGCAAACAGCATTGAACACATCATGGGGGCTGTTGATCCCACCTTGGGACATGAGAAAGGATGAGACATCATGTCGCAGAAGTCCTTCTGAGCGATCAATTTATGGTTTGATGACAGTTATTGTCACTTACAGATGTCAGAGAAGTCGAGTTGTGATGCTTTTCACTGAGAAATAATCAAATTATTTTTTTCACTATGCCAAACAATGTTCTTTACTTTGTATGTAAAGCAGAACTGTTACTGTGCTGTCACTGATGTCCTGTTGTTTCATTCTTTTCCTTTCCCCAGCAGTCAAAGGCATCAGACTATTTGCAATGGTGTTCCCAAAACCACATCTCTCTTATCTGGTGTTCCTCTAAATGCTCATCAGTCCATGATGAAACTCAAGTTCTTCTGAAGACACTTGTGAGTTAATTGGCTGAGCAGGCTGATCCTCACATAGGATCAGCCCAGCTTTATAAACCCGGTTTATAGCCCAGCTGCCCGAGAACACGGAACGAGTCCTTCTGCCCATGGTCATCAAGCCAATCTCAGTGAGGACGGAGCCCTCAGGCTGACTACGGCTAATTCGGCCTCTAAGCAAAGATCTCCAGATACTGTGTTTTCAGAGGTGATGAAAATGGCTTAGTATAAACAAGAACCCTTGTTTGTTCCCTCACTGGGAGAAAGGTTACACATTGTGTTCAAGCCTTCTTTGGCACTAGAGTGAGATTAATGCAGAATAAGGTGGGTTTCATGAGTTGTGCTGCTCACTGGAAAACAGACTTATGTCAGTCTGCAACGATTAAGTTAACATAAACCAAATGAAAAGCAATAGCAGAGACAGTGTTCTTGAGACACTTTGTTGAGAAAAGCTGGACACTTCCTCCTTTTCATCTTAAAAGATTACATTTGAAGCAGCCCCTCAGTTGGGCAACAGTACAGGTCAAGGTGTGCCACAGCCCCAGTGACCTGCAACACCCAGGTCCCAGCTAAACATGCTAACCATTGATTTATAGGTACACTGTACACTCTCCTGCTCCATGGTGTATTTTGGGGTTGTGAATTAAACCAGATCATCTTTTTCATCGCAAAGATTTCCCCACTTCTGAAATACTGCCAAATCAGCACTTAAACACGCTCTGCAATACGTGCTGCCAGCTCATGACACTCACAGCTGCTTCCCTGAAGTGCTCGTTTTGTTTTGACTTCCTTTTATTGGCGCAGGTTGCTGCCAGTGAATCAGTCTGCTGGTGGAGACGGACCAGGGACTGTGGCAGAAGACAGAAGCAAGGCAATCAAAATAGAGGTAAGTTACTTGAACATATACGTTCACAGTCTCTTTCTCTGTTTCCTGTCTCCATAAAGATGTGCTGCCTTGCTTTTGTGCATTTGGTTGTGAAAATAAGCAGTGTTTTTCCTCTCTCATCTGTAAGCCTATTGCTATGCATAGAAGTGCTTCTTTGCTTAAACTAGAAGACAAAGAAGTTTTGACCTGCACAAAAGGAAGAAAAAGAGAAACTATTTAATTTTTTTCTACTTGTTTTCTTCATCTGAGAACAAGGGAATGAATGTGCAAGTATTGCAACAATGTGTGTAATCTGGACCCCCTGTTCCTTCCTTGTAATGCATATGCATGTTTTGTTAGTGAGTAAGGCAGCAAATTCTCATGCATGTTTAGTCACAGTTGCTCTTCTGGTTGGTGTATGTATGCCGTTGAGCTTCTGTGAAATAAATTCTAGACTGCTTAAGGCACAAGGATAGAAGGACAAATTTCAGAATGACTTGCATCTTAGCTTCACTAAATCTTAAAGGTATGTAGAGGAACTTTCAAGGGCATTTCTCTCTCTGATCTTTTTTCCATCTAAGCATATTCTTTTGTGATAGTTTACCAAGTTCAATAGTTACTTATGACTTCATCTCACTAGATGAAATCAGCTGTTCACATCTCCTGTCTTTATTCCTAGAGTTTAAGGGAGCAGTGGCCTGCCAAGATTGATGCTACTTGGCCCCCTGCATCTAAATAAAAGGTGAATACCTGGAAGTCCATAAGCCATGCCAGCTAAGCCAGGTGATCACAGAGTGCATTGAGGAAAGTTTACCTTAACAAGAGGAATAAATAAGCCTCTTCATTGCTTCAACTAATCTTGGTAGTGATTTGTAAACAAGCTGAGATATTAGCAGAACTTTTTCTTGCCAAATTGAGATTCCCAGTGCAGGGAGAGGGAGGCATATTTTACTCCCACTAGAACAGAGTAAAACAGAAAGCAAAAGAGAGTGTTGCCTGAGTATGTAGTTGTGAGGCTTTCTGTTTTGACAACAAAAATTAAGAAGTATTTGGTATACAAAGGAAATCTAATGAAGTGTGTTTTGATGCTAGGTTTAAAGTTTTGGGTGTTTCCAAATGCTGCCTCATTTCAACTGTTTGATGACTCATGAGGTTTGACTTCTTTAAATTTGTTCAATCAAATTTAAAGTTTAAATTGAAGATCACTAAAAGTCAAAGCGTATTTTGCTTGTTTAGCTCTCTCTCATTCCACAAATTCTGTTCTCCTTCCCCATTGCTTGATGGGGAATGCTTCCTTATTTTCTCTTGATCTTCATATTGAACATTCCTGAGTACAAATAAACTTCACAGAGCACCATATCTCATCATAGCAGATGTCTTATGCTAGAAGCAGACACAAGAAACATGTGGCTACATGAGAACCTCTGTTCATCATTAAAAATTGCATTCTCCATGTCTAATGCTTGGTTTCAGAAAGACTTGTCTCCTGACCCTGCTTAACTGCCTAACAAAAACTGTAAGACAGGTCTCCTATGAAATTCACTCACGAACCCTGTGTGCTGTGGCTGTGGTGAGGCTACACGGACACTGAAAAGCTGACAAGCTCACTCTTGCTGGCTGCTGCTGAACATACACCAGCTGCCTTTGCCTTCCTTCCACCCAGCAAGGCTGAACCCTCTGGAGTAGTCCTTCCCAGACAAAGTCCTCAGGAGCTGCTGTGAACCCCATCACTGTGCAGGCTTGTATCTCAGTGCTGGAGTCAGCAGATATTTGATGATTCCATCAAAAGTTAATTACAGAATGGACAGGAGGGTGAACTAACACAAACCATGGTCATAGAAGCATGTCCTCTTCTTCAGAGGAAGCCAAGCCCACAGGAACAGTGGTGTCCCCATCCATTACTGGTGAGGCAATCTTACAAGATGCCGTGATGAGCTGAAGCCTTACACTGCATGAAGTCCCATGGACTCTACTATTGAACATTTAGGTCTCCTGCCTGATCCTTTTGGTCTTTATACACATGCAGAATGACTGCTACTCTTCTCTTCACAGGCGTCGTTCTCTCCTCACATATTAAAGCAGAGGATAAAACAAAAATTTGATGTATGATGTATGATGTGGCTTTTCCTGAGTATGTAAGCATGGTACTGAGCTTCATGAATGAATCTTTTTTGTAAAGTTCTTCAGAAAGAAGAAGCAAGGAGGATTGATTTCGTGAGCTCTTGCTCTCCAAACAGTTTTAACCTATAATCCCACACTCAGTAACTTTCTGGGTCATAGAATCTGTTCTTCTCTTTTCTAAGGGATGTTTGAATCAAAGTTATCTTGTTGGAAAAAAAAGTATGGGAAGCTTAGAGAGAGCAGTGTTCCTGCACTCATTGACCTGGGTTCTGGAAAATAAAGACCAAAACCTGGAATTATATCTACTGTACATACAGTTGGCATAAACTGGTACAAGATCGACTGCACTCTGCAATTTCTATTCAGAAAAGCTAATCTGGAACCATCAGTCACCCCAGGAAAGGGCAAGGTCCCACTTCCCCATGACCAATATAAGATTTGTGCTATGGACAACCATTTCTAAGAGGTAACGGAGACAGGCCCTTGGCAGCACAAAGGCAGTCTCAGGATCTGTTGCTCACACCTCATGGCTTCTCGGCTGGTGGCCAAAAGGTAAGGCTGACTAGGAATTGACTCATGGGGGTTTTGAGGAGCCATGCATCGTCACCTTGTTTGCTTCATATTCTCAGAGGAACTGATTTCAGAACTTGATCATGTTCTGGGCCACATCACCCTACGAGGAAAGCACAAACTGGCACTGAACTACTGCAAGCATGTTGCCCTAAGTCCATTAAATCTCCTCCCAGAGTGCCTAAATTACTCCTGGCCTCTTCATAAGCTTCATTATCTGATCCCTCACCCCAGCACACCACTGACAGACAGAAGAATAGCATTCAGTCCCAGAGGAAGAGAGGACAAGTTTAAAGAGAGCCCATCCTGAACCTCTTTCACCTCATTCCTGAGGAGACAGGAAACGAACAGTGCTTTCTTCTCCTTTCGCCTCTCCAGCTGGCAGAAGGGTGGAGACAGATAAAGGCAGACAAGCTGGGTGATGGTCACCTCAGGTGTTCGTGCTTCTTTGTCAAGCTTCTGCTAGGCTCGTGCCAAGAGCTGTCTCTGTCTACCAACTTCAATTCCCTTGTAATCTGCAGAGTGCTCAGGCATATTCTTGCATGGTATGCCCAGGTGTTTTCCTCTCCTGTTCTGCAACTCTACCTGTTAAACAGGGTGAGCTGCAGACAGCCCCTCCTCACACAGGTACTTATTCTGTCAGCCCTTGGGGAATAGACCTTGGGCAACCTTCAGGAGACTCCTCTTGGGTCTTCCTGGGGAATTCCACACTCCTCTCTTCCTGACACAAACATCCCTGCATGTGCTCTTCCACACAGCCCCAAGATGTGGTGCCTCCTCGTGCTGCTCTGCTCCCAAGGAATTGCCTTTTCAGCAGGATTTACAGTAGCCTCCACCCCAGGTGTTGACACAAGCCGCTGCAAGAAGAGTCGCGACCCCGAATGCTTCATGAACGTTGTAAGTAGGGTCACCTTCTCTCCCTTTATTTCTAAAGCTTCTCTTCCAGTTACATAACTAACAGTGCTTGTCAGCAAGCTAAGAAGAGCCCCTTCTGCATTTCCTGTATTCCCAGCTTGCTGTTTCCAAAACCACTGCCTTAGGGACACTGCCACGATGAGGGATGCCTCTGAACGCGCCAGGGACAGATGTGCCTCTTTCACGTTGCATGAGGACAGACATGTAGCACTGCAATGGGGACTGCTGGCTGTTACCTTTGTTTCCAAGACTATGCAACTCCCCAGAACCCCCTGAGAGCCACTGGAGATCCAGACTGTGGAATTTTGATCCCAGCAGCCAGACTCAGCCCTGGACTGAGCACAGACTACATGCTCCAGTCCATACCAAACTGAACAACAGACTTCTGCTGCCTGCATTTAGGGTGAACCCCAACAGATATATGATAAATGTGGAGTTGTGTCATGCCTCATGATACTGGATTGCAGTCGGCTTTCTCAACACGTGTTGGTATTTCAGGCTACTGCGTAAGGGGAGGAGTGCAAATTTGGCAAGAGAACAAAGAACCCTCCAGCACTAGCCTGAAAGAGACTTTGATTCTCCTATCCAAACAGTCTGGGCTGCCACAGAGGAGAATTCCTTTGCAGTGGAGGTAAAGGCTGATTTCTAATCTCAAGTAAAGCAAAGGCCTGCTCTTCCATAACAAACTGTTTGCTCAGAACAGTGGTAAGGGAGGTTGAACCCCTTCTTCAGATTCTCACAATACAAACTAATCAAAGATGCCTTGCCCTGAGTCACCAAAGATTTCCTCAGAGTACATGCAAAATTAGGTGTAGGTGGTCTCATTAGTTCCTTTGACTAGATCTCCACCCTTGTTTGCCTTGCCTGCGTGGCTTGCCTAACTGCACTTTGGCAAGAAAGGATTCGTTATGGACCATCCCCACAGCTTTTGGCGTTGTCCTATACAGATATGGCTGCATATTTAATCTGTAGAAAGGTACAATCTGTATCAGCCTTGCATAACATGACAAACTATCTCCCAGAAGGGAGTTGGTCACCCAGCACAGTTCTGCTTTGTCCTATAATACATGGATGAATACCAGACAACCGCCATCTAAACAGGTCTGAAGAGGACTTTGCTTCATCTTTTTACAAGGCCTGTACTGTTTATTCTCAGCCATGATCTCTATGGCTGGGGCCTTGCACTACCCTCACAGCACATCCCACATGCACACTGCTCGTCTTGGTTGGGCTGCAGAACAGGAAAACTGGCACATTAACAAACTCTCCTTTGCTTTCCACAGAGTGAAATTATCAGATATCATGGATTCCCCAGTGAGGAATATGAAGTTACAACCGAGGATGGATACATTCTTGATGTTTACAGAATTCCCGCTGGGAGGAATGACCGAAATACAGGTGTGACACAGTTATAGGACACAAGGAAGGTCTGAGAGCCAACTCTTACATGGATTCCCCATCTTTCACCTTTGCACGTGCAATGGCGTGCTCCATACCTTTCCATCTCTACAAGAGCACCTAGTCAGAAAGGTGACTCCAATACTCAGTCCACCTGAAGGCCACCCATTCAGTGTCTCTGTCCTTATTTCAGACTTTTCTAACAATTTTGTTATATCCAAGGGTTGGGTTTTTTTCCCTCAGATGGTCTGACAGGTAGACTGGTTAACTGGATTTGGGGAGGTTTTGCATTAACAACCTAAATAATATACATGTAAAATAGTAGCCTGACAACAAAGCCTCTGAGGTTAGGCATATGAATATTGATTCCCAGGCTTCTGAAGGACAGAGATATTCTTAAGGAAGGGGGTAAGAAATCAGGTTTTCAGTGAAAAGCAAATGCATTTCATCAGTTTAATCACATTTTCTGAATTAAATAAAAGTTTCTATCTGGAATTTGAGGTACCCTGGGTACTGCTACTTTGATTATTTGTCCTTGTTAGTATTATAGAATGATTTATTTGGATGCCTTTCCCTAACTGGATCTTCTTTGGAGATCATTTGGACCATCTGGACTCTCAAAGTAAGGCTAACCAAGTTAGATCAGCGGCCTCTCAGCCCTGCTCAGAGGTTACCTAAGTGTGGATTTCCTTCTTTGGATTAATTTTTCTTTGTCTTCCATACACTGTTATGCATTCAGCAGTTTTCAGCTTTGGGTGCATGGTTTCAGCATAGGGGCTGTAAGTTGGCTTTCCAGTGCGAGAGGAGGTAGGACAGGCATCCTCAGTAAATTCTTTATTTGCCAGACCTGTCATAAAATGGTTATGAAATGTCATAAAATGGTTCCTGCTTGCATGGAAAAAATCCTTCAGGTTTCTCAAACCAATATCTATGTATAGTTCTCCTGGGAGCCTCTTGAATGGGGAAGCCTCTCACAAACTGAACTCTGCACTCCAATGTTAAATACACATTAATTGCTGTTCCAATATAAGAATATTTTAATCTTTTTCAGGGCAAAGGCCTGCCGTGTTCCTTCAGCATGCTTTTCTAGGAGATGCTACTCACTGGATTTCCAACCTGCCCAACAACAGCTTGGGCTTCCTCCTCGCAGATGCTGGCTATGATGTCTGGTTGGGAAACAGCAGAGGGAACACTTGGTCTTTAAAACACAAGACACTTAAGCCCTGCCAGAAAGAGTTCTGGCAATTCAGGTACTCAGTAGAGAGAGAAAGACTCAACATAGAAACTCCAAGGGGACTAGATAGCTTCAGCCTGATGGCTTGTACCTAAACCAGCATCAGAACAGGATCTACACCAACCCAGCAGAGTAAAGAACTAGACAAAGAAGGATGCTCACTGCTACTCAGAGTTGGGAGCATGGGCTGGGGAAGAGATTTCAGAGACTGGGAAAAGAAATGGGATCCTGAGGAAAAGGGAGACAGTACTGTGAGAAGGAGAGCGAGAACCTCAGCTGGAACACGCTGAGCAGCCTTGTGTAGAAATCTGATCTCTCACAGTTGAATTCAACCAAGTGAGAAATGTGTTCTGTAACCCGTGCAGGTGAAAGCACTGATTAAATTCAGTTCCCCAAGGGCTGCAGCTGTCGGGTGAAACTGGCACCTCCTCCACAGAGAGCCCAAGGCATCAGGCAGCCAGGCTGTACAGCTGCACCCCTCTGCCCACTTCCCCAGCTCGAGCAAGGATGCAGACACACTGTGCAACCTCTTCCTTCAATGGGTCCTGCTTGGTGCAATGAACAAAACTGACAATCAGTCACTCACTGTGATAGTCAAATTGTCTGCCAGCTTTTTGTGTTTCTCCCTGTAGCTTTGATGAGATGGGTAAATACGATATTCCAGCAGAGCTGTACTTCATCATGAATAAAACTGGCCAGAAGGATATTTACTATATTGGTCACTCTGAAGGGTCAGCTGCAGGTAATGTCAGGAGAATTATTCACAACCATTTGTGTTCCTATTTGATCAGTAGGTGACTTTCCCCACTGATTCTGTTGTTCTTCTTGTTTTTAGAGAGCTAGAAAAACATAGAGATTTTTCTGGGTTGAGATTTGGAAAATATGCAAAACTTTACTAAAATCAACTTTGGTTACCCTTAATAAGCAAATAAACTTAATAGAAGATGCAGTGATAGTTCAAATTTTTAAATAATTACAGACATAGAAATGGTCATTTATTGGGTACTTCCAGTACTGGCCTTGAGTATTTTTCTCAGCAATAGGAGTTTACATGAAGTTCTTTGGAATTAGACAGACAATTAGAATCATAGAATCGTAGAATATACTGAACTGGAAGGGATATACAAGGATCACCGAAATCCAGCTCCTGGCCCTGCCCACGCCAGCCCCAGTGTTCACAGCACGTGCCTGAGAGCATTGTCCAAATGCTTCTTGGACTCTGTCAGAGTCAGTACTGTGATCACTTCCCTGGGGAGCCTGTTCTTGTGAACAGGATGGAAAAACTGAAAAGATAAAACAGCCCATACAATATGTAATTTAAATGAATACATTAATTTAAATTAAATTGCTTGAAGGCAAGGAAAAATAACCTCAGCATTACTAAGTCATGACTTAGTGTCAGTCTTACAATTTAAATCATAGCTCATGAGTGACTATAACTGGCCACATTGCTTTTTAAAAACATAGTGCCAGAGACTGACAATTAGGAAAGCAAAAACATAAATAGTTTATTTTCTCTTTGGTCCAGCCTTTTTCATTACTCAGTTCATGGCCTCTAAATGAAGATAACCTTCTTTTAACATCAGGTGAAAGTTCTTGATGTTTATGGTTTATGTGTAAGATCCATGAATGAACATTGATTAGAAAGGAGCGACTTCTCGTTCATTAGTGTAAACAACCCAGAAAAAAAGAGAAGGAAATGTGGAAAAATCATATACTGTCACAAATTCTGACCTTTTCTTTCTTTGCCTCTCATAAGAGTAGTTAAACATTTTCATCACAAAACAAACCAACCATCTTGGCTTTCTTCATCTGCCTGTGGTGCAAATAATCAGTTGAAAACACTCAAAGCTCCCACTATTCAGCTAATTATTCTATAGTTTCATGAAAGCATGAACATGAATAGATCCTTAGAGACTCTAATTAGAAAAACTCATTTTTTATGAGAGTTCCTTGACCTTTAGAGGGAATTGATGTTATCTTCAAAACCTCACTGACATGTTGCCTACAAAAACTGTTCTGATAATGACAATGCCCAGACATGTTCTAAACCTCAAAATGAACTTCGCCTCCCAAATAAAATTAGCTTCAGGACTTAGCTTCAACACTTTCCTTGAGTAAAATATGCAGCACAGACATGAACAACAGACAATGGGCTGAAAATCTACTAATGTTTCCTGTTTACTATCTGCTGTTTATGTATTTAATTTGTCTGCGGAGGATATCTTCACTAACTCAAGCTGTCTCTTCTGTTTGCAGGCTTCATAGCATTTTCTATATACCCTGAGCTGGCTAAACGGGTGAAGGTGTTCTTTGCCGTGGGCCCAGTAACTGCATGCCCACATGCTACAAGCCCTCTGATTAAGATATCAAGTCTTCCTTATCCACTGCTCAGGGTATGTAATTTTTCCTCTAAGAGGTCCAATGCCTCACTAACCCACACAGGGTTCACTCAGCCTGAGACCAAGTGTTCCCAAACAAGTGATATGCTGACACTGAGCTTGGGATTAATTGAGTGGTCTTGAAAAATCTGTTCCCAAACCCCATGGGGAAAATGGTCAGGATATAGAGCTTGCAGCAGCAGCTCCCAGTGAAGTAAGAGACTTGTGAAACATCATCTTGTTTTAGGACTCCTGCTGTTTAACTAAAATTTTTCTGGCCTCATGCAGAAGGAACTAAACCAGCACTGCAGTAACAAACATGACAGTCTCTAAGACTTCAAAAATGAGTAGGCATTAAGGTCAGCACGCTAGAAATTGAAGGATGGCTTCCTCAAGGATTGGTGATATGAAGGAGGAAGAATAAATGATGCACTATGGGGCATGGGGTGTTTTAAGGGGTACTGTGAGGTTAAGCTGTTCCAGCACTCTTTGAATACTGTGTTATGAAGGCTAGGCTATTAGCAGCAATTTCCTGCATAAAATTCTTCTGTAACAAGAAAAAAGGCGTTGCACTTTTCCTTTCCCTCAGTTATTACTTGGCTGCAAAGGATTTGGGCACCAGATCGAATTTCTGAAAGGACCCGTGACGCAGCTCTGTACAAACCTGGATAAGTTTTGTGCCCATGTTCTCTGTTACATAGCTGGAGGCAGCATAAAAAATATCAACACGGTAAGTACATGCAAGAACACCTACTGACAGTAAAACTAAAGGGATTTTGGAAGCTACACTTGCACACTCTGTCCTTGTCTAGTTCCCGTCACACATGTAAATGTACATAAACCACAGCACGGTTCTCAGCAGGCTGAGGGAATGCCAGGACATTGTGTACTGTCAACAGTGGCAGCATGGCTAGGGTTAGGGATGGGTGGGACCAACAATTAGGCACATTCCAATGCCAGAAAGAAACAACTGAGTTCAAATTGGAGCTACATTGCATGTGTCGGGATGCACCCTCTTTTGGGGCTAAGCCAATCAGATTTTGGTCACACAGAGATGTTCTTTAAGAAGAGACAACGAGCGATGGAGTCAGACTTCTTGCTAATACAGTTGGAAGTTTCTTTCCTTAGCACATAGACACTGGGGTCCTCTGAACACTGAAATAGCTAAAAGGAAGAAACCTCTTTTTCTTCCCAATTTTCAGACTGTTTGCACCAAAACTTGGTCCCAAAGAACTACTGTAAGGGGCATTTTCCTGGTTTTGTTGACCTTAGAAGTGGGCCCAGCAGCTCAATCCACAAGGTGTAGAGCTACAGAAAACCTTTCCACTGTGCTGAGGAGTGCAGCACACCTTCAGTGGGATTCACAAACTCTTGGGCATCAGACAGAGGGGACAGGAGAGACAGCAGAGTTTTCCCCCTGCTTGCCAATGTATGAATGCCGTGGTGCCAATCCCCTTTACAGTGCCCAAAGTATGCAGAAGCTGGCCTGTATAATGTTTATTACCGCAGTGTCTGTAAAAACTGGACCCATTTTTTTCATCTATAATCCTTTTTAAAAGCACTTATGGGAAAGCAGTTAGAAACAAACGTTCAATGCAAAAACAATTGCAGCTTTTGAATTGCAGAGCTAAACCATTAAGGATATTTCCTGCCTTGCTTAAGTCACTAATGTGGTTCTCAGAGCAAGATAACATAGCTAAGGAAGAATCCAGGGAGATGGAGTTGGAACATCTCCTTAAGAGAACTATAAAAAATGTTTTGTACTCTGACTTCTTTAATATTAAAATCTCACTTTCTTCACAATTTTATTCTGTTACAGCACTGGATCTCTGTCTTTATAAAATTTCTGCTTTCTCTTCAGAGTCGAATAGATGTGTACGTAGGACATTCCCCAGCTGGAACATCAGTACAGAACATTATTCATTGGCAACAGGTATAACTGTGCACCGACGTGTAAACAATCTCTTACTACTGCTTTTTATGCAACTGACAGACTACAGGAAAATCCAGAGGCTTTGGATTTGGGAAAATGACCATCATACCTTCTCACCTACTGCCATGAACACCTGCACATTTAATATGGTCTAGAATACGGATGTGCTCCCAAAGACAAAGATTCCCAGCAGTCAGTCCCCCAGGACACAATTAGCCAGGAAATGGACACAAACAGTGGACATCTAGTGACTCTATGATCTATTTTGCCAGCCTCTAACAAAATCAAGTGGATACAAAGCAAACACAGATACCGGAAGATAGAATAGCAAAGACAATGCGCCATGCAGATTTTTAGCACATTCCCAGCTACTTAAATCCTTGAAGCAAAAATTTTCTAAACTGACAGACACTGACTTTCTCTCACCCTTTATTACACAGCACTCACAAATGAAATTACTTGTCATGTTTTTGCAAAAAATTAAGTCACTAAAACAAACAAAAAACCTCCAGGTATTCACTCCCCAGTCCTGCAAGGCACTTCACTTGTAATAGCTCTGACACATTATAGGCACTCAGGTTCTCTTTCCATGTGACAGCTGAACCCAACTCTGCTTGACAAACAGGGACCCCAGCTTCAGTTACCTGAAGTAGTAAAACAAGAATTTAAATAAAAAAACATACTGGAGGTGGAATTTAAGGATCAGGACAGAAAGTTAGCGAGAGAAAAGGCAAGGAAGCCACTTACCTTGTGTTCTATCCTCAGTGCCCTGGAAGCCTGCACCCAGAGGAGGCTGTGGGAGTAACTCACAGTCCACAATCTGAGCCTTGACTTAACTCGCAGGAATAACCCTCCTGCACTCTACTTCTTAGTCTCTCATCACTTTTATTTTGGCTTTTGTTTTAAAAGGTAGTACACACAGGCAAGTTTCAAGCTTATGACTATGGCTCTAAGGAAAACATGAAGAAGTACAACCAGGTAAGGCAAAATGGCTTCCCTGAGAATTCATCCTTGGGTCTTGGTAAAACTAGGAGTAGAAAAATTAAAATTTTAGCACCTGTGAGTACTAACAAGGGGGAGAGTGGTCTCAGATAATGTTTCAGCTGAGTCATACACGAGTGTAAAAGTCTACTCACAAATAAGGCAGAGATAGACCCTTGCAGACAATTAAGAGAAGTTCATTTTGCCTCCCCTACTGATGCAGGGATGTGCCCAATGACATGTCAACTTACTTGTCATTGCAAAAATGAATAACAAGCACGCCCAAGTCCTAGGACTGGGTGAGTACAGAGCTCTTCACTTCCCCAAAAATTTTCAATGTCTGCCTTTCATTTAAGACAGGACACGCATCTCACAGCTACAGTGAACTCTCCAGTGGACTGGCAGTCATTTCACTTTTAAGCAGCACATTTGACTTTCAGTGTCCTGTGCTGTACCAAAATGCTGCTTTTCACAAACAGAAAGGCTCCAGAGCTACAATCAGCCAATTCTATCTCACACATTGTCTCAGAAATTTTCTAGAGTGAAATTATAAATGGCCAAATTATTTCTTTGGCATTTAAATTCCAAGCATAAAAACTAAAACCAGAAGTTGCACTCCATGCCCCCAAAAAACTTATAGATCTTCCCACCCTGAACATACACAGGAAAAATCTCCACAGTCCATGACACATGAAGACCAACACTGCTCTTTCCATGCCCACACCTCTGAAGAGCACAAGCTGAGGTCAAACTACAGGACAGCTCTTAGCCATGCTTTATAGAAAGAACAGGAGTAGGATGGGTTATTCCGTAGACAGGGACTGGGGTTAGGGCAATGAACCATAAGAGGGTACCCTTCATCCTTATGGTTTGACTGTAGGCAGTGCAGAAGAAAAAGACAGAGAGCGATGCTTGCACAGAAACCTTTCTCTAAACACAACTTCTGATACAAGAGCCTTCACCCAGCTCTCCTCCCTGTCTTACAGACTGCTCCTCCTGTGTACAAGATAGAGGACATAAGGATACCAACTGCTGTTTGGAGTGGTGGAGAGGACAAATTTGGAGTCCCAGAAGACACGGCAAGGCTACTTCCTCGGATCACTAATCTCATTTACCATGAACAGTTTCCTGCGTGGGGACATCTTGATTTCATCTGGGGCCTTGATGCAACTGAGAAAATGTATCTGAAAATCATTGAACTAATGAAAAAATATTTTTGAAACCATGAGCAGAGTGTTCATTGTAAAAACCTCCAAAGTTTCTACTTGACAGTAAGGGTGATATCTGGGGAAGAGCTAAACACACACACACACATAATGGATATCTGTATAGGTATTTATTTGTTCTTATTTATTTATTGCTTTCCTCATAATTTGAGGTTTTCCACGGTGTTACTGTGACTGCTGTCTTCCTGAGAAGTTTGAGATTTATAAGAATGAAAGCTGAAAACATGAATATATTTGAGTACGTACTGCAGGGATCACTGATTTTCAGCAGGTTTTATTTCTACAAGACTAATTTTCCTGAGCCTAAATTCTATTTTTCTCATATATATCTTATGTACACAACTGAGGCATTCTCATGCCCAGTTTTTGTCTTCCTATGGAGACACAAAATTGTGATTCGACCGCTTCTCTGTCGAAATGAACACTTTTGTTTAAACTAAATGTTTGATCCCCTTGACAGAGAACCTGGCGCTTTTTTTTCCCCTCCTCAAGTTACCCTTTAATGTCAACACAACCAAGAGATCTTCAAGCACGAGAAACTGAACAGACAATGGGTGACTACCGAACATCAAGGAACCCAAACTCAAAAAATTCATAGAAGTATTCCTCTGCCCTTCATTCCTACAAATCACCCAAATGTTTGTTCACACACTCTGAACCCCTCACAGTTTCAAAGACCACGGATGGCAGCTGTGGCATAAGGAGAAATAGACCCATCCAGCAAGGTGCACTCCAGGCAATATAGCTTCTACCCTATGAATTATTCTTCACACTGGCAATGAAGTTGTAAGCACTCTGAGCGGTCAGCATTCACTTTTACACAGCTCTGTGCCTGGGTTGTTCTTCATTCAAGCACTTCCTAAAACATGGGAAAGCAGTTGGATGTTCTCCCTTTCCGGCCATTAGCCCTAAGAGATGGCATCTTCATAATCCATGGAAGTGCCTCCCATATTCTCACCTACAAGCTGCTCTAGTTGGCAAGAGTGTCTGTCCCCAGATTACCATAAAATGTTCATTATTACAGGCTCCAACAAGGAGCTTTGTTTCGTGGGTGTTTCTGGTTGCAACCTCAGTCTCATCTTGTCCAGCCGAGACCCTTTGTAGCTGGAGTTGACATCCAATACAATAGCAACACTGAAAAATAGATCTGTCTTTGCAACACAGGAAAAATACTCTCGCTTGTCCATGCACCTCGTGTAGCACCCATTAGCAATGCTGATCACAGCACCTATGTTCTGCACTTCTGAAAGCTTAGAGGAAAAGGCCAAAATTGTCAAAAAAATAAAGATCCATTAGACCAAGGAGGCACAATACAGCAGTGTACAAAAGGAGTTTCCCTTTTATTGCTGAATTATTAAATCACAAAGCACTGGGCCACTTTAATACATTGCTTACTACTGCAGGTTTTCTTCTGCCTTCACCTAGGCAAGAGAAGACTCATGGATATATTATTATTATGATTGGTATTACCCCCTGCTGCATGCACCACTCTGTAAAGCATGCTATCCTGCCTAGTCCCATGGGAAGGAGACATCTGGTTTCCAGCAACAGCATCTCATTTATTGACTCTTTTTTTTCTTTAGTACACTGTTTATATTGGAAAGGTAGTCAAGAGACCTGTTTCTCTACTGAGCCAAACACATTTTCATTACTATTTCTTAATGCATTAAAGTGATCTGGGAATTGACTTTCTTTATGGTCTCCAGCAAGGCATTGAATCTCTTTTTGCTGTTTCTTAGATGGAAAAAAAGAAGATAATCCTACCCTTGTAGCAACACAATGAGAATTAACGAGTGTGAAAATTGTAGGAAGGACGGAAGGAGGAAGTGCTCAACTGAGAGATCTGTTTTCCCAGCCACTCCCATTGTAGAAAGAGAAATACTAAGAAGAAGGGTACCAGACTTTTTATAACTGCTGTAGCATATTGTTTAGTTACCCTTTGGAACAAGTAACACACACTCTAAAGGATATTTTATTTTTGCATTGGCTGCCAACCATCGTACGCAATGTTTAGTCTTCCAGATATTTTATAGATAGCTTTCAAAACCCACAGTCTGTAGAATTCAAGTAATAAAACAGATGAAGCAGATGGGAAGGGCAATATTTTGAACACTATTGTAATAATTCATGGCTTAGTAAAATAAAATTAACTTCTTTCAGCCCACACATGGCCTTGGGGTACTGACAAAACACAAAAAATTGTCCAAGTCTACAGCAAGGAATGGGTGGATGTGGACTGAGTCTTTATCAAGTATCAGCCCTCATCCTCTGCAGGACTTCTGCTGTTGTGAAAGGTGGTTTGTCAGATGAGGTAATTTTCTGCAGGTTTGAGAGTCCTTGACGGCTAAGAATCTTTTCTTATCATGCTTTCAATGTTGTGGAATTGTAGTCTTCTTGCTATATCTAGGGGAGTCTCCCCATCCTGAAAGAAACACATGAAATACATTGCAATATGATAGATAAGGGTCAAGTACAAAGGGATTTCCTGACTTTGCCACCTGTGTAAGGTCCCATGTCACTTCTGCTCTAAAACAAAGGTTTCAGGACATGCTGGATCTAATACCACTCTGTCTGAAGACAGAAAGAGAGACCTCCCCTCCAGCAGGGAAAGCCTTTCCACTGTTTCCTGGGAGTAGTATCCAAATGTACAGAGCTCAGCTAAGATCTGATTTCCAGAGCAACATAGGCAATACACTGCTCACCTCAACTCAGGAGTGCATATATTCCCAGGTCAATATCGATTTGGGCAAGACTTGAGCTGTTCTGGTGGCAGAAGCAGCTTGACTTAGCCTCTTAGAAGAAGGGTCCTCAACAGCACCAAAAAGCATCTAGGAAGACTTTTATCCCTCCCCTGCAGCCTACATCTTAGGAACAACTGTAGAGCAGCTCTGAGCTAAGAAGAGGCAACATAAAGATAGCTAAGAGATGTGTTAATCCAGGGGACATGCAGGCAGCATTTACTGGTAGAAATCCACCAGTGAAGGATTCATACTTTAAGGTTGCTCTGGTCAACAAAGGCAATGGAGCGAATGTTTCATACCAAACAGGAAACAAACTGACTGCCAGAAAGCTGTGCACCCTTTTCTTTAAACTGCTGTGCACCAGCTAAGGCCTATAATGTACTTACTGGTTGACCACCATGATGAGCAAATGCAGTTATCAACTCCACCTTCTTACCTGATTCTTTACAGAAATGTCTGCATGAGCTTCAAGCAGTAGAGGAATGACTGCCTGGTTTTTCATTTCACAAGCATAGTGAAGGGCTGTGCTGCCAGACTGAAGGGAAGCAGAAGCAGATGAATTTTATTTCTGTAGTAGACTTCTTTAGAAGACCTTAGCTAAGTAAGGTCTGTAGCCTGACCAGTTTCCCCCTAACAGCTGATGAACATACATATAATTTCCTGTCACAATACACTACACAACAAAGAAACCACATTATCATGAAAACAACAGGAACAAAAAAAAAAAAAAAATCATTCCTTCCCTGGGATGCAACTGCTAAAACAGGTTTGATACATTAGCAGGAAGCCAATAATTTTGGAGGGTTACTTGATCTTGACCTCAGAAACTAAGTCTTAAACTATGCTGTTTGCTCGCACTTCAGTGTTTCAGAATTTAGTTGCTGATAAAATTGGGGTTTCTCCTTCTCTACCTTAGAGTAGAGGAGCTCTTTACCACACCCAAGTAGGCTAGTGGATGCATAACTCTGTATAGGGCAGATCAGCACACTCTGAAGACCGAGAGAAGACACAGGGTCTTGCTCTGTAGCCCACAAATCTGTTCCAGTTCAAAAACTTATAAATGCTAATAAACTCAGATGCTTATATCTCTAGAATCTTTACAGAATCAGATATTTAATTCATAAGTACCTCAGCCCAGTTCACCTGGATTCCCTTATGAGGGCATTGGTCAGAAAGGGAGAATTAGTTGATCAGTGGGTAATTATTTCTGTATGCATTACAAAACTATTGCCTAAGTGTCAAGGGGAAACACTGAACCGTCCTGCTTCATCAGTCCTGGTACATCAGTCAGTTCAGTCCCTGAGGCTCCCACTCCAGGTATATCGCTAGATGGTTCTGTAGTCTGTTTTCAGTATTGTTGCCTGCAGGTGAGCCGCATTTGCATTTGTATAAACCCACTTACAGAGTCTGTAGCATTCACTTCGACTCCAGCTCTAAGCAACATTTTGACCAGGTGTTCATTCTCTTTTGTCTTTGAGACCTGTTTGGTGCAAGAGAAAGAGTTACACAGAAAAGCAGTTCATCTACATATAGTCTTAAGTACGTTTGTGCTAAATACTGTGTTTTTTCCAAAAAGAGGAGTGGTCTTTGGACATGTCAGACTGATGCAGTAATACAATTCTGTCCTTCATCACCTACATTCACAGCAAAATCCCTGCTCCTTCTGTTGTACACATTCAGTCTTGCTTTAAGAAAGCAGTCCATATTCTATACAGGTTCCTGGTCTGAAATTCTGCCATGAAAAATGTGATCAAGGGAAAGATACAGGATCATTCCTGCCTCCATCCAGACTCACCATGAGAAGATATCCAATAAGCATAACTGGCATGAGGATTATGATGAGCACGTAGTCAAGGAAGGTAAACCGTTTCCTCACAGCATAATGGAGGCAAGTGCGGTCCTTCTAAGCACAAAATAGCTCCGATTAGTACCAGATTCAGTGGTCTCACTTTGTTTAATATCGACAAAGTAGACCGTCTTTAAATTCCACAAGCTTTCTTTTAGACTATCTAATAGATATGCTCCTGTGTTTTCCAAGCAGTAATGGACACATGCTTCTTGCTTCCTTCAATCTGAAGCACATTTAACACATAGAGGGTCATGAAAATCAGACTACATGTGCAAGGAGGACATGGGATCCAAAGGATTGTATGTCAGCAAACTTGGACCTAGCTGCAGAGATTCAAACCACAGGGTGGATGTCTCATGTGGCTGTTGCTGCTACACAGCGAGTTAAATCAGCAGGAGGAATCGTCACAGCCCCCCTTCCTCCAGAGGTGCTGGTTACTGAAGCAAGGGCATGTGAGACCTTAGGCCCTCTGGGACATTGGAGAAATACAGGAAAGTAGCAATAACCACCACAGATTCCTCTTGAGAACAGAGTTTAAAGAAATGTTTGAATACTGAATATACCAAAGCAACTAAAGGGTAGGGCTCTAAAGTTTTGTGCTACAGTGTTAAACTTGCTACAGGTTGTCAAAACGGAGATGGACAAACTAAGTTACACAGGGCCCCAAAATAAGCAGAGAAGCTTTTTTGTTTCACCTGTTTCTCCACACATGCCTCAGTAGGAAACAAACTCGAGGTTTGTCTGTGCTTGCCGGTGTCCCCACTGGCACTCCAAGAACCTGAAAGAACATTCGCTGCAAAGGAAGAGTCAGTGGCCACTTACCTTATTTCTGAGGTTGACATCAGCATGTTTTCTAAGAAGATAGTTAACTATCCTGTTGTTTCCTTGTTTACATGCACAGATTAAGGGGGTGTCTCCACTGAAGCTCTCCTGGATGTTCAGATAGTTACCGTTGCGCTCCAAAAGGAGATGAACTTTATTGAAATCGTTGTTGTAAGCTGCCTGACAGATGGGCTGAAGTGAGAAGGTAATATTCATCAGCACGTGTTTCTCTAAGACATCCATACTTCCCATTCTGGCTTACTACTTGCACGTCCCTAAGTACTTGACAGAGGCTGTAGTTCTTGATGCCTTCCAGAAGATGGTGGTAGGAGACACTCCTGCAGCTGCTACACAGCTCTCAGCCCTCAGCCCCAGAAGTCATAGCCTTTGCACTGTGGAATGGATTTTCTGTTCATTTTGGATGCTATTTCTATAATCCGAGAAATAAATCCTGTTTATTTGCAGCCATTAGGAAAAAAATCCAAAGTCGGCTTCCACTCTCACAGGAGCTGGTCACTGTGTTAAGCAGCAGGCAGGGACAAGCCCACATCTCCGAGTTTGCATCAGGCTTTCCCTTTACGTGAGCACTGCTGAGCAGAAGGAACCACTCCTGACTCGTCCGCTCTCAGAAGAGAACCACACTTTATGTGAAAGTTGAAAAGACAAGCCCCCACCAGTGTTTAATTTCTAGACCTTGAAGTACCTAAAAACACATGCCTGTGTGCCCACAGGTCAGATCCTGCTTGGCTTTTGAGAAATGCTTGCTGCTCAGTTCTTTGCTCAGTATTTCTACACATCCTTGACCTAAACTGCAATTCCTTCCCTCTCCAGCAGCAAGAATTCAGACTGATGAGAAGCTGAGAATGGCAGGAGTACTGTGAGTTTCTAACAGCCTAATACACGCAGAAAATAACATTTAGAGGTGGGGCAGACTGGTAGCATTTGAATTCTCCAGTCGAAAAGAGAATAAGGCTCTTTCTTTTCTTTGATACTGAGGATTTTACCCAACATTTTCCAAAACATAAATTTTCTTTAACTATTATCTGCAGTTTTTCCTCTCCATTCTCCTTTTTTTCACATCTTAAATACTCCACATGAAAAAGATCTAGTGCTGAACTCTGAGCTCTTTCTTCACTCCTCAGTTAGTTCCCTCCCCTTCATCCTGCCCCCTACCCCCACACCTTCCTGCCTTAAAAATATTCATCTTATTTACACTTTTTCAGCCAAATTTTGATCTACAACACAGGTTTATCTCCAGCACCATTACTGCTCAATTTTCTGGACAGCTGCATAAGAGAAGTGATTTGTTTCCAAAGAAAGTATTTACATGCTTACCAGACCTTGCACCACTTCCAGTTTCGTTTTTATTATGTCAGACAAAAATCTACAAAGAACACGTGTCATATTTTAAATTTGCACATCTGTCTGTATTCTTACAGAAGCCTACATATACCATTTTCTATTTTGTACTTCACCAGAACCAGAACAGTTTTAATTACTTTGGGCAGAAAAACCTCTTTTAAATCCCTTTTGGGGTGACTTGCACACAGGTGCCATCTAAAAGATCAGCTTTCTCTAGAGCCTTGCTCTCTGTCATGTTGGTGTCTAGCATCATATCTTCACGTCCTGGAAAGAGAAGATCATGTGGAGTCTGTCTGCACCTCTGATTTCCCCACTACTCCTGTTTTTAGGATTGATTTGCTTATTTAAAGATGCGGGAGATTTGCTCTTTGGTTGAACACCTGCTGAAATCCCAGTCATTTACCATATAAATTTACTCCTTTCTAGACTGATTCTTGCTAGTTCAGCAGCTTACAGCACCAAAGGATATGCTTTTTTTGCTTTTTTTTCTGTACTGCCTCAAAGACTTTTACTTGCTAGGCAGCTAAACCCAAGGCGTTTCTGACTGATGCTCTCATTGACCCGTGGGATCTTTTTCTAAACCTTACACTACTGCTGAACTCAGTTCTAGGGCCATAAACAATGGTGGCACACAGACCACTCCCTAAGAGACCACATTTTTTGGGGCTGAAGTCATGCACAGAGACCAGCACATACAAGTCACACTTGCTCTTTCACCCACCAAAACCAGCTGTTCTCAGAAAACACCCAGGGCACAGACTGTTTTCTGGGTGTCATCCATTCCAACAACTAATACCTGGGTATTTTTTAAATCATTACTATTCCCCTGGAATGGGAGTTCTTTGTAGAAATTATACTCTCTGCAATAACATGTTCTATTCATGTTTAAAGAAAAAAACAACAAAGCAACACAAACTTTTTTACCATTTGTATGGAATTTTTTTGAGGCCCACTCTGATGGTTTGTATTCTTCAGTCAAAGAAAGGTGAAAAGCCCCACAGACCAAACTTGTAATATACCTCCCAAATTGGCAAACACAACTCCATGGCTGGAAGAGCAACCATAGTAGCAGAATATTTAAGTAAAGGAACGAAACAATGCAAACAACTGTAAGTTCATGATACTGATATAAATAACAATAAGGCTTAAAAAAATGGTTTATGAAAGTATAAAGATAATAATTACAAATAGATGGCAATCAGTCACTCATCTAAGAAAGGCAAATGCTACATTAGACAGCCTTTCTCACAGAAAGAGGTGTTACAGAAGACACTTAACTGGGATAGTGTATACAGTTCTTGTCATTTGGGTCCAAAAATGAGATCAGACCATGGCAGGAGCATGAAACATCTCTACAGCTGAGGAATATGAAGAGCCTGGAGAAAGACTGATTTGCTTAGCTGGGCTATGGAGAGACAGCATAGTAGGTGTTCCAAAATATATTAAAGGGTCAGTGTTAGAGAAGAGCCAATTAATTTCAAGGAACAAGGTAAAAAAGATGATATATCTGACCAAGAATTTATCATGAAAATTAGAAATGGATCTGTATTCATATGCAGAGTAAAGTAACAAAACAGGCTTCCAGTAGCAACAGAATGGACACAAAACCTGCCTGGCCCCAGGCTGGGGCTTGGGTATGTGCCAGGATTTCTGTGGTTGTCAAGTCTCAGCCACAAATCTCTTTTCCACCGCTCACTTTTTTGGGTTGTCACTCTGGCAGCCCTATCTAAAGGAGGACTAACTGTGCTTAAGACTGCTTCAAATAGTTCTCCAAACTTTGCTCGTAAAGCATTAGTAGAATTTCTTACAGACAGACAGCACCTATCTGGAGTATCAGCAGGGAGGCCAAGTACAGAGTTAGAACAGTGCTAGGTACAAACAGTAGGTTCCATCCAAAACCTAAGAAAACGTATTTCCTTTAAGTCTACAGAAAAGCCTGGAGGATAAAAGACTGGAAAATCTCATTCAGTTTTCTACAGTGTTAGAAGATTGCCCCAGAAGTGATACAGCTTAACAATCAGCTCCAGATTTGTGTCATGGTTATTTCTGTTGCTATGTTATTGTTATCCACCCAAGAGAGGAATAAACCTATCGGATAGTACTCAGAATACCTGGGCTTCACATGCAAGGTGCATGCCATATCCAGAATCCCAAAGTTCATGTCTCAGGCTCATGCTCAGCTGTGGCGAGGAGCAGTGCTATGAGAGCAGAAGTCTGATGGCAGTGGAGGACAGCCAGGAGAGCCCCTGCAGCTCCCCATGTTCCCAGAGATGCACTGGAAACTGGAGCACAGACATAATGTCTGTGGCATCTCCTTTAGGGGTCTCCTTTAGAGAAGAAAAGGCCAGCACTCCCACAACAACAAAATCTGAAGAAAGCATCATTTATAAATGATGCTTTCTTAAAACACCATCATTTATAAATCCCAGTGTCCTGACTGCCTCAGGGAATTCACAGCAGACCTAGCCCGCCCCAAAATGCAGCAGGGCAGACCCGGCACAGGCACAACAAACACTGCACCCAATACAGACACTGGCTCAGGTCTGAAAGGAGGGGGAGTAGGATCCAGAATTCCAGCTTAGGTAGAGAGGAAGAGAGTGCTCTTTGGAGTGTCTGGCAGCAAAGCCCTTCACCTCTGCTCTCATTCACACTTCTGCAGCATCACCCAGCATTCAGACAGGGTGCACAGGATGAACCTGACAGTGTGACATTGCACAAAATGTACAGTGGAAGGGAGGGATGAAAAGAGAATCGCAACACCAAACACTCCTTTCATCCTCACCAGTGGTGCATTTTCCCATGGTAGCATCAAGGCTAACCATGAACTGGAGCACAGTCTTCCCAGCTGAAAAAAAGCAGTGGGCAGACACTGGAGACTTGAAAGCAGAGTTTGAAGATTAGATATGCCTGTGACTGAGTGTTTAACATCTCTCTTTCTACAATACTTCTTCTTCTGCAAGCCTTTCAGACCAGGATTTAATTGTTCAGTATCTAAGTCTTCAGGAAAGGTGAGAAGCACTCACAGGACATGCAAGGGTTTTCATGGCTGAGATCACTCAGTACAAGATCACCAAATAAGGGGTGCAAGAAAAGCAATAAAACCTTCACTGTCAGGAAGTGAAATTATAGAACTGATTTATTTATTTTTTAAATCAATTGTGGAACGTGATTGATGTCAGGTCCTAGTAATTTACTCAGATCCAGATGAACTGCCACATCTGAAGTTGTCTGCTTGTTTTCAGAGTTTCTTGCATCTCTCTCTGCTTAGCTCTGCTGAGCTAATGGTAACACTCAAGCTATTTAGCAAGTTCTACCACTCGTGAAGTAAAGGTTGAAGGCACAGTATGAAGGACAAAGCATTCAACCAATAGAGAGGAGCTGAAGGTAAAGCCTGTCTGGCAACTTGGAGAGAAATTTCAGTTTACAATTGCTTCCTCCTTTAGAACTGCAGGGCATTGCCCAAATTGCATCAACTCTTTGCAGCTGTTTAGAAAAAGGAAGACACTTTTTAATGTCAAAATATTCTGAACCAATCCATAGCCTCTTCCTTTGCACTAAAATTATTCCAAAAGCATGCTATGAACTGAACAGGAAAGCCTAAATTATGTTTAGGTTGCTGAGGAGTACACTAATATCCAATACATACTGCTCAGAAAAGGCAACTTACAATTTTTTATTTTTAGTTCTCTAGCTTTCCATCCTGTATAAATGAACCATAATTTACCCAGAAAACTGCATCTCAAAAGTTTTAAAGAAAGAAAATGAATGTATATGAAAATATTAACTAATAAGCATGAAAAATATAGACAGTATTAGAACATTCTTTAAACACTGGTGTAATTAAGCTAGATGACACTGGTTTCCCCTGCAATACTATCTCAGAGCAGTAGATCTGGAGAGAGGCAAGAAATCTTTTCAGAATAAGCAACAATCTGTTCAGCCGATCATCTTATGAATGCACAGATTCAAGCCCTTTGTAATACTGGAAGAGGAGAAGATATTTGCTTTCATTGAATAGCTTTTTAAGAATAAAAGATTGGCTTTCAGCATAGAAATGTAACCTTTAAAAGCAACAGCTATGTAATGCTATCTCCAGAAGAAGAAACACCAGTGCAACACACTCTTTTCACAGTCACAGAGGTCCAAAATCCTCGTTGGTACCCACACAAACAAATGGGAAATTTATAAAAGAATATGTTTAGGTAGAATTTATGCTTAAGTACAGGAAAATGTTAAATGAACCATAGTCTAGGGACAAACCCATAAAGATAAGACAAAAAAAATTACCTTCTTAAAACAATATGTGGGCAGCAGGAGGTTTTCTTAAGCATTAGCTTTATTATCTGTGTTCAGTGTAAGCCAAGGGGTTGTCTGCTTTTTGCAAAGTTGTTTGTTACTTGCACCATGTTCGGAATCATTCTGATCTCAACACAGAACAACAAAAAATGTTGAACACATACTGTGTGAAGCCACAATAATTACACTGGTTGTTGTATTTTCTTTGCTCCTATAAACAATACTACTAACAGCTTGTAATAGACAAAGGAAAACATTTCCAAAGGGGAAAAAACTTCCAGGTCTGTATAAGCCTGTATATGGGAGGCCGTGAAGGGAACAAACCAAGCCCAGTGAATATCCACACCTTCAGCAGCTCCAGTACCTGCAGAAAATGGTCACGTACCTCTGAATAGAGTATCCCCATGCCTATTCTTCACTCCGGAGTTCCTTCTTGTTCAACAGCCCAACAAGTTAACCTCACTTGAAATGCGCTTGAGCTTGTTCGAATCTGGTTAATATTTGACTTAAAGGTATCACTTTTTCTTAAGCTACGTTTCCTTTCAGTGCTTTCTACTTAGTAGCATAAAACAATTGTCTTCAGAAGCCCAACCCAGAGAGGTAAACATAAGAACAGCAGCTTACGGGAGACCGACGGAACAAGTTACAACACACAAGCATTGTCCTTTGTCATTTTTGCAATACATCCTCCAGTTACCTAAAAAGGAAAGTAGCAAAACAGGTCGAGGAGAGGAGGGAGAGAGAGGGGAAGAGAGTTTCACAAGTAAAGAAACGGGGGAGTGAAAAGAATAAAGATCATGAAATCTGAAACTTAAAATTACAAAGAATTGTAGGTGGTTTGCGACCCAAGCTGCTGCTGACTAGAACACATTCCAAACCCTCTGCAAGAACACCTCAACTGCCTGTCAGGAAAAGGGGAGGAACCAGATCCCATGCCTTTAATGAGCTCCCAGTATAATTAGCCTCTCACTCTCTAATTAAACAGGCCAGCCTCTTTCATCACTTTTGCTCAGTCTTCTCTTCCTAGCCCAGCCCAAACAATGAATATGATTCATGTTTAACCTGATAATTTTATATGCTAATTGGGAAGGGAATTATTGTTGATGGCCCTGAGGCCAAGATGCTGACAGCATTTCTGTACTACACTCAGTCTTTCCAAGTAAGGCATGTGTATTTCAAATGTCTGCATTCGCCTCAAAATATCTTTTCCCTTTATAGTTTAAATCACATTTCATGTATTTCAAGCAAATTTTAAAACATATGCATGTAAGCATGCACCTTAAATCCAAGCCCTCTGCCTTACTTTTGAGAACTTCTATTTCCAAATAATTTTCATATTTATTCTCCATTGAAGTGGAGGATCATATAAAATTACATATTCTATCTCCAGCCTTCTCTGATTAAAGCAGTAAAGCACAACTGGCTGTAGCTTTCATTTACTGGCACCAGTTCTAACCCTTTCAATGGCTGTGTATCTGAAGAAAATTAGGCTGGTATGTAACAGAAAGAGACATAGCACCTACCTGTGACAAACTCACTGGGGTCTTCACAATAGACTGATCTTTCAGCACATGGTGAATATGCCATTGGACTAAGGACATGAAAGAGTAATACCTCAAAGGTGAAAAGGTCTTCCTCACCAGTATTTCTTCACATCCAGATCCTAAGATATTCACATCCTCCTGCATCTACTGACCAGCTTGTTGGAATTTATAAACTACAACTTGTTGAAAGAAATTTTGAATCACTAAGCTGCTACATAAAACAACTTAGAACTTTAATTAATCCTTTCCTAACACAAATAAATAAATGTATGGCAATCTGAAAAAGTATTTTAAAAAACTGTAAACAAACCAACAAAAAAAAAAAAAAAACCAAACCAAAAAACAAAACAGAACAAAACAAAAAAAAACAAAAACAAAAACCAAAGCCCACCCTCTACAAAGCAGAGCAATCACTTCAGACAACACTTTTCCCAAGCTAGTGTAAATTACCATTTAATCCAGCTTCATATCTCAGGTCCTCTGGAAAAGCACTGAAGTGACTACTTTGGTCGCTTTAATCAGTTAAAGAACAATGAAGCAGCCCAACCATGACGAGGTATGAGATTCATGCAAATGTATATAGTCACAGGTTCACTTCTGCTTCACATATTGCTTCAGCGTTCTTTGCCATGCTTGTAAATGAAGATTAGAATCCTGAAATTTTTCTTTTTTTTTGATGAATAAGGTTTTCTTCTCCAAAGGGTGCCAAGACAGTGCATGGGCAAACTGTCACCTACTCAGTCTGTGTAGGAAACATGATTCTTACTTCCTGACACAATTAGACAATGCTTCAGAAGTTTCACATGAGCCAGAAGGGAACTAAATATTTTTCAGAAGGGCCTTCCTCACGGCAATAATAAGGTAAACTCATTTTTTAAACCAGATATCAATTAAGCTTAAGAACAGCATATCCGATAAAAGTCACAGAAGGTCATTTGTCTCTTTAAATTCCAAGCACTAGAGATTGTATTGCCACAAATTGCATGAGTTACACTACTCTCAGGAAAGCAATCTGTGGCCTGTTGGAGTCACGTGTGCAGAACAGTCCTCAGAAATGCATATTCCCAAGAAATGCAGCCCTGGAACGGCCAGTGTCTGGACAAGAGGGACACTCACACCTTATACTTTCCCTAAGACTGTTAATTACTTGTACAATCCTTGTAGCACTGTAAGGGTCTCTTGCACCTCTGCTTCAGAATAGGATTAACTCAACAGACCCAACAAGCACAAAGAAACCCCTCCAAGGCATGGAGCAGAGCCTGTATTTTATAACACTGAAACTGAGTTCGTGCTGTGTCCAGCTCTAGGCCAGACCTCCTGGGCTTCAGTTTTGCCACAGCATTTCAAAACAAAATACTTACTACCTCAGCTGTCCTTTTTCTCTAAGGGAAGTTTCTGTATACCTTCTAGGTTTTGTGTTTTCTGTTCTCTCTTTATATACATTACTTTCGTTCTCTTTTCCCTATTCAGACAGGCTAATGTATCTTCTGCTCTTCACTTCACTCCCATTGACAATACCAGAAAAAAATACCATACATCCCACATGCCACCACAAGGTAAAATGTTGCAGATCATTCCAGGCTGAAAGTTCTATAAAACAAAAAATGTATGATGGAGTTAGCCGGGAATAGAGCAGAGAAAAATCTTTGATATTTCTCACTAAGCAGGGGTATCAGACCTGTTGAGCTGTGATGCTTTTCATTGAGAAATCACCTTTTTGATTTTTCCACAGACTGTGCCCTACTCCATAAAGCAGAATTGTTTCTGTGGTGACTCTCAGGTTTTGTTTCGTAACAAGTACTTACTTCATTTGTTTCCCAGGCAAAGCAGCAGATCATTAGCACCCAACTTTCAAAGAATTTGCTGGGTCAAGAAACCAGGCCAGTTTCAGTGAGGATCAAGCCCCCCCAGGTGGACTACAATTAATTAAGTGGTTAGGCAGTGGTCTCCAACATATTGTGTTTTAACAGAGTTCATGGAGATGGCTTGGAAATAATGAGTAGTATTAGCATCTTCTCTTGACTCCAAGTTTACACAATGTTTTCAGACTTAATTCCTGAGATCCCTAGAGAAGCAGGCTAATTCAGAGCAAACTCTTCTTTGCACGTTGTGTTGTTCACTGAACAACACATGTAGGAATGTGCATGGGATGCTAAATACACACCTTTCAAATCACTTGTGCTTTTATTCTAAAATTATCTGACAAAGGATTGTCCCCAAGCTATCAGCAATTCAGAAAACAAGCAACAGGTGTGGAACCAGTGACCACAGTAGCTTCTGTACTATTCACAGCAGCAGAGATCACATTCATAGCTCGAAAGTGTTAAGGAGAGCTGGATTCTTCCTCCCCTTTATCCCAAAATGCAGTAGTTACAGCACTTATTGAGACACATAGCAGTACAAATAAAGATCTCAGGGAACAAGAATAAGCAAGTTCTTCCTAAGTACTCTAATGATAGGTTAGATGCCTCTTCATCCCACCAGATCCATGGTGCAATTTGGTCTTTCAGAATGTCATGCAGTGGCGCTATTTATCCTAGAATAATTCCACTCCTTAAATACTGCCAAACAAGCAGCACTTAAACATGCTCTCCAAAACAGGCAGATCTCACACAGAACTCTACTGCTGCTCCTTCTATCAGCACAGGCTTCTGACAGTGAGTCAGTCAGGAGATAGACCACGACCTGCAGCAGAAGGTGTAAGCAAGGGGGTCAAAACAGAGGTAAGTTGCTTGTTCATACACATCCGTGGTTTCTTTCTCTGTTGCCTGTCTCCACAAAGATGTGCTGTAATCATTCTGTGCAGCTGGTTTTCAGAGCAGCCAGCCTGCCATCCTTTCTGACTGCTGTGCATCAAAGTGTATGTTTGCCAGAGGTGGAGAGGAAAAAGCCTTTGACCCATGCAAATGGGAAAAAGCAGTAACTGATGGCTTCATTTTGTTCTCCTTGGTTTTTTTTTCCCTAGGGTTATCACTGTGGATGCATGGAAATCTCAGCATTGAAAGCATGTACATAAATGGAATAAATTTTGTTTTTATAGTTCCAAAAGCATTTCGGTTTTCCCTGTAAGCTGATCCAGAGATTCTGACATATGCTAGCCTGGCATCTTTCTGTCCCATTTAAAGTGTATATGAAAGCCATGACTCTCTGAAGAGTACACTGATGAATTTCTAGAAGGTTTAAGATTTGTTTTCATTAATATCAAGCCTCCAGCAATTGCATTTTTGGGATGTATCTTTCAGGCACCTTCCTATACCTTTTTTTTCCTTTTTAAAATATTTCCGTTATTTCCAGTTTGCCATGGTAAATGTCAGTCTTTGGCATTGTTTCATTGCGTAAAAAGATTAGATTATTGTTTAAGGCTCCTATTGTTTAAGTCAAGATTTGTCTGTTGAAATTAATGAGACAGTTGTGTGCCAAGCCTTGGAGTTAATTGATGTATTGTGTCTGATTTATAAACCTCTCATATTCAGTACAGTATAAAGAAAATTGTACATCATAAAAAGGGTAATAATTTAGCTACCTCATTGCTTCATCTTTGGTAAAAACTGTGACTTACGCTGAACTTTTCAGTTTTGTTCCCAAACAACGCTCCACATGCAGAAAGAGAGGAATGTGTCTTTTACTTTTGCTTGAACTGAATAAAATAGCAGAAAGCAGTGGAATAGCTACTCTGAAACCGTGCTTCCAGCGAACACAGGTGGGAGGATTTCTGTTGTGTTGACAGAAGAATTGGAGTGTTCTTCTACAAAGTGGATAGACTACAGTGAGTTTGGATGTCAATTACAAAATTATAATATTATATGTATTATAGTAATAATATATCTTTTATATTTATATATATATTTATAATATTCCAATTGTGGTTTAATCCAAACGTTCTAGTGACTTGAGGATATGATAGATTTAATAAAAAATGAAAATAATTCACAACTCCCTCCCTCATTCCTTCATGAAGAAATTCAGAGGAAACAAATATTTTACCTATGTTTTCTACTTTCTCCAAATCTTAATCGTCTTCCCCATGGTGTTTCAGATAAGACACCCTGAGTTTATTACCTGTTTCCTCCATGCTAATTACAAAAGTGGCTGCAGCCAAAAAGCAGGGCATTGACTACATAGAGAGCACTACAGTTTCTGTTCAGACAAGCTTTACTGTGACCACCAAACGACGCCTAAAATCCATGAAAATTCAGCCTTTTCTCCAAGAAAGACAGATTTACAATAGAAAAGACTATACATGAGAGAGAAAGGAAGGTACTCAGCACAAACTAGAATCAATATCATATAAACACAGGCCCCCAGGTTGGTTCCTTTTCATCCTGGAGCCTTTGACTCATTCCTGGCCGATATTAAACAGGATAAGCTGCAGACAGTCCTTCCTCACACAGGTATTTATTGTGGCAGCCCTTGGGGAATAGACCTTGGGCAACCTTCAGGAGACTCCTCTTGGGTCTTCCTGGGGAATTCCACACTCCTCTCTTCCTGACACAAACATCCCTGCATGTGCTCTTCCACACAGCCCCAAGATGTGGTGCCTCCTCGTGCTGCTCTGCTCCCAAGGAATTGCCTTTTCAGCAGGATTTACAGTAGCCTCCACCCCAGGTGTTGACACAAGCCGCTGCAAGAAGAGTCGCGACCCCGAATGCTTCATGAACGTTGTAAGTAGGGTCACCTTCTCTCCCTTTATTTCTAAAGCTTCTCTCCCACTCCCAGTCCCACTGACTAACAGTGACTGTCAGGAGGCTAAAGTAAGTTCCCTTCAAAGGGGTCCCTCCAGCGTTGTGAGCACAGACCTGGAGAAAGTCTTGATGCTCCTATCCAAACAGTCTGAGCCCAAGAGAGGGATTCCTTTGCAGTGGAAATGAAGGCTGGCTTCTGGTCTCAAGGCCTGCCCTTCTGTAACAACCTGTTTGCCTAGTACAGTGGTAAGGATGCTTGAACCCCTTCTTCAAACAGCAGATTCTCACAATAAAAATCCCTTGCTCTGAATCACCAAAGATTTCCTCACTGTGGAAGGAGTGTAGTAGATGGTGCTGTGAGTGAGTCTGCAATAGGAGATCCACCCTACATGGCTTGCTTTACCCCACTTTGGCAAGAAAGGATTCACTGTGGAACAGATAGAGATACTGCTGCATGTTTACTCTCTAGAAGGGTACAACCTTGTTAGGGAGGAGAGTGGGAGCTTCAGAGAAAGTTCATTAGAGAAGCCCTTCCATTGAGTCGTCAGGTGCTGAAAGGACCCCCTTGATTCCTAAACTCCTGCTCAGGGAGGAGTCTGGGCACAGCTGAATCCAGTCTTAGCCTCCGACTGTCACTGCTGAAGTCTAAGGAGTTACAAAGGTGTGATTGAGCCATTCCACAACTTTGTCCTGCAGTAACAATGGCAAACCAGATATATTTATATAAAAAGAATGATTTATTATAATAAACAATTAGACAAAAATATCCTAATCAGAATGTTTTACTACACAGTAGAGTAGCTAAAACTACTAGTATAAGATAGGATAGAACAGTGAATTATATCAAAGCAATCATATAAAAGCAATTGTATTAAAGCTAGCAAAAAGAAACAATTATTAAAGTAGGGATTGATGTAACTCACCCTCCCCCATACCAACAACCATGGGCAAAATCTCTTTCACTCAGCCTCCAGGAGTAACTTTGAGGGGCGTCCCCACACAAATGAGAAATCTTCATGCACACTCCGAGAAGGGATGGGTTAGGAGAATTTAACCGTATGAAAGTGATAATAAAAAGTGATAGTATAAAATGATTGACTTCCAATCATGTCTCCAGGTCAGCTTAGCAGTTTATCTGCCAGATCTTTGCCTCATTATCAGGATGTTAATTTGGGGTTAACTTGTCAGACCAGTTTTAGCATAATTCAACACCAAAAGGAGAGCATGATGCTCCCTCTCAGCCCACCACTGATAGCTTGCAAAATAGGACATCATTTGAGTGGTTTGACCACATTCCAAGGCAGAACATCGTGCTACACACCTGTATCAGCCTTGCAAAAAATGACAAACTGTCTCCCAAAAGGTTAGTCACTCAATTCGTCCTATAACAGGGAATCAAATACCAGCAAACTACCATCTAAGCAGGTCTGAAGAAGATTTTTCTGCATCCTGGTGCTCTTATAAGTCTATGTAGTTCCTGAGTACCACAGCTAAAGCAATTACTGCAATTTGAGCGACGCAGCATTAAGTAGAATACACAAACCACATCACAGAAACGCATCCCAATTCTTCTCACTGCTGTTTGCGTCCTCTGGCCTCCACGGCTGTGGCATGGCAGTTATAGGATCATCCACAAAACAGAAAGACCTGGCATTTATTTTCTTGCAGGAATCCCCTTTGGTGTCCCTCCCTACCAGTACAACACAGAGCAGTAGAGAAAGGCTAGCAATATGTTATCACATTTATCTTCATGGCATGTTCTTGGCTAGCTTCACATTCAGGGACAGAAGCAGCCTCTGAACACTTCCTACACCAATATCTACACTGTAAACACATGATAATAAACTGTTCTTTGGCTTTCCACAGAGTGAAATTATCAGATACCATGGATTCCCCAGCGAGGAATATGAAGTTACAACGGAGGACGGATACATTCTTAGTGTTTTCAGAATTCCCGCTGGAAGGAACAGCCAAAATACAGGTGTGGTATATAGGACAAGATGAAGCTCTGAGAGCCAACTCTTACACGAATTCCCCATCTTTCCCCTTTGCATGGGCAATGGCATGCTCCGTACCTTTCCATCGCCACAAGGGCACCCAGCCTAGAACATGGCCTGAATTCTGTATATTGGCTAAACACTCCTGCAAAACCAGATTCTGCACCCCAGTTTTAACTACACATTACCTATTACTACTACAGCCTAAGAAAATCTCTCCTGTTTCAGGGAAGAAGCCTGCAGTCTTGCTACATCATGGTGTTTCAGCAGATTCTATTCAATGGATTTCCAACATGCCCAGCAACAGCCTAGGCTTCATCCTTGCAGACGCCGGCTACGATGTCTGGTTGGGAAACAGCCGAGGAGACACCTGGTCTTTAAAACACAAGACCCTTAAGCCCTGCCAGAAAGAGTTCTGGCAATTCAGGTACTCTGTGGAGAAAGAATTTCTGAAGAAAGTAACTTTCAGAGAACTAGCAAGATTAGGCTGTTGTTACTAGAATGCAGAACCTTTCCCTTTCCGGTTATATGAAAAAATTCCCTTCTAAATTATATGAAAACACTACAGGTTTTCATATAATCTAACTTCAAGTGGGACATGAAACATTTAAGGAGATTAGACAAACTCTTTTCCACAGATGCAGCCACTTCTGGGCATATCAGGGAGGTTATAAGAAGGAATTGGCTCCATGGTCAGGACAGGCTGTTCTGGAATAAGCATACACAGAAGCAAACCCGGAAATACAAAGGTCACCTTTGTCCGTACACCGTGCTGGTTTCTTTTGGAAAAGGCTTCCAAAACTGGGAAGCATCTGTTACCTTGAAGTGTCCCACCAGATACCATGTCCCAAGCGTAGAAAGGACATGGAGACTACTCAGCTCAGTCTAGAAATCTGATCTACCACAACTGATGTTAAATGAGAGAAAAATATTTCTTGTAACCCGTGCAGGTGAAAGCACTGATTAAATTCAGTTCCCCAAGGGCTGCAGCTGTCGGGTGAAACTGGCACCTCCTCCACAGAGAGCCCAAGGCATCAGGCAGCCAGGCTGTACAGCTGCACCCCTCTGCCCACTTCCCCAGCTCGAGCAAGGATGCAGACACACTGTGCAACCTCTTCCTTCAATGGGTCCTGCTTGGTGCAATGAACAAAACTGACAATCAGTCACTCACTGTGATAGTCAAATTGTCTGCCAGCTTTTTGTGTTTCTCCCTGTAGCTTTGATGAGATGGGTAAATACGATATTCCAGCAGAGCTGTACTTCATCATGAATAAAACTGGCCAGAAGGATATTTACTATATTGGTCACTCTGAAGGGTCAGCTGCAGGTAATGTTACAACTGTCTGGGTACAAAACAGTGCTAGTGCTTATGATTTATATATAAGATCTGTGAGCAGACACTGGGGTTTATGTCATGGTGTACCACTATCTTTTTACAAAAACCAACTCAGAAACAGAGGAGAAAATGGGGGGAAGTGGCGTTCTTAGACATTTTCCTTTCTTCCCACATGTGCATTTTAAGACTCTCTTTTCAGAATGTCTAGTTCAGACCAAGTTATCACCTTCTTTGTCTTTCGATAATTATGTCAACCAGTCAAATCCATCAGTAGAGAAATTTAAACACATTCGGAAAACAGGATGGAACAAACCCTTATTAGTTTTAATTCCTTCCCTATACTTTTCCTTTATGTGTGAATTCACTTTCACCCAAGCATGTGCTTAGTTACAAGGAAAAACTGTATTCTTAATCTCCAGATAATTATCATATTGCTGAATGCCAACATAAACACATACAGTCTTTTAGAGATTGCAAGCTGAGAAACTCTTTCTTTTAATAGAGTTTATGGAACTTTAGCGAGAACTTGAATTTCAAAAATCTGATTAATAGACCTTTTCAACCAAAACTGGCCTTAACACAAAATTGTCAGTTCTGAGAAGATCAATATCGGGAGATGCTCTAATGAGCTTGTATCCTTAGAATGAACTTTATCTTCAGAATAAAAGTTTCAAGCAAGAATTAAACATTCTTATTAGGTCTGCAGCACAGGAATGGAAAACAGCCAATGGGATGCTAATCTAGTCTCACTTCTTTGCTGCCTACTGCTTTTTTATTTATTTGGTCTGTGGAGATCTCTTCATTAACTTGACTTCTTTTTCCGTGCTTGCAGGCTTCATAGCATTTTCTACTTATCCTGATTTGTCTCAGAAGATTAAAGCATTCTTTGCTTTGGCACCAGTAGTCACCATCACACATTCTACCAGTCCTCTGACACTGCTCACACAGCTTCCCCCATCACTGCTCAGGGTAAGTCATTTCTCCTTCTAAAGAGAAAGACATAATTGTCTGCTTTGTCTCTACTGCACTCACTCAACCTGAACTTTTAAGGGGTGATGAGTTAGAATTGAATTCAGTGTATCAGACTGCTGACAGTGCATGTAGACTTCAGATTTTCCAGAGAGCTAAGCTGCAAGGTTTCACACAGTATCTCTTTTGCAATTTCTTTAAGGTAGCAGGCATACTTTCACCGCTATTTATTTAAATCAAATGTTTCTGAAGAAAACTTTCAAGTACCAGAACAAAAAAATCTAATATAGCCTACTAAATCTAGCCTCAAGCACTAATAAAAACTGCAAGTATTTCACATCTTAATTTTATCAGATATGCAGTTCATTTATGCTTGTGAAGTATTTACATGTAAAGTGATAAATGAAGCTTAAACACCAGAAGGTGCCAACTTAATAGAATTTGCTGGGAATGTGGAAATCATGCATGCTATAATTTATGTCAAACCACAGGAGCACATCCTCTTTCTCTCCAAGTTGTAGTCATGATGTGACTATAGAGCATTCAGCTCTACACCCTTCTCATTTGTCTCATTTTTCTGATCCCTCTTTACTTAGTAGTAATACTCACAGTACAGCTTGCACTTGCCTGGAAAAAATATTAGGGCAAAAAGGGACTTCCTATGTTCTGCAGTCATCAGTGCAGCCAACTTCCTTTCTCAGTGAGATCAGTACACTAAAAACAGATGGACAGTGACCTCCAGCACTCGTCTCAGGAAGGAAGAACATGCGGTCTGCCCTTGGGAAGAACACTGTAAAGGATAGTGGGATGACAAGCAGTTTCAGCAATCCTGCCTCTAGTGAAAAGGCAAGGCTGTTAAAGAAGAGGGAGTGACTTAAAAAGAGGGAGTTTTTTGCATGAAATAACCCTGCAACAGCTAAAAAAAGTTTTGCTCTTTTCCTCTCCTCAGTTACTATTTGGCTGCAAAGGAGTTTTTCAGTACCATGAACTGATGAAAGGACCTGCAACACGGTTCTGTGCGTGTCTGGGAAAAGTTTGTAGCAGTATCTTCTGCTACTTAGGAGGGGGCAGAATACAAAATATGAACACGGTAAGCACATCCAAGAAAAGCTTAATACAAGTGAATCTGAAGTAGTTTTGAAGGGCACAATTCATATATTTTCTATTCTCTTTTGTACAATTCATATATTTTCCTTTCTAAACAACAAGACACCTGTCTTGTCTGAACATAAGAGATGGTTTCTTTCCGCTTGCTACACATCAAAACATTTCCAAACTCAAAGCCGTTTCTTCACACTTCTCCCAACAGAAAGTTTGCATTCCTTTACTCCAGCTGCTACCTGTTTTTCTTACAGACTTTTCAAGTGTCTGCTCTCCAGTCACCTTTCATCTCTCAGACTATTTAACAAATGTGCCCGTAAAAAGCTTTCACACATGCAGCTTCATTATGCTCAAGAGAACTGTGTATTAACAGTCTTTCTCTACTGATTACGCATTATTTAAAGCATCATACAAATCATAGAAACTGGGAAAACAAAGGCCATACACACTTCCAAAATTATGTTTTTTCTATGGCTAAGGACTGATGCTGAAAAGACTGTCCCAAAGGTATAAAATCTTATGTAATCAATCCTACTGTAAACAAACATATTTGTGAGTCTTTCCTCAACTTCCTTTTTTATAATTGAAGAATATCCTATAAAAAAGGGATTTTAACAAAGCAGTAATGTGTTGCTCAGGGCCTTCACAGCTTTATTCTGTCCCAGCACTGGATCTCTGCCTTAATAAACTTTTTGCTTTGACTCCAGAGTCGAGCAGATGTGTACGCAGGACATTACCCAGCTGGAACATCAGTACAGAATATTATTCACTGGCATCAGGTATAACTGTACTGACATATAAACACTCTTATTATGGTTTTTATGCAAATGACAGCTGACAGGGAAGTCCAGAGGTGATGGATCTGGGAATCTGCCCATCTCATCTTCTCACCTGTTACAGAGGGAGCACTGTTTCCCACAGCTCACCAGATCATTCCCCAAATTGCCCCTTTGGCACCAGGCTCTGAGATTTCCCCAGGGCACATCACACGTCTCGATGTTAGGCTCTAAAGGCTTCCAGCCCTCATCCTTATTTATGAAGACTTGTGCCTTGAAAGCTGCAGAAGTGAACAGAAGCACTGTCTAGGCACTCGGCAGGGAGGTTAGTGAGAACTTTAACAATCAGGGATGAACCAAACAAAGAAGTGATCTAGGTTAAAGCTTGTCTCCCAGAAGGTTAATTACAGCCTGGGTTACCTCCAAAAGCTAACTGCACAAATGCTTCTGCTGGAACAATGGCAAAGTGGAGAACTGCCTCTTCTACTGGCACCTCACGCCACCTTGAGACCCAAGCTTGTTCTGCCTAGGCTCCAAATCAGACCAGGACAGGATAGCATTGGCTCAGAAACACATCACTGTATGTGAACTGTGAACTAAAGTGAACTCTGAGTGAACTGTGCCACTCAAACCAGCACTTAAATACATGTATGCTGCTGTACACCCCGCTGCCTAAAATTACTGGTATCCAGACCAGAAACCCAGCATTCAGAGCCAGAAAACAGAGAGGAGCTAGCAGATTTCTATCATATCCTCAGTTACTTAGAGATTTGGATTAAAAAAAATGCACACACATTATCAGTAAGACAGGCTAATCTTCTATCACTTTGATTTTCCTTTTAGACAAATCACAAAAGACAACAGTTCAGTGTTAAGGTAATCACACCCTGCTCCAAATACTCTCACATGCAGTGCAGAGCCTCTGAAATTGTTGCCACTACTGTGAGCAGACAAGACCAGACCAAATAGGCATACAGAAGTCAAGGTGTGCAAGGAGGTATCCCAGGCTAGTGAGAGCCCTGACACACTCCTGAATCACAAAGAGCTACCTTAGCTAATCAAAGAGGCAATCAAGATAGGCCAGCAAGATTTTAATAACTAAACATACCAAGGGTGGTGGTTGAAGATCAGGAGAGAATGTTAGCAAGGGGAAAGGTGGTGAAACCACTTATCCCACAATCCTTCCCGAGTATCCCTGGAATCCTGTCTCCCTGACTTCAATCATATGCAAGAAAACAACTTCAGCACTGTCTCTTAACACTCTCATTTTATCTGTCTTTGTTACAATATTAACAGATACAACGTGCAGACCAGTTTCAAGCTTATGACTATGGCTGTAAGGAAAACATGAAGAAATACAACCAGGTAAGGCAATACATTTTTCTGAGAACGCATCCTTGGGTTCTGGTAAAACTAAGAATAGAAAAATTCATATTTTAGCACCTCGAGTGCTACAAAAAGAGGGGGAAGGTGGTCTTCGGTAAAGTTTCACCTGAATCTAATACTCATAATTGTCAAAGTCTATTCACAAACACGGCGTAGACAGATTCTTGCAGCCTGCCCTAGTGATGCAGGGATGTGTCCAATGACATGTCAATTTACCTGCCATTCCCAAAAGGCTAAGAGCAACACCCGGGTCCTAGGACTGGATGAATACAGAGCTCTTCACCTCCCCAAAATTCCTCAAGGTCTGCCTTTCAGCTAAACACTAAAATGGGGAGGAAAAAAAAAGTGGAAATGCATACCTTGGTTTTCAGAGGCTACTTGCTGTAAAAATTAAACATAAGGGATGATTCAGTATGGCACAGTGGAGACTGCTGGGGTGAAATAAGTATTTTGTATGGAAAAAGCAGGCAAAAATTGGTCTGTAGGAGCTTTAGTTACTGTATAGTCAACACTCGGAAATGCTGTGCTCCTCTTGCAACACTTAGAACTTGTCTGACTATTTTTTGAGGTTTGATCACATCAGTTGATTTGTAGTGAGCTTTGTGAGTCAGGGCAGCTTATTTTATGGGTGGCACATTATTTTAGAGGTGGCTAAAGATTCCATAGACTTCTCAGACACCTTTCATACACACATACGCTCTTAAAATACCTGAAGTTTAAATTTTGAAATGGGCAATATTTTATTCCCACTACTGTGGAAGGTTAGGAAGCTGCCCAAAAAGCAGTGCAGAAGAAAGATAACAGAACCACCCTTTGATAACAGGGGTCAGTTTAAAAACATCTTGTGGATGTTCCCTTACCACACTGACAACTAAGCATCCTCCATTGTCATTTGGCTCAGATCTCAGATGATGTCCATTTTAATCTTCTATGTTTCTTCAGTTTCTTTTGTGATGATAAGCAGGGCAGGGACTGGGGTTAGGGCAATGAACCATAACAGGGTACCCTTCATCCTTATGGTTTGACTGTAGGCAGTGCAGAAGAAAAAGACAGAGAGCGATGCTTGCACAGAAACCTTTCTCTAAACACAACTTCTGATACAAGAGCCTTCACCCAGCTCTCCTCCCTGTCTTACAGACTGCTCCTCCTGTGTACAAGATAGAGGACATAAGGATACCAACTGCTGTTTGGAGTGGTGGAGAGGACAAATTTGGAGATCCAAAAGACATGGCAAGGCTACTTCCTCGGATCACTAATCTCATTTACCATGAGCATTTTCCTGCATGGGGACACTTTGATTTCCTCTGGGGCCTTGATGCAACTGAGAAAATGTATCTGAAAATCATTGAACTAATGAAAAAATATGCTTAAAGTGCCACAGAAGGAATTAATTCATGTAGAATATTCTAGTAGAATACTCTATTTTCAGTAGAATACCTAATTCCAGTAAAAACCCCAGAGATTTCTTTTTAGCAGTTGAATATTGGTATAGGGATAAGTATAAAGGTTTATAAACCACTGACAACTGGTTGGAAATTTTTTTGCATTGCTTTCTATGGTTTTACACTATTTTAGTGACTTTGTGAAGAACCTGAGGTACATGTGGATGTCCACTGAAAATACAAATATGTTAGATGGAACACTTCAGGGATCACTTACTTTGGAGATTTCAGCTTTTATATGACTGATATTGCTAAAACTAAGATTTCATTTTCTGTTTCCTTGTCGATCAGTACTACATATTTCACTTGAGACAAAGGTGTTATTCCCTGGAAACCAAATGCGGGAGATAATTTCTCTGTTTACTGAACTTTGCTGAAATTGAATCATCTGTCATCCTGATAGTGTTTCATCTGTTTTCCTCTCCTCACATTACCAACAGCAGCGAGGCAGACCCAAAAGATTTTCACTTGTAAGACTACCCTGGCATCTAAGCAGACAGGAGTTGGCTATACTGGCCCAAATGCTGAGAGATCCAGTGCTAGAAAATACATGGCAGAGAGAAAAAGCTTGGCTGCTGGACAGATCCAAATACTCTGTTACCCTCACACTAATGGTTTGTTAACCCTCTTACTACAAAGAGCACAACTGCCCTCATGCTCCTAACCTGGCAACTGGGGATTGAGAAGATGCAGGCATAGCAGCAACTGGCACACAAAAGACAACTGCATCCATCTCAATAAATATTCCTGCCACTATCAGTAAAGAAGTTGTTTAAAGTTCTTCTAGACTCTCAGTTCACCATGTCAGCACTCACCTAAAAGACTGTTCCAGGAGGTAAAGATCACACCAAAGAGCTCATCGTTACAGGGCAAGTCAGAATAATTCAGGCACTATGGGTGTTTCTGGGTGGGGGCATAAGCCCCAATTCCTAAGTCAAGACTTGTGGAAAGTGAAACCCATTGATGATAATCTGGGAGATAGAGAGCAGTATAAACAAAACATGTTTGTCTCCATGGAATACACATGCAGAGGACATCTTCATGCAAACACATGCAAATGACACACCTCCTCTTGCAAACTGTGGCACCACTGGGAACTGAGTTCTCAGCTTCTGGAGAGGTTTGCAGTCCAAGACACTGAGTGGCTACTCTTGCCCACACCACATCATTCATAAATCCCAGTGTCCTGACTGCCTCAGGGAATTCACAGCAGACCTAGCCCACTCCAAAATGCAGCAGGGCAGACCCGGCACAGGCACAACAAACACTGCACCCAATACAGACACTGGCTCAGGTCTGAAAGGAGGGGGAGTAGGATCCAGAATTCCAGCTTAGGTAGAGAGGAAGAGAGTGCTCTTTGGAGTGTCTGGCAGCAAAGCCCTTCACCTCTGCTCTCATTCACACTTCTGCAGCATCACCCAGCATTCAGACAGGGTGCACAGGATGAACCTGACAGTGTGACATTGCACAAAATGTACAGTGGAAGGGAGAGAAAAAAAGAGAATCGCAACACCAAACAACTTCCACCCTCACCAGTGGTGCATTTTACTTGCTGCTGAATCATGGCTAACCATGAACCAGAACTGATTCTCCATGAACCAGAGCACACGGCTCTGCCCAGCTGAAGAAAGCAGTGGGTACACACTGGGGACTTCCCTTTCAGGGAGGTGAAGGAAGGTGGATCTATCAGTTCATCAAAATCTAGTTGCATGGACACAGATATGAAATTAAGTTTACTCATCCTGGAAGCAGCCACCAAGGGCTGCTCCAGGACATCAAGTTCAAACTTTTCTAGAGCATCTTCCCATGCTGTACAAGAATCAGGCACAGACACACCCTACAGGAGGTTACAGGGAAACATTCAGGTCACTGACCAACAGTTCTTGGGAAAGAATGTGAAATGTCTTCCCTACTGAACACCTAAATCAGCATAATGTTCAGCCTAACTTCACCTCTGACCTAACTGAGTTCTACAAAGGATTGCCAGTTTTTCTAACAGAAGACTATTTCCAAATACCCATCTGATAGGCTCTCCATTTACCAAAGTTTCCTGCAACCAAACTTTATCTTCTTATTGCCATCCATCAGAAATGCAGTTCTGGAATGCTCAGGGTCTGGACAACAGGAATACCCACTCTTTACACTTCCCCTTGGAAAATTGTTAGCTACCTAGACAAAATCCTTGCAGCACTGAAAGTATTGCCTCCATGTCTGCTTCAGGATAGATTAGCTCAACAGTTCCACTGAAAACCCTCCATGACACAGACTGGAGCCTTTATTTCATAACTCTCTCGGCCAAATCCAAGATAACAAGGTAAGTGTTCGAACATACTGGATTTCTGTTGCTTGCCCAAATCAGTCCCTCCTGTTGTTAAAGCCAAGACTTAGACCTGCTGTCTCACTCCACAGCCACCAGCACCAAGAGTGGTACTTCAAGGCTGGGGTGCCAAGCAGCCGGAACAGCCTCACACACAATGAAAGGAAGGAAGGGAAATGTCATTACTGTGTTTGGAGATGTAGGATGAGCTAAATACAAGTATCTTAGACCATGTCTAGACTTCCATGTCCAGGTTTGGGCCCCAAGAGAGACATTTATATGATCAATACCTGCTGAGCAAGTTCAGCAGAAAGACAAGAAGGTTATCCAAACTTATCACAGCATGAGTAACTGCTGCATTGGCTGAACATTCCCAGCAGAGATCTAGGCCAGCCTAGGGCACTACTCTGCCTCCTCAGAAACCCAGGCTACCTCCCCTGCCTTAGAGGAGGAAGTCCCTCCTGTCCAGCATGCCTCTTCCCAGGTACCACAGACCCACAATGACCACCGCACCTTTAGGTTGACCTTCGTCCTTTTCCTCCTGACTCCTAGCTTCCTCAACAACGGTGCTAACGTTGTTTCCCCTCAGTTAGCCCTTTCCAAAGTTCAGGAGAGCCCAGGTGAGGTGTGCATACCCTCCGGCACTCAAGGAGGTAAGGACTGACTTAACGACGGCCGGGCTGACACCGGGACCGTGGGGAATGCGGAGGGGTCCCAGGCCAGGTGCGCACGGACCATGCTGCACCCCCAGCACCCTCTGCCCTCGCCCGCCACCACCCACGCCCGGCACGTCCCGTTGTCGCTGCCCCTCGCCCCCCGGCAGTCGCGGGGCCGCAGCGGCGGCAGCTGCCGGACCCCGCAGCGCAGAGCGGGACGCGGCCACGCCGCTCGCCCGGCGCGGCGCAGGCTCCTCCCTTCGCCCCGCACTGTGACACGGCCCGGCTGCGGCGGCGCAGGGCGCTCGGTCCCCGCCGGCACCTGGCCGCCCGGGGCCGCTCCCGCGCAGGGCGCCCAGGGCTCCGCGTCCCGGTGGGGCGAGGCGAGGCGGGGCGGGAGGAGGAGGAAGAGAAAGAGAAGCGGGAGGAGGTCCAGGCCGCCCCGGCGCTCCTGCCTCCCCCCGCCCTGCGCTTTGTCCGCGGCAGCCACCGCGCCGCCGCTCGCACTGATGCGATACCCGGTAAGCAGCATCGCCCTTCCCGGGGCGGGAGCGCGGGGCGCGGAGCCAGCGAGGCGCTGCCTCCCGCCTCCATCCCGCTGCTCTGCGCCAGCGGCCCCTGCGGGCAGAGCGAGGAGGGGCTGGTACCCCTTCCGGGGCCGGCAGCCGTGGAGCCGGGGCCGGTACCCGCTCCATCCGCTCCCCGGCCCGGCCAGGGTCCCGTCCCCGCCCCGGGTGTCAGGTGCGGCGACCCGCGGAGGCCTCTCGGAAACAGCCCTCCTCCGGGCAGGGCGGAACTCCGGGTGGGAGCGCGGCGGGGACGGGGAGCGGCCGGCGCTGCAGGGGAGCGGCGGGGGCAGCGCCGTGGCACCGGGGGCTCGGGGCTGCGCGGGAGGCTGCGGGCGGCGAGCCCGGCCGCCTGAACCTGCTGACTCCACTGCGTCTACGCAAAGAGGTGGTGACGGTGTGATGGGGAGTCCGGAATGTTACCGTGTGCCAGAGACAAATCAAATTGATAACAATATTCTGGTTTTAAATGATTTCCGTATACCTGTGAAAGATGAACATCGGAACAGAAAGTGAAAGAATTTCCGTATACCTGTGAAAGATGAACATCGGAATAGAGAGTGGTTCTTCTAAACCGGAAGAAATCGTGTTCCCTGAGCATCTGTTAACACTCTGATGAGCTTTTTCTGCTCATGTACTTGGTTTTGTACCTGCCTCCTTTTGACCTCTTTAAGATCTCAGGTGTCCTTCTGAAGTGTGCTGAGGAATGTAATTCACTCTTGCACGTGCTGCCTTGTTTCAGAAGGGTGCCCAAAAGTCTCTTCTGGGGGAATTCCTCTTGGTCTGGAATTATTTTTATTTAATATGCACATGGTTCTGAATGGTCTGAGAAGTCATGGGCAGGAAAACCCCCACCTTCTACTAAGAATGTAAAATGGTGAGATTATGGGATCTTGGATAGACTATACTTCCCAGGGAGTTCATTCCCCTGGTGAAGGCCAGCTTTGAGAAAGTTCTGTCTTCACAGAAGTAGGGTTTCTCCTCATTGCAGGCTAAAGTGGATCACTATCCAAAACTGTAGTTAGCATATATTGATGAATTGCCTTAGACAACCAAGTCCTAGAAAATAGGATTTGGACCCAGAACTCCATTAAATATCCCCAGGAGAACCAAGTCCAGGTTTGTTGTTGTGGGTGCTGCTCAGGCAGTATACTCTGAAACAGATGAGTTTTCTGATGTACTAAATGCATTACAGCTGGTATATTGCATGTCTGAGTGCTTAATGTTTGGATAACTAAACCAAAGGCCAGTGTTGACAAGTCTGGAGTTTCACAGATCACAGGATACTGTGGGAATGCAGGAAGCATTCATCCCAAATTCTGTATCATTCTGTAGGTATAAATTTTGTAGTTGGGGGTCTTTGTGTAGGTGTGTGTTACAGTATTTTAAGTGGCTCCAAGTGCAGGGGGTTGTTTTGTAGCATTATGTTAAAAACAGGAGTCATTTTCTCGATCAGTCCTGCAGTCATTTGTATAACTTGATACTGCTGTGAGGTCACTGTGAAGGTGTTTCTCATGTGGTTTTCTTTACATGCATGAAACATGCTCAAGGTTAGGTCTTAAGGCTTTTCCTGGAAGTTAATCACCAAGATCAGGAAGAGTATAGCTCAAGGTGAGGGGTGTTGTGAAATCTTCCGCTGCTGAGGGAATGGCAAGGTGACTTGTGCATGAAGACACTGAACAAATGCTGTATAAAACTAAGCATTTGGTCTCTGCTGGATATGTATGAATAATGGTTTTTCTGGTTTTATCAGACTCCTGAAGTTTTATTTCTGCATCAAAGGTTACACTTCCAGTTTGTGTTCTGAAAATTAGTTTGCTGCCGCCATGTAAAGGAAGTTTTGTCTATACAATTTTAATAAAATTAGAACATTTTGTTTGTCATGCCAGGAAACATATTTTCTGGTCATGCTTTCCATTATAAATAGAAGTATCAGTCCGTAAAAGAAAATGATCTTGCTTGTGCAGTTCCTGAACAATCTGTGTGCAGTGGCTTAGTACTGTTGTTGCAAAGAAATTCCTATTATAAAAATCCAGCCTTTTCAATCCTGCCCGGCTGATGATGCCTCTCGGTAATGCTGTGAGTCAGTCAGCTCCTCAGACACAACCCGCTGCCTACCACTTCCTACTGGCAGCTCTAGATGAGTCACAGCTCAGCACACAACATATGGAATTGCGTTATGGAAGCTGTGGGCTCTCTACATAATCAAGGTAGGAAGCATCTTCCTCTTTTAGCATCTCTGAACCACTGTCAAAGAGCCTTCTGAGATATCTATTGCTCTATATTGATAGAAAAAGAAGCTTGTATAGGCTGCAAAGATCAGTGGACTCATCCTGAGGGGAAAAGCAAATAATTTGAATGGCTCAGAGGTAGTCTGTGCATAGCTGCACTGGGATGAATAGCCTGTTGGCCTGAAAGGGTACAAAATGTTAACCAGAAATCGTCATGCTCGGCTTTGATATTCTGGATAATTCAGCTGACTGTCAAGCAGCCCTGTGAGCTGTGTTACAGCCAGTGCTGCAATAAAACATGTGCTTACCACTGTCAATCTTAGAAACTTACATAAGAGAAATTAAACATTGTAACTATCCAAGTAGAACAAGCAGTCTAAAGCACACAGAACTCTTATCATAGAGCCAGACATTCCTGTTATTTTTCCTGGTTTTTTTTTTTTTTTTCACTCATAGCACGCTACGTCCTGAATCATCTAGAATAGGGTAGGAGGTCAAAGATTTCCTTATGAAATCAATGAACTGTATTATTTTAATATAAGCATTGTACTACAGAAACATGCCAGATTAAATGGTAATTATTAGCATTGATTGATCAAACTTCATCCTGTAGGTAATCTCACTGTCCATTTCTTACCTGACCTTTGTTTACTTAACCATTTGTGTACAAAACAGAATCCTTTGAACTAATGCCCCAAATTATTTTTTCTAGATTTGAGGCCAAAAGACAAGCTTCATTCTTTATAGGCAATTTAATAGACTTCAGATAAACTGTGAATTTGTATGTCAGAAATGTCAAATAAATTTGATTCTCCTTTATTTTGTCCCCTATATTTTGAGACGTAGAAAATGAGACAGCGTAAGAATTTGTCATCAGATAGAAACAGAAATTGATTGTTGCAACCAGTTACTCACTCAATTAACCAGTGTCCTCATTAAATGCTATGGAGTCTGAAAACGTTCTAAAATTAGGTAGGATATATTTTGCCAGAAAAAAATCATTGCCTTTTATAGGAAGAACCAGAAGATTCTTAACCCCTCCAGCCTAGTGGGACCTTGCCCCTGAGCGAAGCAGGGATATGGATAGAAAGGCTTTGCAAGGAATCATGCTTGCTTTGTTTCTTGGAAGTCTACGAAGTTGCAGGCCTCTGTGCTGCTTTTAGCCTCTCATTTGTTTCCCTTAGCAACACAGCTTCTTGTCTTCATGGTGGAAGTTACTTGCAATCCATAACATCACTGATAAAACTATCTCCTTTTTTTTCGGTATTTCAGTTGAATCGTCAAAGAACAAATTGTATAACAACAGTTCTTTCTCGTATTTCTGTCCTCTTCTGGGTTACTGTGCCCTGATGCAAATTTGTTGAGGGGTTGTTGTGGATTTCCCAAAGGAAGGAAATGGCAGTGTTTTTCTACACCACATCTAGAATATCCTTTTAGTGGGTCACTGGAAAGATGCTGCTCTGTGTTGCGTAAGTATATTTCACTGACTGCCTGAGAAGGCTTTTGCTTGTAATCCAAGTCATTCTACCGTGGGTGATATTTATCCTTTACGTTAAAAATGCTTTTTTGCTGAAGCTGAATGGCGTCACTAAAGAAAGGAGGGGGGAGGAGGAATTGTGTTTTGTTTTCCAAACCACAAGAGAAAGAACTGTCAGTTCACTAATGCACGTTTAAATGTTCAATATTTCCAGTCCATTTTTCAGGACATTCTCTTAAAAGTCACTAATATTTTTGTAGACAGAGCATATTAATAAATCTGGTAGTGAGCCACCATCTATGTGTACTGCTCAAATGCATAGGGTTATGTTATAGTAGCACAACCGTACTAGATGCTGATTTCAAAACAGCCTGCATAAAAGATAACGAGAAAATAGTTGACAGTCAGAGGTCTCCTCTGTACTTTGAAGCAATAGGAGAGAGAAGCCTGTAGGTTCTGCATTCACATACTCTGTAGGGAGTAAAAGTCAGGTTCTTGCACATGCCATGTTGGACATTATCTGCATATTGTAGTGGTTTATCAGAGTCTTAGCAGATCCGGTAGCAATCTAATTTTATTAGTGTAGCTTCTTGATGCAGTAATGTTTGTATCTGTGCCAAGAGGAATGCTGTCCCTAGAAAACAGGTAGTCAATGATATTCAAGTAACTATGCTGACTAATTGCAGCAGTCCAAATATTTGCAGAACAACTATAACAGTCTTCAGATAATTATTCAAACTTTGTTTTAACCGTGGGAAAACAGACTCATATGTCACCCACTCTTTTTTTGAGATGAAAATAAAGCTCAGTTTCATGATGTAAGATACAGCACTGAGTGGCTTAAGCATATAAGCAAGGCTTGGGTTTGGCAGATCTGTGCGTGGAGGATCTTCCCTGCACATGGTTTCTCCGTCTCGGCACCCAAGCAGGTGAAGGTGCTGCTGTCTACACGCCACTGACACAGTTTGCAGTGAGGCCTCTGGGCAGTGTGCTGGGACATGGGAGGCACTGATCCTTCACCAGTGACAAAAAGGAAACCTTCTTGACCCACTCCTAGGAGAGATGATTGTATAGCTCAGCAGCTGCTTCTGGGAGTTGGTGGAGCTTGGGAGGAGGTCTTGGCACTGCCGTTTAAATGGAGCCATGGAGCTAAGAAGCAGTGTCAAATCATGAACTGCAATTAAAATGGGCTTTTCTAGAGCTGAGCTTAGCTCCCACTGTAAAGAGCAACTTCTCCATTGAAAGGCACAGGGTTTTCATGAACTGGCTCCTCGCAGGGCTTCCTTTCACTGAAAGGCCATTCTGTTGGGTTTTGTTGATCGAGTATTTCCTCTGCACAAGAGAATTATCTTGCCGTGACATTCAGTGCTTTGTTGTTTTTCTTTCCAGAAGACACTACTTACTATACCAGCTGAATCACTTGCTGTGATGATGAGTGCTTGTTACAAAAAGCATGTTGACAGATGAACATACTGTTTCTTTTTGGAGAGAACCAACAGAAGGCAGTTTGCTATTTAGGCTGGTATTTAGCATATTTGTGTCTCAAACCCAAGTGTGTGTGTATAAATAATTACGTGCTGTGCCAATACATGGCCTGGCATTTCAAAAAGAGCTGAATGAGATAGGTGCCTGTATTTCTAACCTGTTTTTCACCAAAGTCACTTGAATACCCACTTCCAAGTACAGAATTTTAAGTATCTGCTGCATGGGTGACTTATTGGCATGAGATGGTCCTTTACCTTCATCTGGCAATCTCTGGTGTGCCCTATTTAAAGTTTGCTGAGACAACTTATTTCCATTATGGGTAATTGAAAGGTGTTATTCGCACTTGCTAATTTGGCTATTTTAATGAGGACTGACCTCCTTATGGTTTGAGATGCATCTTTATTTTAGGATTCTGTGATCATCACACTTCCTAGTATAGTAACATGAAGTATGACTGTGTTAACTTCTCATGGCAATATTAAAGTAAGCTTTTTCTTGCCATGGCATGGTTGCAGAACAGTTCTCTCAAGAGCAGTTTGCAAAAAGTAGAACTATGCCACATTTTAACTTCCATGTTAGCAAATATTTCTAGATATACTGTAAGGATCCTTGGAGCGACGTGAATGATTTTGGTGGGAACCTCATCTAGGCTTTACATTCCACAAAAATGGCAAACAAAAGGATGAGTATTTCTGAAATAATCCACTATTAAAAATATGTAGAGAATAAATCATTGCATAAATTATTCTTAATCTAATCTTTGAATGAAGAAGGTGCTTTGGAAAATTTTGCCAGTGATGTCTTTAATGAAGCTGTTTTTAGTAATACCAATAGTCAAAATATTGATAAATGTTGCTCACAGCAGTGAAGTCAGTGTTACGATTAATTCCCTTGGAATTTAAAAATATGTTACAAAGGGAAAACTAATGTTTCAAAGTAACTAATGTTACAAAGTGAAAAATATATATGTAACTAATATTTATTGAAGTTACTCAGTTACTTGTTTAAAAATCTAAAAAGCTCATTCACCGTTTTAAAACCTCCTCTGAAGAACTGAAGAGGGAAAAGCAGCCCCCAGATGATAACCAGGAGTTGAAATTCAATCCTTGCACTTTGCAGTCAGTTTCTGGGAGGTCCTGATGCCCTGAGCTCCTCTTTGTGTCTGTGTCCTCTCCAGAGAGCTGGAGCAGCACAGCTCTCACTGGGATGCTGCAGTCCCTGCGCTCATCTTTGGGCAGGGCATGGTCCCACTTGGCTTCCCTGGCTTGGCTGGGACTGTCATGTCCCAGAGTCAGGCTATATCAGGGAAGGACATGCCATCCTGGGCAGACATATCAGATTCTGTCCAAGCAAGGCATGGAGACACCTCCTTGTGCCCGGGCCATGCCCTGGCTGCACTGGAGGCTTTGCCAACACCAGCTGTGGATCTCCAACAGCTCGTGCTGCACAGGAGCCGCTGCAGCCTCGCTGTGCAGCCATACGTGGCACCTCTCACTGTCACACCACACCTCCATAACGTGGAAAGTCAGCAGGGCCATGCCTGTCGGGCCCTGAGCACAGGAGCTGCCTCGTTTGTCCACATCCAGCCAGCCTGACAATGGTTTGAAATGCCAGCATGCATCAAACCGTGAGGGTGTTGGAGAATTTATGGTGAATGGTGATATTACAGCTCTCAGAAGGGTTTGTTTGTGCATGCATTCCCCAGATCTTCTCACGCCACCTGTGTCTGATGAGCCTACTCCTGAGGTACTTGATATGCTTATTCTGTCTTCACATACTATCTTGGCATATACTTTCACTTAAAATTTCTCTCTCTGCTTTTCATTTCCCTGGTACTTGGTATGATGCTTGTTAGCCTGAACAGAAAGAATGACTTTCAATGCCATTTAAAGTGCTGACTTTCTCAGTTTGGTCTATTTCCTGTGGCTGAAGGGCTTTGATTTAATAAATCTGGATTTTTCAAGGATTAATACATAGCATAATAAGATGGAACATATAAGAAAACAAATGCTTTTTGAGAAGGAAATGGGGTTTGGTAAGAAGTGCTGTTCCCAATGAAATCGAGAAAAGTTTCTAAACCGTTGAGTAGATGTTAGATTATTATATTCTGGTAATGACTTCTAGAAAACTTCTAACTAGAAAAAAACTTGATTTGAATGCTAAATGTCCTGGCATTTCTTCTCAAACAAATATTACCTAAGTCCATCTAAATTAACCAGAATAGTTAACTGAAATAATAAGATAGAAAAATGCATCTTTACTCTTAGAATTTAGAGCACTTTAGAGTCTAACAGACTAAGACAGCTCCAACCTAGCACTGGTATTTATCCCCTGTGGTTGAGGTTGGAGGTTCACCATATTAGCATAACTATTTTGTATATTTGAGTATAATTAGTTTCAGCTATACAGAGAGATTTGGTATTTGAATTTACCTTTACTCTTGTAAAGTGAAATATAAGTTTATTTCCAGAAAACAGAGTCACTTGTCAGAACTTGGCAATTTTTGTAGGCACCATACAAGCACTTAGGGTGCCTTTTCAAAGCCAGCTCTTATCAATCTAGGACAGTCCTGCCTCAGAAAGGGACAAATGTCTGCTTTGCTGGCTTCATGGTTCTGCCTGCTCCTTTGCATTTTGATTTTGAGAAGGAAGTATTTAATTTTAAAAGTCCGTTTAATTTTAATTTGGATCAGCTACAACTTGCCCTGAAGCCAGAGGAGCCAACAAAGTGAGAGTGCAAAGAAGGAGGCTGAGGGTGAGGGGACCCCCTTGGCCGTGTCGTGCCCTTTGACCAGCTGAAGGTGACTGTGAAGCTGTGCCATGGGGAACATTATGCACAGAGGCATTCCAGGCAGCTGGCACACCTGCCTCTGGGGGTGTTTTTAGTAAAGCTTAACTCTCTGCATTTTAATCATTCATAGTTCTGCCAGTGTGTCCACGTGTTAAGGATAATATATTGAAGTGTGGTCATAAGTCAGCCCACGTTCTTTATAGGATTTCTTTTCTCTTAAGTTGCGCTGCCACCTGTAATAGCAAATATATTTGAATCTTACATGACATTTTTGTGAAAGGGATACAAATTCATCTTAGTATTTCTTCTTTATTTACAGTTTCTCATTTTTAGTGTGTTCCTGAAGCTAAATTTAAAAAGTCAGTTTCTTCTTTTAATTGCAGGCATTCTTCTGCTAAGTTCTTGCACTGTTCTCTGCAGAGCTTCTTCATCCTTTCCAGACTCTGACACAATTTTGAGGAAGTGTGAGTTTCTGCTATTACCAGATGTCTCCTCTTTAAAATACCTGGTATCACACTTTCAAAAATTATTATTACTAATGCTTCTTTAGGTTATAAGTTCAATTAATTAACTTATGTTTATAACTTTAATATTCTTAGAGCCAGTCAAGCTGGGAAATATTTGCAAGTAAAGGATTCCATGACGTTTTCATGTGCCACTTCCAAAGAGATTTTGACTAGGGAATACCATAGGCTTCTTTAACAAAGATCTCTTTGGGAGTACTGGTCCCAAAAAAACAAACCAAACCACTAATTAGGGGCTCTTGGTTTGTCACTTGCTGCACTAACTTTTTTGCACTTGCTTACCAGCTAGATTGAGAGGTCTCCGAGGAATGGTGGCAGTTGTAAGAAGCATTTGATCCATATTCCACGTCTTCAGTCAGAAGCATCTCAAGAGCATTGTCCTAAATGTCCATTTCCTCTCTAGGCTTTGCAGAAGGTCTGCTAAGGGAGAAAAGCTTGAGAAGCAGAATGAAAAGCTGCTACAGAAGCTTTCTTGCCAGAAGCTGCTAAATGAAATAAGGAATTTAAGAGAAATACTTTTCTGCACTTTTATTCTAGAACAATTTTTTTTTTTTTTAATGTACACTGAGTGAGTGGAACATTTAGCAGTTTGTTATGCTTGGATGCATACATTAGACTAAATCCATCCTTCCATTCAAGTATTTTAGATGTCCCAGATGCTTCTAGAGGAAATAAAATAAAAAATTCACAAGCGATGGATAAGTGAATGGATAAATATATGTGAAATACATGCTTTTTAGCTCCTTTTTGGTTTGGTTTGGTTTTTGGTTTTCATTCCTGAGTTCATGAATGCAGAATCACTGAAGATTTTATGTCTGCTTAGAATCTGGGCTGCATGGGCAGAAGTCTGACGCAAGCTCTGCACTGGCCAAGCTTTTAGTTCTCTCCCTTCACAGCCTTCTGCACCTACAGTGCTTCAGCTGAAGAAGGATTTCAGGTGGAACTAGCCCTAAAGCAGAATGTTTCTTGGAGTAGGCTACAGCAAAAATATTTCATTATCGTTGTCTCATGGGGCCTTTCTACAGTTTGTGAATAGGCAATGAATAGGCTCTCCTGCCAAGCTGATCATTTATACCAGAGCTCCAAGTACATAAAATTAAATTGTTTAGAGAACTGTTTTTATTAGCACTGCAACCACAACTAAGGTTGCTTTCTCAGATGTATAAGCCATGCTCATTTTTTTTGGTTACAAACAGTGCAAGCAGTTTGAATACCTTAATTTGCAAAAAGCAGGTCTTGAAATTGAATTGCACTAATATTTAAAATTAAGGTCTAACACATAGACCTTATAGATAGTGTTTCTTTTTGATCTAATAGATAGTGTTGCTTTTTGGAAGAAAAATGAGGAAGACATAAACACAAAAATCAATACTTGGGAAATACAGTCAGCTAAAAACACATTAGGGTTGTTTTCTTTAATCCAGAGTCCTCTGGCCTCTAGAGAGATATGTGTAGAGAAAATATCTTTGTTGAACCCACTCTATGCTTTTATAAAACCATAAAGATGTTTATTGCAACATATGAAGTGCCTTCAACATGCAGGATCAAATCTATTTAAATTGAGTGCACCGAAGTGAAAAAACACATTAGAAACTTAATTTTCACATTTCCTGTGTAATTTAAGTATTTCATTCCTTTCTCAGAGTTGGGTTTTCTGGTTTTGGTTTAGTTTCCGTTTGGGTTTTTTTTTGATGACCACAACATCTACATTTTTATCTTTACTTGTTCAGAGCCATGCAAGGAAGAATTTTTATCAGTTGACTCACCAGAGTTCGTTGTGTTTTGAGTGTTGAAGTCAGCAAGCGATGCAGGTGGAACGCATGGTGTTTTAAGTATTTTTTCTGCTTTATATTACTGATATAAGTTTGTGTGTATAGCTTTATTTTTAATTATAGGCTCAGCGGGAAACAAAGATACCAGATTCATAGTGTTTATAAATACGTTTGTCAAACGTTGCTCAAGGCAGCACAGATTCCGTGATTAGTCCTCAAACTTCTGAGGACTAGCATTTTTGACTTAATGCTTGAAAGTTAGAGGTTTTTTAAGTTGCTGTAAAAATTGTAAAAATCATTTATTGTGTTCAAAACCACTGAAATAACAATTGTGCAGGTCAGCACAACTGCACTGTAAGCCCTTATGCATTCTGAGTTTAAATTCTAGATGACTGGTAAATTTTAAATTATTATTAAATATGTAAGTACTGTGCCACCAAAGTAACTAGTGGGTGCTGGCATGCAAAGTTACATGACATTTGAATGTATTTCTAATCTGAGTGACTTGTTTTTTCCAGCACACGACCACAATCAACATATCTATATTCCAGTTTCCCTTGGGCTATTAAACCCTGAGACATCTGGTGGCAAATACTGAGCTCTGGATTGATACTGCCCTTTTCAGTCAGATGGAGACTTGGGAGGAAAAGAGCAATCTCCTTGGTTTGCAGGCAGACAACAGCATGGAGCAACCATTCACTGTCAGCTCACTGGTATGTATTACAAAGAAGTGCTTCTGTGGCTGAGCAACTCCTCTTTCAATTAGGAAACAGGTCAAGAGAGCTGTTTGGTAGTGCTGGCTCTCAGCTCCGTGGGTCTCTTGCTGCATGCTGCCACATTCCTCCCATGTCCTGCCTGATGGTTTCGTTCGAATTCATTGTATTTCTATATGTGTGATTTATGGGGTCTCAACAATCACATTTTTAAGAAGTTGAAATGAGCATTTTGAATAGGAAGGAACTTGCTGTAGCCATTTATTTATTTCTTACTTAGTAGGAAGGTAATGGCCATAATCAGCAGCTATGGCTCTTCTTCAGTGATTGGTTCTAACTTCTTAGTCTTTAACTGCCTCATTTAAAACTGGAAATGAAATTATTTGAAATGTACTGTTGACTGACCAGAGGAACTTATTGCTCTTTGTTACCTGAACTATTTCTAGCATTCAAGTGCTTTACATCATGTCGTACGAATCTGAGTATTCAGAACATCCATCAAATTATTTCAGCAACTTAAGACAGAACCTTGTAGAATTCATCTTTGGGGGCTTCTAAAGAGGACACACTTTATATTGCCTTTGGTAATTTCTACAGTGATTTACTTAATTTTTTTTTCCCCCCAGGGATTTTCCTAATTTTATCTTCTTGTTGTTCTCATTTTGGGGGGGAGAATGAGATCACTTTTTCTTTTTGATCACAATTTACTTGCAGTTGAGAAACATGTTAGAATATTTCACCTGTGGCTAGATTTGGGGAAACCAATGCCTATTTTGAGAAAAAACTAGCTGAAGATTTCCCTTGAGCTTCTTGACTGAGACCACTTACTGAAAGTGAAATCAGACTGTTCTTCGCTAATCAGACTGTTCTTTTTCAGAAAAAGCTCGTAGCTGTTCCTGACCACACAGACATCTCTGTGACCCCAGAGGAGAGAGTACGTGCCTTAAGCAAGCTTGGCAGCAATATCACAATCAATGAGGACATCACTCCACGGCGTTACTTCAGATCTGGAGTGGAGATGGAGCGAATGGCATCAGTGTACATGGAGGAGGGAAACCTGGAGAACGCTTTTGTGTTTTATAATAAGTTCATAACGTAAGAAATCAGTTGTTGTCATTACAGCTTATAATTCTGAGTAAACTGAAATGGAGAGCTGCAGTGAGAACCGCTTTAGATAAAGAGAAACTCAATTTAGTGTGTTCTTGCTGAACAGCTTTTCTCTCTGGAGATCTTTCACACTAAAGCATGAGCTTTGTTAAAACTTCCTCTCACCTTTTCATATGGTTGTCCTATCTATGTGTGAACTGTCAGGCATGAATTAACCTAACGTACAGAGGTTTGAGTTTACTCTGCCAGGCCATACCATGAGCACTGCTGCCCACAGATTATTCTGTATATGTCAGCATGTTGGTTAAATACAGTTTTTGACTTAAAAAGCAATGTTTTAATAAGATTTCTGAGCCCCTAGCAGTTATGTCTTTCGAGCATCTGCTGATCTTAAAGATGGTAGTATTGCACAGCACTTAAAAAACATGAGAAAAATGTCTTTTTGCTTCCTTTTTACTTCTTTTTCCCCCAGAAGGATTAAGGATAATTTATTGTTTCTTATAGAAATAAATGCATAATCTACAATGTATGTTCATTGTATGATTATTCTCCTCACCACAAAAGAACAAGTCTGGCCAGCTTTCATTACAGCTCTCAAAATAAACAGCTGAAAAATATATCAGTGACAGATTCAAACTTTTAACCTAGCTAGTTTTGCTGTAGGATAGTTTGGTTTGTTTTATGACTTCGGAGAAGTTTTTTTTTAATGTGCATATTTTAAAAATTTTATAGTAGGAGACATCTTTCCTCCCTCCTTATTTTCCTCATACTCTGAAAACTAGACCCAACGTTTCTTAGCCCACTCAATTTTAAATGTATCTATCTCTATAAAGGGTCTGGAGGTGAATATTGTGCAAATTGCTGAAAGAATGATAGCAGCTGTGTATTCTAAACTCTTTGCAGCTGAGTATTGCCATAATTTATCTGTTGGGTGGGTTAATAATACTGCAGTTAGCTGTGCAGCTTGGTCTGGTAAAAATTCCTGCTGTAATGATAGTCAGTGTTGCATTCTTGTCTTCCATTTAAGAGTCAACATTTTGGCTAAGGACAGATGAAGAGAGTAGAAATAGAACTTATTACAACTGACCAGAGTGGGAGGTGTTTTTGAGGGATATTTTTAGATGCTGGCTGCTAATTAGTCCTTTCTTCTAACCTAACCCAGTACCAATGAAAATCAAAACGTATTGGATGTGGAAAATATTCTGCTGTCCTGTGTGTCCCATACAGGTCCATGCCGTACTCTGTTAGTTTAAACATGTGTAGAACCCCGGTCCGAGTCATCTGGAATTCAGTGTTTAACAGTTATGTGAAACTGATTTTTCTGCCAACATGAAAGCTATTATGGATGTTCCTCTGACTACTAAGGCAAACACATGCGTGTTTAATTTTCTAGGCTGTTTGTAGAAAAGCTGCCCAGTCACCGAGACTATCACCAATGCGCAGTACCAGAAAAACAAGACATTATTAAGGTAGGACTATGGTTTCCTGGTCTTTAAGGAATATTTTGCACAGAATCTCTTAGTTTTTCCCAGCACACATAGGCCATAGCTTCTTTTTCCCCAGAGCACCCATAGCCCATAGCAGCCACCGCAGTTTGAATTTCTGATACCTTTCTCAACTACTCATTCATGTTTTATTTTGGAAATTAAATTATCAATCTAAAAAGTAAATGAGAATGGTCTCTGGGTAAGTTAGTGTGTTGTTGGAAGCTCAGGTCCATCTGTTTCTGAAAGAGTACATATTAAAAATGCACTAGGTTAACAGTGATTAGTTTGATTCTGGTTCCAATTATGTGAATGGATAATGGTCCAAACCAACTATTGCAAACAGAAGGAGAAATATGTGGCATTAGTGGTGTCTGTGCAGTATTTGCTTATTCTGCTAAATAAATAAAGTATATTTTTTCTTTCTTTATTACCAAGTATGTATTTACTTAGTTTTTACCAGATTTTTTCCCTCCACTTCTATATGAAATAGTTTTGCTTTTGTTTTTTTCCCCTCTAGAAAGTAAATTTTAAATAAGTTCTAAATGTAGCCTTATACTGAGCTTAAAACAGCTGGAATTGCCCAGTGAGAGTTGCCCAGTAGGACCATGAGTGTCTCTTGCTCCATGCTCCCATATTTGCTTGCTTTCTCTACTGTTAAACTGGATGTTTTACTCAAAACCAAAACACTTCATGCCAAAGTTCTGACTGTGGCCCAAAATGTAGGAGAACATCCCTACTGAGAAAGGGCATCCAACATTGCTTCCTGCTATGGTCCTCAGTAGGATTAAACACATGGTGTCTTTCCCTCCCTTGCCTACAGCCTCTGAATTACTTTGTAGTAGCCCTCACATCAGTAGAGAACTTTGGGTATTGGTTTTGTTTTACAAGAGATGTTGTTTCGCCAAGTCTGTGACAGTAAGCTCGAGGTATAGCTATCTCTTCAAAGAAACTTTTTCCTTTTATTTTCCCACTTGGAAATGGGCATATTCAGACATATTTCTGGCTGGGAAGCTCCAAAGAAAAATGCAATGATCCTACCTGAAACTCCGTAACTTTGCCTTAGCATTTTTTTACAAATTACACCTACAACAAAAACATTAGTCATCACACACCTATTAAAAAAACCATAGATAACAGACTGCTAGTAAAAGATCTAATCTTTCCCTGAGATAAGAAGTAGCCATGTCACATCTTTCACTAATATAAACCAATATATCTTTATCAAAAACAAGGTACCATAGAAATTTCATAAACTGATGATTTAGTGTGTATTTCCTTTTTGCTTTTTTTTCTTGTGAGAAGAGCAGGGGTTTTTTCTATCTTGTAGTTTTTAAAAATCTGTGTTACAGCTGAGTTTGTTTTCCAGGTGGCTCTTTTAAAAAGTGAAAAGTAAACTTACCTATCTTTTTCCCCTCTCCCACCTCAAAGAAATTGAAAGAAGTTGCATTTCCACGGACAGATGAACTGAAAAGAGATCTTTTAAAAAAATATAACTTAGAATATCAAGAATACATACAACACAAAGTAAGTTTTACATGATTATTAAATGTCGGCATGAATATTTTTCTGTCATATAAAACTTAAAAATTATGCGGTAAAATGCCAGTTTTACAAGAACCTAATGATTTCCTGAGCTGCTTAGGAATGACTTTTCATTTCTTCTTTAGAATCAGCTGGTCATTTAAAAATAAGTAATGCAAGTGTGTGCTAGGAAATAGATGTGCTTCCATATTTACTTAATAACTGTCTACAAAGATCTAAATAGGTTTTTGGTAAGGTCTGATTGTGCCTTATAAAGACAATGAAATTGATACTTACGTCAATAAGTGGAAAAGGTTCCTTGGCTCCAAATGTGCTCCAGTTTGAATTGAGATTGAAGTCACTGAAAATGGGATTTATAGCTTAAAAACTTGTCTTGGAAAAAGCATCTGAGAAACACCTTATTTTTTCCCTCTGTAAATACTATGTTTTCCATCCTACCTTTGGGGATATAGTTGTATTTTGCAGTTCAGTAACCATGTTCGAAAAGACTTCATTTTTAATGACAGGACTTGATGGTTTTATTGAACTGTTAGATTGTTCCTTTCCTTCCCTTTTTCGTAGTATTTTTGGTGTTCTGAGAATGTCACTATGTTGTGTATGTTTCAGAACAAATGTAAAACTGAATTTCTGAAGAAATTAGAGCACCAAAAGCTAATAGAGGCAGAGAAGAAACGAATCGCACATATGCGGCAGCAGCAGCTCGAATCAGAACAGTTTCAATTCTTTGAGGATCAACTCAAGAAGCAAGAACTAGCTCGAGATCAGAAAATCAAAGAGAGTGTGGTTATGTCTGAGCAGATAGATGGAAGTATGCTATCTTGTATTTCTGTACCAGAGAACAGTTCCTTATCTGCGGTGCTGCTGGAGAAAAAAGAGAGGAGCAGCACATCTGGCTGTGCTGGGCATTCGCCGCCAGTAGACCGGGTCTTGAAGCCAGCGGCCACTCTAAGTGCTGTTCAGAGTAAGTGCAGACATTTCTTTTTTCCCCTATTTTACTTCATCTACCTGCATATGTCTTTATTCGCTGTGAGGACATCCATACTGAAATAACCATGAGCAGGTTTGTGCAACCACAGCCGTTCCTTATGGTTTCTTCATTCTAAGAGGGAGAGTTGCACGGTTTCACATTTTCCGGTTGAGTACCAGTGGATGGAGATAGAGATTGAGATTTAGTGCTCCTGTGAAATGGAATCTGAATCTTGTCATGGACTTCAAGGGAACAGAAACAGAACCTGCAGTGGTTCTCCCTGGAAAGCTCCGGCCTGGGAGATTGCACCAGCTCACTGTCACCTCAGGGACAGGCTAGTGAGCGTATCGTGTGGGCTGGTGACTTCTATTTAGATGAAGTGCTTGTGCTGTAGATTTATTCTCATTAGAAGTCTATGATGTGGTAAGTATCATTCTTTCACCTTTAGTAATATAGTATAATATACTATGTGTATTTCCTTATTTTAGGGATCTCCATTGTGTTAGCTGTACATGCCTTTTTTATCTCTCTTTCTCTTTTTTCTTTTTTTTTTTTTTTTTTATTCTTGGTTAGCTCAATTGGCCGAAGCACTCAGAGGTGTCATTTTGCCCAGGGATCTCTGTCACAAATTTCTGCTGCTGGCAGAGGCAAATACAGTAAGAGGAATAGAGACATGTGGAATTCTCTGTGGAAAACTGGTACAGTTTAACCCTCACATTTGTATGGGGAAGACATATTTGATAGTGCTGTATTATCCTGTGATATATTGATTTCAGAGCAAAAGCAGATATAAATGGTTGGTCTTCCATGTAATGAACTTCACATTATGACCTGAGTGGTCACTTCAGCATTGCGGGCTTGCTTTACTGGGGAAACATCTGCTCAAAGTACGCTGCTGTTGTTATAAAGCCTAGCAAGTTTTTCAGCGTGCCGTACAATACAGGCTTTTTCGAGTACTTTGTCTGGCATTCATCTAAGGTAAGTGAGGTTTAGTTACAGGACAATGAAATATAAAGACTGCTAGAATCCACTGGAGTCATCAAATTAATAATGGCACAACAAAGCAGAAGAAATTCCCCCCCCCCCCCCCCCGCATCAAGCTGTAGAACAGCTGATTTTCGGGCTGTTTTTCTTCCTTTGACCTAGATAACACTTAATGTCCTTTGAGAGCAGGGAAAGAAACACTTAATGTCCTTTGAGAGCAGGGAAAGATGTCATGGCTGATGCTGACAAAAATTTTAAAGATGATCCCAAGTGTATTTGAATTGCATGAAGAGAAAGAATAGCTGTAATAGTCTTGTTCCAAGTTTCACAGAAAATCATTACTTTATTCTCAAAGCTCTTTCATGTGTTTTTAATTATTTTAAAGCACAGTCTTTTCACACTGATCTCTGAGAACGTTTCAATACCTGTGTTGTGACTAATACTACCCTGAATGTTTTCATGATAAAACGCTAAGGCGTATTTTTAGGTTCACTATGTTGGTAAAGCTGCACTGGAATCAGTGGAGCTGGAATCAGTGGAGCTGCACTGTTTTGTTTTAGCTGATAGGCTAATATCTTACAGATTATGATTTAACATTTATTCCTTAGTTAGTCTGTTCCACCCTCAGTCAGTGTTTGTTTTGCAGACACATAACGAATTTACTATTACACATGTAATAGTGCCAAAGCAAACTGCGGGACCAGACTACTGTGACATGGAGAACGTGGAAGAATTATTTGGTATTCAGGATCAGTATGATCTCCTCACTTTGGGTTGGATCCATGTACGTATGACTCATAGATTCTGGCTTTCTATTGGCTCTACATATTATGTGGAAAAAAAAAAAGAAATAAACTAAAGAAACAACTGGAGTAGTACAAATTTTGCTTACTTAATTCAAATTGTAGTGATATAAATAAGCACTCATGTTCCCCACAGAAAACTCCTTAATGCAATTGAGGCATCCTGTTGAAACAACTGGCCTGCTTTTGCTGGTGCAGGTTTTGTTTATGTTGATTTAGGGGTATTTTATTACTTTCTAATGCCATATTCAAAAGTCAGGGAGGGGAGTATTGTGTTGTTTAAACTTTATATTAATTTCACTCTTAGGGGTTTTGGACAATTAAGTCATTTCCATTGTCTTGTGCTTCTTCATTCCACCTTTTCCCCCATATGATCAGAAAATTGCTTGCATATCTGGTTGTGAACGTGCCTCCACGAATATCATCCTGAAAAGCCTCCCTAACATATAGGGTCTGGGTTAAGAAGAACTTAAGAAACCAACCTAGGGAAATACTGATGCTTTCACTTGTAACAAATTGTTTTTCCTTCTTGAATGTATGTTGACCTTGATCTGTAAGAAATATTTCATGATGTTGAGTTTTCCCTTTCTTTTTGTAGACACATCCAACACAAACTGCATTCTTATCCAGTGTTGATCTTCATACTCATTGTTCTTATCAGCTAATGTTGCCAGAGGCCATTGCAATTGTTTGTTCACCAAAGCATAATGAGTGAGTTCTGATATTTTTAAATAATATTTCAGTATTTTCCCCTGCTTCTTGTTATAAAATTTGATCAAATGCAAAGGGTATGTGTCAACTCAGATGAAGGGCATGAACACTGTGTTGCGACTTTGTCTTCTATTAGCTACCTAGGCTTGCCTTTCAGTCAGTCTCTATGCACAGTTTTGTTTCTGGCTTCTCTCTCATCCCTTCGCAGACCCAGGTTTTAATTTTTTTTTTTTTTTTTT